>OY776122.1:3042500-3452115 GCA_963675135.1 Galeopsis tetrahit
AGAGGATTTTATAGAGTATAGAATGGAAGTTATAAAAAAAATGTCCCACCACTTTTAGAAACTTCTGGAATGAAATCGCATGACCAAATTGTGATACCTTGATTTTCGGTCAAGAAGAGCAAAATGGGTATCCCATATTGGATCATGGTGTTAGTGGCTAAAAATTGCAGATTAATTAGATAATTAATAAATTGGCTCAAAAATAAAATACCTTTGCAAGACCTGGCAAAACAAAACGTGGGTTAGTATCCTCCATTTAATAAAATAAATTCCAGAAAATTAATTAAATAATTACAACTAATAAAAATAAATTCAAATCTTTTAATGTTGTACTCAAGACATTTTTAAATACACCTCAACACGGTTTTTACATGAATCTGCTTCATTTGTGTTGCACCTTATTTTCTTTTTCTTTTCGTGTTGTAGCACCTAGTTCATATTGATCCATTTTTCTAGAAGAGTGCATCGTAGTAGCGAACTCCGTGCCCCATAATTACTCAATGGATTATGAACATATTGATGTATTTGTTTAATCACCTTTTGAAAAGAAGGCATCGTAGTAGTGAACTCCGTGCTCCATAGTTACTCAGTGATAAACTACATCTTTTAGTATGCTAACAACATTCTTTTTATATGCATTTGAGAGGTGTAAACCATGTCTATTTTTGTACCACAAATTTCAGATTCAAAGATATTTTACAAAGGAATTATTTAACGAATCATGGAATGAATTAAATCAATCAGGATTACACTTACCCTTGATGTTGTTCCAAATGCTACAACATTTGTAACAACATCCATCTTGGGTTTTCAGGTTGTGCACATGCCAAGAGATTTCCTCAAAAATGAGAATCTCTCATGGTCAAGAGCCTTAGTGAATATATCTGCAAATTGATTTTCGGTGGGAACATATTCTAACTTCACAATACTTTTCTCTACTAAATCTCTTATGAAATGATGCCTAATGCTTATGTGTTTAGTCAAAGAGTGTTGTACTGGATTTTTAGAAATGTTGATTGCACTTGTGTTGTCACAAAAAACAGTTAATGTGTCACTTTCTAAGCTATAATCATTAAACATCTTACTCAACCATAGGAGTTGTGTACAACAACTGCCTGCAGCAATGTATTCGGATTCGGCCGTAGATTGTGAGACACAATTTGGCTTCTTGCTATGCCATGACACAAGATTGTTTCCCATGTAGAAACATCCTCCACTCGTGCTTTTCCTATCATCTATATCTCCTGCCCAGTCTGCATCACTATATCCAACTAGTGTACTACTTGTATCCTTTGTGTACCAAATCCCAAGTTCACTTGTACCTGCAATATATCTTATGATTCTCTTCACTGCATTTAGGTGAGATTCCTTAGGGTTCGATTGGTACCTTGCACAAACACAAACACTGTACATAATATCTGGTCGACTAGAGGTTAAGTAAAGCAAACTTCCTATCATAGATCTGTACAATGTTGGATCAACATCTTTTCCAGCATTGTCTTTACATAGTTTTAAAGTAGATCCCATAGGAGTTTTCATGCTTTTTGAATTTTCAAGACCAAACCTTTTAACCAAGTTCTTAGCGTACTTACCTTGTGAGAAGAATATTCCATCCTTGCACTGCTTGATTTGAAGACCTAGAAAATAATTCAAGTCTCCAACCATACTCATTTCAAATGTTGCAGTCATTGCTTTAACAAATTGGTTTAACATATTATCACAAGTTGAACCAAAAACAACGTCATCAACATAAATTTGTGCAATTAATATATCTTCTCCAGATTGCTTAATGAACAAGGTTCTATCGGCTTCTCCTCTAATAAAACCAAATTCCAAAAGAAAGTCAGTAAGCCTACCATACCATGCTCTAGGAGCTTGTTTAAGACCATACAAAGCTTTCTTAAGGTTATATACATGATCAGGGTATTGTGGATTTTCAAATCCTTTAGGCTGTTCAACATATGCTTCTTCATTCAATATTCCATTAAGAAATGCATCTTTTACATCCATTTGATGAAGTTTAATATCAATAAAACTTGCAATTGCTAGCAATAATCTAATAGACTCAATCCTAGCAACTGGTGCAAAAGTTTCATCATAATCAATACCTTCAACTTGTGTGTAACCTTGTGCAACTAATCTTGCTTTGTTCCTAACAATGTTACCAGACTCATCAGTTTTATTCTTATAAATCCACTTAGTTCCAATGACATTAGTGTTGTCAGGTCTTGGAACTAGTGTCCAGACTTCATTTCTTTCAAACTGATTAAGTTCTTCATGCATAGCATTAATCCAATTTTCATCAGTTAAAGCTTCATTAACATTTTTAGGTTCAATTTCAGAATAATAGCACTCTGCATTCACTACATTACATATAGAAGACATGCATAATGTTCTTACCACATCTACCTTATTGGCTCTTACTTTGCCTCTTGTCTGCACTCCAACTGTAGCATCACCTATGATCTGGTTCGATGGATGACTTTTATCAATCCTTGAAGAAATATTCCTTTTGGGAACATACTGATTATTCTGTGTAGGTTCTGTTGAACTTTCTGTCGATGTTGTTCCAGATGTTGTAACATTCGGAGCAACATTTTCAGTTTTCAGTGAATCTCCAGATTTTTCAGTAACCTCTGAAACATCTTCTTCTTCATTTCCATCTGTAAGACCTTTATCATCATCAAACACAACATTAACAGATTCTTGAACAGTGTTAGTCCTAAGGTTATAGATTCTATATGCTTTACTATTTCTAGAATAGCCTAAGAAGAAACCTTTATCACTTTTAGAATCAAACTTATGGAGTTGATCCCTATCATTCAGAATATAACACACACAACCAAATACATGAAAGTACTTCAAATTTGGTTTTCTGTTGTTCAAAATCTCATAAGGTGTTTGCTTAAAACCAGATCGAATATAAACCCTATTAGTGATATGACATGCTGTATTCAATGCTTCAGCCCAAAATCTTTTAGCAAGACTTTTGGAAGTAAGCATGACTCTTGCCATTTCCTGTAGAGTTCTATTCTTTCTTTCGGCAATCCCATTTTGTTGTGGAGTTTTAGGAGATGAAAATTCTTGCATTATACCTTTCTTTTCACAAAAATTTGTAAACATGCTATTTTCAAATTCTCTACCATGATCAGTTCTAATCTTGCTAACTTTCAAGTTAAACACATTTTTGAACCTTTTGTAAAGAACTTTAAAAGCATTAAATGTTTCAGATTTGTCTCTTAAGAATTCTATCCAAGTAAATCTAGAGTAATCATCTACCACAACAAGTGAATACCTTTTTCCTCCAATGCTTTCAGTTTCCATAGGACCCATCAAATCCATGTGCAGCAACTCAAAACAACGATGTGTCAAACAATGTGACAGCATTTTGTGCGACACTCTTACCTGCTTACCTTTCTGGCATGGTTCACATATAGTGATTTTGTCAAACTTCAAGTTTGGTAATCCATTAACAGCTTCAGCATTGACCAGCTTCTTTAATGATCTATAATTCGCATGACCCAATCTTTGATGCCATAAGATATTTTCATTATGTTTTGACAAATTACATACATTGTTTGTTCCAATAAGATAACAATTATCTGCTGACCTAGTACCAGTCATTAAACATTCATCATCTTTATCAAGAACATAACATGAATCTTTGTCAAATTTTACATGCAAATTATCATCACACAATTGACTTATACTAATCAAATTAGCAAGCAAGCCATCAACATGCAAGACATTCTTAAGCTTAGGAAAACCTTTAACATTTAAAGTTCCTTTTCCAATGATTTTTCCTTTTGAACCTCCACCATATGTAACATATCCACCATTTACAGTAGCATAATTAGATAAGTAGTCAATTTGTCCTGTCATATGTCTAGAACAACCACTATCAAAATACCATAGACCAGGTAAACATGCTTTCAAGGAAGTGTGGACTGCATTACAGGAAACATCAGATTTCTTTTTCCAAGTAGATTTTGAGAAATGTTTCTTCGAATGTGACAACTTTTTAGGTAACAATTTCTCATCAGCAAAGTCTTTCTTCATTTTCAAACAGTAAGGACGAATATGACCTAATTTAGAGCAATAGTGGCAAACAAATAACTTTTTAAAAGTTTTAGCATTGTGAGGTTTTGTTTGTGCTGATGCTTCAACATATGTTTTAGCATTAGCCTTCACAAACTTCACTGGATTTGCAAAACTTTTAGAAATAGATGCAGTTTCACCATCATAACCTAAACCATGATTGTTAGATTTACCAAATACCAAAACATCATTCATATCAGAAGCACTCTTTTCATATTTTCTGAAACTCAAGGTAGAACTTTTCAATTCTTCCTTTAATTTGCAGAGTTCTAAATCTCTTCTAGTAAGAATAATTTCTAGTTTGGTGATTGTTCCTTTCAGATCCTCATTCTCTTTATTCAAAGAATCAAGAGTGAGTTTCTGAGAGTTCAAATCCTCCAATAACTTCTGGTATTTCGAATCTTCTGTCCTTATTCCTGTATCATCAACAAAACCATTAAAACAGTTCAAATCTGGGTGATTTTGACTTGATGTTGTTTCTGATGTTGTAACATCCAATTCAACATCTGAGTCTGTTGCATCTAGATCATCATCTAAAGAGTCATCATAATCAACCTGAGTATGAAAAGCAAATTCAATTTCTTTTGATTTAACTTTTTCATCATCTGAATCATCACTTAAGGTAGCACTAAAATTCAGTTTTTGCTTGAGTCTAGTATTGGCACATTCATTTGCATAATGGCCATAACCAGAACATGCATTGCATTGAACTGATTTTCTATATTCAGGATCATACCTTGGTTTACCTTCACTTTGTGATATTCTTGGTGGAAATTGACTCATTCTCTTCTCTGGTTGTGGTGTTGATGTGTTGATCTGGATCTTTGGCTGAATATTCCCTTTGGACCTGTTCATTGTTTTCTTCAAAAACTTGTTAAAATGCTTAGTGAGAAAGGCCATGTGGTCTGGATTGTCATAACATAGATCCATCACATCATCATCTGAATCGACTTCAGTGATAATAGGCTGTATTTCAGCACTTTGTGATGTCTCTCCTTTAAAAACAACCACCTTTTTATCATCTTTATTTTCATCAAATTGAGTAGTGTTCATCTCATAAGTTTTAAGAATACTTACTAGCTCATTTTGACTCAATTTATCAGTATCTTTAGCCTCTTCTATAGCACATATTTTTGCATCAAATTTTTTAGGAACTGAACGCAAAATTTTATGAACTACTCTCACATTCGAAATAGGATCACCAAGAGAATGTGATTCATTGACAATCTCACTTAAACGTTCATTATAAGATGATATGGTCTCATCTTCCCTCATTCGGAGATTTTCAAATTTAGTCCCTAGCATTCGAAGTTTTGTTCTTCGAACACTATCCGAACCTTCACAATGCTCTTGTAATCTATCCCAAGCTTCTTTAGAAGTTAAACAATTAGAAACAATTTTGAACATAGAAACATCAACAGAAGTAAAAATAGCATTTAAAGCTTTAGAATTAAACCCTGCTGTTGTTATCTCGTCAGCCGTCCAATCAACTTCCTTCTTGAGTTGAACTTCATTGTCTTCATCTACTGGAGTTTTTGGTGCATCCCAACCTGTAAGTACTGTCCTCCATGCACGTTCATCAATAGACTTGATATACATGCGCATCTTAGGTTTCCAATATGCATAGTTTGTACCATCTAAAACTGGTGGCCTAAGTGTTGTAGAGATGTGATGTGTTTCCATTTTTGCAAAGACACAATAAATACTAAAACACACTAATTAAAAACAAGGATCTAAACCTAGTGTCGTCAGGTATCGGCTCTGATACCAACTGAAAGTGTGCGTGTTAAGTAAAACAAGACTGATGCTACACTCAATGTTAGAACACTCAATGTAACACTGACTCGATTACAGAATATCAGAATACGAATAGCGGAAGGCTTGAAAGTATGAAAACACAAAGACACAGAATTAACTTTTTAACATAGATTTTAATTTAAAATCTATGCGAGCCTTATGGCGAAACTTTCACTAATAATTATGTGAATACAAATGGTGTGTGAACAAATATTCACAACGGAAATAAGACTTGATAACCTATCGAGTCTAAAGATGGCTTAAGTGTAAAACTTACACTACCAAAAACTAATCTAACTCTATGATCTATCTATCAAAGATGTGTAGAGAAGTTTATGTTGTACAGGAAGTTTGGATTCTTCGGCACAACGACAAGAACATGCCAATGACAATTAATTCCTAACAGGATGAACACTAGTTTAGTAATTAAAGAATGGCACTTCGATTGATGGATGATGACCACGGCTCTGCTGTATTTATAGGCGTGAATAAGCATTCTAGAACCTTCATCCATGATCTCCTAAATTTTAGGATCTTATCCTTTCTTCTTTCCAACTGCTTTCTAGGATCTTCCAGCCAGTTCTGGACGTTTCTCAAGGGCAACCGCATGATCTACACACTTCTGCAAGCTTTCAGATCCTTCCAGTCTGGAACTGTGTAGAATGTTCTAGATCTTCAACCTGCGATGTTACAACATCCAAAGCAGCATTAGCCAGAAAATAGAATTTAGACTTAGGAAAAATAAGAAAGGTCGAATTATGATGTTGCAGCCTCGTGTGATAACATCTTCGATAACATCACCAAGTCTTCAACATCAACAGTTTTCTTCAATAGGCCCCCTCAATTTTTGTGGAGATGAGGAAAGATGTCAAGCTTGTTTTGAAATCTGCAGAAAAATTGATTGGAGAGTGGCTTTGTGAATACATCAGCAATTTGATCTATACTTGGCACATGTTGAACTTGGATTTGCTTCTTGACAACCTTTTCTCTAATGAAGTGAAGATCTAATTCAAGATGCTTGGTTCTTGAGTGAAAAACTGGATTTGCTGAAAGAGAAATAGCCCCTTGATTGTCAATCCAGATTGTTGGTGGTTTTGAACAAGGTAATTTCAACTCATGTAGAAGGGATTGAATCCAGACTAGCTCACATGTGACTCCTGCCAAGCTCCTATATTCGGCCTCAGTACTAGATCTTGAGACAATAGGTTGTTTCTTGGCACTCCACGATATAAGGTTGCCTCCGAGAAAAACACACTAACCAGAAGTTGATTTTTTGTCATCTAGATCAGTTGCCCAATCTGCATCTACAAAGGCTTGGATATCAAGATTCTTTGGAATGCTATAAGTAAGACTGTAATCAATGGTGCCAGAAAGATATCTCAGGATCCTTTTAACTGCTTTCCAATGTGTATCTAGAGGACGCTGCATGAATTGACTAACTTTGTTAACAGCAAAGGCAACATCAGGCCTTGAAACAGTGGCATATTGAAGCCCTCCAACTATGCTTCTATAAAGATGAGGATTTTGGTTGTCCTACATGTTTGGACAAGTGATTCCTAGCAATCATAGGAGTACTAATGCCCTTTGCATCAATCATTCCTGCCCTTTGCAGCAACTCTAAGATATACTTCTTTTGGTTGAGCACCATTCCTTGTGATGACCTTTTAATCTCCACGCCCAAGAAATAATTCAATTCTCCAAGATACTTAATAGAAAAGAATTGATGGAGATATTTGATCACTTCTTGTATTTGAGAAGAATCAGAACCTGTAACCACAATATCATCAACATATGCCATTATGAGAACAAGAGCACCTTTATGATGTCTGAAATAAAGAGAATTATCTGCCTTCGAAGTGGTAAAACCAAGATTTTGTAAGGCTGATGCAAAAGTAGAAGTCCATGCTCTTGAGGCTTGTTTCAAACCATATAGAGATCTCGTCAATTTACAGACAAGATTCTGATTGTTAACTGACTCAAATCCCGGAGGCTGTACCATGTACAAATCAGTATCCAATACACCATTTAAAAATGCATTATCAACATCTAATTGGTGTAGAGGCCATGAATGACAGAGAGCAAGCGATAATATCAATTTAATGGTGACAGACTTAACAACTGGACTGAAAGTGTCAGTAAAATCCAAGCCAGGAATTTGTGTGTAGCCCTTAGCTACCAACCTAGCCTTATACCTAGAAATGGTTCCATCAACATTTCTTTTAAGTTTAAACACCCACTTACAGCCAATGATGGTGTGATTAACAGGTGGTTGACATAACTCCCAAGTGCCATTTTTTATTAAGGCTCCAAACTCCTGCTCCATAGCTATTTTCCACTGAGGGTGGGCCAGAGCAGCCTTGTATGAGGTAGGCTCATCAGTGACAGATGTTGTGGTAGATAGAATCCTAGGCTTTTGAATCCCAGCCTTGGATCTTGTGATCATGGGGTGTTGAGGCACAACAACTTCCTGAACCTGCTCATGCACATCAGAAACCTCAGGAGAAACATTAGAAAATTCATGCATAGAATGATTATCAGCTTCAATTGGTAATTCTACATATAATTGCCCATATAAGTTAGAATGATCAGGAGGCGTGAGATGTTGAGAAGGTGAAGATGGAGGCAAATGTGAGGCAGAAGGGTCAACAATGAGAAGGGGAGCAGGATCAGAAGTTGGAGAAAGAGCAAAAGAGCTGGTGGTTTTAGCACCTTGGAAGGGGAAAACAGTTTCATCAAATACAATATGTCTGGTGATGATGATTTTGTTGTTAGGTAATAGAACCTTGTACCCTTTGTATTGTGGATGATACCCCAAGAAAACACTATTATCCGATCTGAAATTTAACTTGGTTTTATTATAAGGCCTGAGATGAGGGTAGCAAAGGCATCCAAAGGTTTTGAGATATGTGTAATCGGGCTTCTTTCTGGTGAGAATTTCAAAAGGTGACTTGAAATGAAGTTGCTTAGAAGGGATTCTATTGATCAAATGTATGGCAGCAACAAAGGCATCATCCCAATACTTCATGGGAACATCAGAATGAGCAAGAAGAGAAAGACCTTTTTCAACAATGTGTCTATGTTTTCTTTCTGCCAAACCATTTTGTTCTGGGGTATAAGGACAAAAGATTTGATGGTGTATACCTGAATCTGTAAATAATTGAGATAAAGATTTGAATTCAGTTCCACCATCACTTTGAAACCTCTTGATTTTGGCATTGTATTGATTTTCCACAAGATTCTTAAAGTGAACAAAGGCATCTTTGACATCAGATTTCATTTTTAACAGATAAAGCCAAGAGAATTTTGAAGTGTCATCAATGAAAGTAACATAGTAATGGTAGCCATTCATGGATGGGATGGGAGAAGGTCCCCAAAGATCAGAATGCACTAAAGTGAAAGGTATGTTAGTGGTAGAATCTGAAACAGGAAAAGGGAGTTTGTGGCTCTTTGCTTTCATGCAAGCCGAACAAATTGAATCAGAAACATCATCAACATACTTAATATGGCTTCTATCTAAGGCCTTCCTTGTAATATCAAAAGAAGCATGACCAAATCTGGCATGCCAAGTACTGAGAGATAGTTTTCTTGAAACTTCAGTTGTATTGGCAGCAATCGAAGATGGAATAGTATTGAGATGAATTTGATGAGCAGTGGAATGGGGCTAGCTTGAACTTGTAAAGGCCATTATCAAGTTCCCCTTGCAACAGAACCTTGTGAGTTGTGAGTGACCTTATCCTTCACCAAGCAAAAGGAAGGATGAAACTCAAAGAAAACATTATTATCTCTAGCAAATTGGGACACACTCAGAAGATTCTTTCTTATGTTTGGAACATGTACCAGGTTTTTGAGGAGAAAATAATGATTAGAATACTTATCAGAAGCAGTTACAGTAGAAGAGCCAAAATGAGAGATATTCAAACCTGCACCATTTCCCATATGCACTCTTTCAGCTCCCTGATATTCAGTTCTTGTGGTCAGATTACTTAGATCAAATGTCACGTGATTCTGGATTTATGGCTGATTTATCTTCAACTATTGGACTTGGACATTGTTTTTCTCCAGTGATGTACCCCTCTAAGCCATATCCTTTTACAGATGCAAGAACTTGTTGTTTCCATATTAGGTAATTATTTTCTTTAAGCTTTACCGAGACTAATTGGCTTAATGGGAGAAATATATTAGGTGGGAGAGGAAATAAATTTGCTTCACTTTGAGATGTCATTTTGAAGCTGAAAAAAAAAATGAATATCAAAGGAAAAAGGGAAACAGCACAGAGTACACTAGTTTTTAACGAGTTAATATATTGTTAATTTTATTGTTATCGTGCGTAATGAGTTAATACGAACCCGACAAGAACACGATTGTATCATTTTCGTGTCATGTCCTGAATTGTCACTCCAAGTACAGGCACATTTCATTTTACGTTAATGTAGTATTTCAATTATATTAGTATGCATGTGTCGTCCATGAACTCAGTTACACGGTACAAGTGATGCATACGACACTAATTAAAAAGTAGATGAACATAAGTAATATATACTCCCTCTGTCCTGTAAAATTTTGCTCACTTCCACTACAAGAAATGGGGGGAATAGCGACGAAAATTTTGCGACAAATCTAAATTTAATCGCTAAAATCAATTTTTAGCAACGAAATATAAATTTTCGCTGCTAAATTGTTAGATTTAATATTTGCAACAAAATATATATATTTCATCGCTATATTAGCAACAAATTGTTTCATTTTGTTGTTAATAATCAAAACAACAATGAAAATTGTATTTCGTCGCTAATATTTTGCGATGAAATAGAAATTTTCGTGGCTAATTTCTTGAAATTATATTTTACAACAAAATTTATATATTTCATCACTATATTAGCAACAATTTGCTTCATTTTGTTGTTAATAATCAGAAAAACTATGAAAATTATATTTCGTTGCTAATATTTTGCGATGAAATAGAAATTTTCGTGGCTAATTTTTTGAAATTAATTTTTGCAACAAAATTTATATATTTCATCGCTATATTAGCAGCAAATTGCTTCATTTTGTTGTTAATAATCAGAACAAAAATGAAAATTATATTTCGTTGCTAATATTTTGCGATAAAATAGAAATTTTTGTGGCTAATTTCTTGAAATTAATTTTTGCAAAAAAATTTATATATTTCATCACTTTATTAGCAACAAACTGCATCATTTTGTTGTTAATAATCAGAGCAACAATGACAATTATATTTTCTTGCTAATATTTTGCGATGAAATTGAAAATTTTGTGGCTAATTTCTTGAAATTAATTTTTGCAACAAAATTTATATATTTCATAGCTATATTAGCAACAAATTGCTTCATTTTATTGTTAATAATCAGAACAACAATGAAAATTATATTTCGTCACTAATATTTTACGATGAAATAGAAATTTTTGTGGCTAATTTATTGAAATTAATTTTTGCGATGAAATTAAAATATTTTATCGCTGTACTAGCAACGTATTGCTGCATTTTGTTGTTAATAATCAGAACAACAATGAAAATTATATTTTGTCGCTAATATTTTACGATGAAATATAATTTTTTGTGGCTAATTTATTGAAATTACTTTTTGCGATGAAATATAACTAGCAACAAATTCTTTTATTTTGTTGTTAATAATTAGGACAACAATGAAAATTATATTTAGTCGCTAATATTAAATCAACTATGCTTGTTAAATCAATAAAATCGATTTATATAATTAAATGTTTAATAATTCTCTAAATTTTATGTCTTATAAATCAGTATGAATGTTTATAAAAATATTTATAACTATGATGATGCAAATGAAGATGAACATAATTAAAGATGGGAGAATGAAGATTGGCTGTAATATTTATTATTTTTTTTAAATTGTTAAAGTAACATTGATTTTTTACAATTGGAATTGTTTTAAAAATTACAATATATATACACATGTATATATACATATATAGTTGTTACAAGTTAAAAATTAATCAATTAATAAATGTGAAATAAATTATTAAATGAGTAAAAATAACTAAATTAGTAACAATTGAATACATATATAATTAATATTAAAAACTGAACCAAAGAGTTGTCTGTCCGAATGGTAGGCGCCCAGCTATGGGCGCCCATCCACCCGGGATCGATTCCCAGTAAGACCAAATAAATTATTTATTTAAATAAAATGGGGGAGGGGGTATGTGGGTGCGGGTCGGGTTGGGTTTGGGTCGGTTGGGGCGGGTGTGGGTTGGGTACGGGTTGGGGCGGGGGCGGGTCGAGTGTTGGTGCGGGTTTGGGGCGGGTCGAGTGCAGAAGTGGGTTTAGAGAACGATTGAATTGGTTCGGTTGGGGTGGGTCGGGTGTGGATTGGGGCGGGTCGGGTGTGGGTGCGAGTTGGGTTGGTCGAGTACGGAAGTGGGTTTAGAGAATGATTCGTAAATCGGATATCATAGCCAAATATTAGCAACAAAAATTCTAATATTTTTGTCGCTAATGTAAGTTAGCGATGAAATAATTTTGTCGCGGGATTTGTTGCTATACACCCGTCGCTAACGTGTTTACGACAAATGTTTGATTTTCCTCGCAAACATTTTGTGATGAAACTCATATTTTCGTCGCCAACATTTTGCGATGAAACTCATATTTTCGTCGCTAACATTTTGCGATGAAACTTATATTTTCGTCGCTAATATTTTGCGATGAAACTAAAATTTTTGTCGCTAATATTTTGCGATGAAACTCAAATTTTCATCGCAAACATTTGCGACAAAATTAATTTTTTTTGTCGCAAACACGTTAGCGACGGGCGTATAGCAACAAATCCTGCGACAAAATTATTTCATCGCTAACTCACGTTAGCGACGAAAATATTAGAATTAGCGACAAATTTTTTCGCGGCTAAATTGCAGTTTTCTTGTAGTGTTCTTTTTATATGTGTTTTTAAAAAAATCATATTTTAATTATAAAAAATATATGTGGGATAACGAGTAAAGAATATTGTCGGTACATACTCAATCTTGTTAATAAAGTTGAAAAATTAATTAAAAGTTAATTATTTAAATAGAATAAACATATATTTTGTGAACCCAAAAATTGGTTTGAGCAAAATTTTACAGGACAGAGGGAGTATATATATATATATATATATATTAAAATTTCAATAATTTCTGTAACTATTATTTGGATTTGCAGTTGAAAAATGTGATGATAAATTTAGGAGAAAGAGTAAGTGATGAAGAAGCTAAACAAATGATTAGTGATGTAGATCGATGGTCTGGTCAGCTGCCACGAATTTATGAGGATGTTGTTGGCTTCAATTCCGGTTTAAATTCATTATGTTAATTTTTTCGATCACAAATTTTCAATAAAATGTAAATTTTTGTTTGTATTTGAATGTATACACGTAATTGAATTTTAAGTGATTTGAATATAAATTCAATTGTCTAATTGAATTTTTAACCCACCAATTTAGAACAAAATCAAAATTGTGATTCAATTGCACTAGTGCACACAAGTGTGACTCTTACTGAAATAAACACATTGAAATATTGTGAGTCCACTTATAAATAAAGTGGATGTTCAATTTAAGTAAATACGTGATGGTTTAAGAGTAAAAGAAAAATGTAAAAAAAATAATGTGAATAATATTATTTTTGCAATGTGTATAATATCATTTTAAAAAAATGAGAATAATAAAATTAGACGGAGGGAGTATTATTTTTTAGTTTATTATCAAAAAATATTGCCTCTTATCAAAACACTATTTAAGTAAATATGACGCTTTGTTTCCCGTTTCAAATCGCCTCTTTTCGAGGTGCTTTAGTGACGTCCGACGAGACATGTGGTGTCAGGCACGTGACACGATTCTTAATATCAACATGCTTACGTCTAGTATGGAGAATTGGATTCTGAGTGATTGTTATTGCACTGTTGCTATCGCAATATATGGGAACCTCTTTATCAACAATGTTATAGTCCAATAACTGCTGACTTAACCATAACAGCTGACTACAACAACTACCAGCAACAATATACTCGGGCTTCCGTAATGGAGGTAGCAATTGAGGTTTGCTTCTTGGAAAACCAAGAAATCAGCTTACTTCCTAGAAACTGACATATGCCAGAAGTAGATTTTCTATCTATTATGCACCCTCCAAAGTTAGAATCTGAATAACCACTCAAATCCATATTATCATCAGATGGATACCATAAACCTAAATTGAATGTACCTTTCAAATACCTCAGAATCTTCTTAGCTGCATCTAAAAGACTTTGCTTGAGATTTGTTTGAAATCTTGCACAAAATCCAACAACGAATGTGATATCTAGTCTACTAGAATTTAGGTACAACAATGATCATATAAGGCCTTTATGTTCTAATTGACTAACCGATTTGCCTTCCTCATCTGGTTCCATCTTAAATGAACTCATCGTGGGCACCTTACATGTCTTACTTGTCTGTACAACAAACTTTGCAATTAGATTCCTTGTGTACTTAGACTGACAAATGAATATCCTATTTTGACTTTGCCTCACTTGTAGACCTAAGAAGTAGTTCATCTCAGCCATCATGGACATCTCAAATTTGTCTTGCATCAACTTTGAGTAGGTTCTGTATCTGCTCTAGGAACATCATTTACGGTATTTGTCTAGGATATTGTAGTAGGTCTCCTTGACATAGAGATTAGGAACATAGACTTTGACATAGTCCTTGTCATCTAATCCTTTATTTTTGAGTTTCAATTCTTTGAACTTTTCAGTTAAGGTCTCTACTGTATCATCTATTTCCTCAACAGTGGATTCATCAAATACAACATGTGTTGGGATATTCTATATCCTATGTTTTGTATTGATAAACCAAATCTGCTTGTAATAGGATAAGTTGTATTGTATAAACAACTTCATCATTCATCTTGTAATAGATTAGGATCTAGTCATATCAGCAGAGTTGGAAGCCAGCTGATATAAGAAGAGGAACGCGTACAAACTCAGAAGAGAAGACCAGAATCCAGAAGAGGAGAATTAGATGAGTAAAGACTCATCTGATATCAGCTGAGTATGATCAGCTAAGGTCTTATCAGCTGAGTAAGCACTATCAGGTGAGTAAGCCAAACACAGCTGAGACTAAGTATGTCCGACTAACCAGACGAAGTCTACACAGCTGGGGAAACAATCAAAAGCCAATTATCAAGATCAGAAAAGATGATCCTAAGATCAGCAGCGTAAATCAGCAGAGTCAAAGATCATCTGAATCAAGCACTGTATGGTCAAATCAGAACTGACGTGGACCTATGGGAAGACGACAGTTGACATCAAGATTCTGACAAGGTACAAAGTTCAAGGAAGTTTATGATGTATTGATTATTACTAGGCAACGATAATAATCAATAGCATCAACTTAGAAGATTGTGATTCCTGAAATAGTGGGATTTGTTTGTTGCTTTCCAACGGTAACATTCATAAATCTCATCTATAAATATGAGTTCAAATCATATCTCATGTAACGCGTGAGGGTGATGCTTAAGACTGAGAAAAATGCTTAAGTCCAAAAAATCAGAAGAACTCAAGAACACCTACAAAGAAGACATCAAGCAAGCATCCATACCCACACCCCCAGTGAGTGAAGTCATGATATCTAAGCCAACATAGCCTCATATATATCCTTAGCTTAGGAGATAAATTCTCAATCCTAGCTTTAGGATAACTCAGATTGTAAAGGAATTTCTCATACTTAGTCTTTCTCGAATCCTCCTTCTATACACCCTTTTAGAATATAGGTCGAGTTTCTCACACTAGGTACAATCAAGTTAACCACTGTAAATGGTACTTGTTCCCTCCCCGACAAGTAGATCCGTATACACCAAGGCGAGTGTATCTTGATCAAAAGTCTTCTCTTGGGACTATAAAGTTAGCAAGACGTCTTCTCATTGGGACGTTAAAAGAAGCATTGGGATAATATCATGATTGCGATCGTGAGAGTGTATGTAGGATATTGAGGTCCGAACCACTAGTAATAATTGTGTTATTTATTGCTTTAGCATGCATGATTTACATATTGCATAACATGTTTTAAAAGGCGTTTTTGTATCATCTGATATCAAATCAGCTGTTACACTCTTATTTACTCGTTAGTTATGGTAAAACAACGACTCTCGACGACCTCGTCGTTCTGAGTTCATAAAGGTATTATGAAGAAAAATCTGAGTTCGGAGTCAAGAGTTTGGTTTGTTTTAAGAAGTCATTTGTATTAGCTGACATCAAGTCAACTGATCTTGCATGAAATTATTAACAAAGGTTTTTCTGTTAGACAAGTATAATATTTAAATGGGCACACTACAATTCCGCACACGCTTCTCAATCAGCTTATACAATCAGCAGACTAGTTAGTTCTGTTAGAAGAGTTAGTTTTTATTTTCTACACTTAAATTCTATCCGCTGATATCAAGTCAGCTGATATTTCAATAGACTCGTCTGATATTTTAGTAAAATCGGGACCCATCAACATCGAGTGTTTCTTCGACTATAAGATGTCATTTGTTAAATACTATGAAAACCTTGCTGACTGGGGAATATCCAAGAAAGAATCCTTCATCATCTTTGGCATAAAAAATATTTAACTTACTTTTACCATTGTTGTGAAGGAAACACTTACAACAAAAAAATATGAAAGTAAGAAACACGAGGTTTTCTACCTTTATAAATTTCATACGG
Source organism: Galeopsis tetrahit (assembly GCA_963675135.1). NCBI lineage: Eukaryota > Viridiplantae > Streptophyta > Magnoliopsida > Lamiales > Lamiaceae > Galeopsis > Galeopsis tetrahit. The sequence continues at coordinate 3,059,107 of OY776122.1, forward strand.
GGTCTTACCATGTCTCTTGTAAATCATGCTTCTGTTCTGAGTATGACAGGCTGTATTGATAGCTTCACAACCCAGAACTTCTTTGGTGTATCAAATTCAGGTACCATGGTTCGAACAGCTTCTTTGAGGGTGTGATTCCTCCTTTCAGCTACTCCATTTTATTGAGGTGTTCTAGCTGAACTTGTCTCATGTTGAATACCATTGTTAGCAAAATTCACCACATTTATCACTTCTGATCTTCACAATAGAAGTACCCTTCTCATTCTGATTTTTCTTTAACAACTCGGGTAACTTCTTTTGTGTCTCACTCTTTTGGATCAGAAAGGTAACCCAAGTGTATTTGAAATAATCATCCACTACAAGAGTATACCTTCTGCCATTCAAGGTAGCAGGAGTGATCAGGCCAAACAGGTCCATATGAAGAAGTTCAAGACCTCGGCTGGTGGATGCTACTGATTTGCTCTTATGAGGGACTTTGGTCTTCTTATCCTTCTGACATGCATCACACACCTGTTCTTTACTACTCCATCCGTCCCAAAGAACCTTTCACACCTTCTTTTTTGGTCTTTTAGAAACTCCACCCTTACAATATCCACAATATTACATTTAATGTCATTATTTTTAGGGTCCACACATACACACAAGTCAACTCACTTATTTATTTTTGTTATAAAATTATTTCACAAAATTCTACTCCCTCCGTCCCAAAGGAATTTGCACACCTTGGATGACACACAATTTAAGAAATGAGTAAGAAAAGGTGTAGTGAGTGATATTTTGAGGGGTAGTTTGGTAAAGTTTTATGAATAAAGTAAAGTAAAAGGTAGATTGAGTGTGGAAAAGTAATGGCATATGAGTAAATAAGAGTATATTTTGAAGATGAGGGTTATGAAGATATTTCCTTTTATGGAGTGTGCAAATTGGTATGAGACATCCATTTATAGAAAATGTGTAAATTTCTATGGGGAAAAAACAATATAGGACAAACCACTCCTAGTTTTTGTGATTCAAGCTAAATTTTTTAAATGATACAATTAAAGACAAAATGATACCTAATTGTACCAATTTACCCTTATCTTACCATTAATTTCGAATTTTCAAATCATTAAATTAATTAATGTTAAATATGCAAAATCAAACCTCTTTTAAAACTAAGAGACTATCCCTTGATTATAGCACAATTTCCAATTCAAATTACTTTCCTAAAATTCGATATCATACTTTCTGTCGGTCCACATTCATATTTTTATATATTCAATAATTTTCTTATTAATCGAAAATATATTTTAATTAATTAAATATTCATATTGTTATTATTTTACATACCATATCTTTATTAAAATATAAATTATATTATGAAATACTTAATAAAATTAATACATTCAAAAAATAGTTTTTACTCGATACACCTCTAAGAGTGTTTAAATAATTTGTTGAACAACTTGTATTAACAAATAATATTTTTGCAAGATGCATAGATGCATATTTTTATTTATATGCAACCGACAAGTGCATATACTTTCAAATATGCGTCGTTTTTTTATATATCCAATCGATAATTACATATACTTTCAAATATGCAAACCATTAATTATGTGCACATTCGTTTTACACATTCGAACATTTGTTTCACACATTCGAACATTCGTTTCACACATTCGATTACTCGCTCGATTCTCAAGGTGTGTTTTCTGCATGTTAGATTAAATCTTTGATATGATGTACTAAAAAATTAGAATAAACCTAAATTATTTCGAATTTCATTGGAATTTTTAACACAAAGGTCGGATTGGCCTGTAGTCTTATACGTAATGCGCAACTAATGTGCATATATTCATAGTTAGGTGCATGTATCTAATATGTGCATTGCTTATTAATAGGAGATGCATGTATCTAATATGTGCATTGCATAAGAATAATATAACACTTTATCCTCCATTTCATCATGTTTTCATTTCAAATAGGCAAAAGTGCAACTTGCAATAACCCATAACATGACTTACAAACTGAAATGACATTACACAATAGTTCAAATAAGCAAGCACGTCTCCAAATTGCATTCAAAAGTAAGCAAGCACGTCTCCAAATAGAGTGCATCCAACACAAGCAAATATTGAACAGTAAGAGAACTGTTATCGAAATAATGAATTCCTTCGAAATTCTACTCCACCGTCAATTTCTCAATCCCTACAAAAAGGTGTATTTTATTATGCAAATGAAATTACATAGAAAACAGAGAATTGCGTAAAGAGAATTTGATTCTTGATTTTATTGTGCACCCATAGTATTAAAAATAGACTAAATTAAACCCTTTATTCTAATCTTAAACTCATTATTTTCCAATTTTCTTTTCATCAAACAATTAACATGCATTAAACAATCCTCCACAATCCAAGAAAAGGCCCTTATGAAATATGCTTAGTCTATCACCATTGTCTGCAGTCACCTTCTCATCTCTGCTTAGTCTATCCTTTGGTTTCGAAGGCTCCATGTCTCCACCTAGAAAAATGCATTTAACGCATAAAAAAATGGAATAGCCAAATGTTTCACCATTGAAATATGCAAAAATCACATGAACTTGGATGATGAAAATATTAAACTCAAGAGAGCCCTCATCACGCGAACCGAAAGGATTAATGAAAAAAAAAAGGAAGAATACAACAAACTCATATTTAGAAGAAATCACTTTAATTATAAAAAAAATACAGATTAATTCAACTATTCTTAATCAAAGTAACCACTTCTGCTAGTCATTTAATTAATTGGAAAAGGAATTGTAATGTATGAAGGAACTCACCTCCGATTCAATGAAGTCGAAAATGAAGGAATACCCTTGGCCAAAATACCCAATCGTGATTTAGATAAAATCCCCAATAGCGAAAATGAACCAATTTCTGCATAATTTACAATGTATGTTCATTCAGGCATTTCATCGAACAATTTCACCGCACATAGTTTTGTTTAACTATTCAATAAAATAAAAGGAAAGGAAACGACAATCGGAGGTGCGGCCCGCCAGCCCGAGTGAGGTGTCGGGGGGCTAGGTTGCGGCGGCGACCGCCATGGCCAGCCGAGAGAGGACCGCGAAATTGTGAATTTCACAAAATTCTCCCCGATCGAGCACCGCCTTCAGATTGCTGCCTTTGTCTCTCTCCCTTCAACTGTCGCCGAATGACCACCATTGAGATCGTACTCCGTAAATTCTGAAATCAAAAATCTGAAATCAAGATTAAATTTTTGTCAAAATCCACATTGTTGATAATGATTTTACGCCAATTTAAGGGAAACAAAAACAAAATTAAAGAATTTTAGTGTAAGAAAGAAGTACCTGGGGGATGAGGCTATTTTGATGGCAATATCACCAGGGAGTGAATTCTGTAAATTAATTGAACGATGCATGTTTTTTGGATTATAATTTCATAATTTGATTGATGATGATGATGATGATGAATATTCTTGAAATTTAAGGGGAAAATATGGTGATGATGATTGATGAGTGATCCACACTCAAAATCGCACTTAAAAGCCACCTTCGAACCAAGCTCGTCGGAGATGTGGATCGTACAAATGAGAGTGGCTGGATGTGGGTAGGGTTTATGCAAGTCGTTGTTGGGCCGACGAATTACACCTCCACTGTGTGAAAATGCACACAATGGAGTAGTGTTTCAATCAATTTCCGTAAATGGGATATTAAAATGTAATCATGAGGGTATTTTAATTATGCAGGGCAGATTTGTAATTTTGTAACCTCTTTTGGTCTTAATTGTTTTGTTAAATTTGTTTGTCTCATTTTGTTTTTGGATCTTACATATTGTCTTATATTGTATATAAACTCAATTTCTATGGGACAGAGGGAGTATTTATTATAATATTTTTTAAAAAATGGGTGAACAGTAAATATGAAAGTATCTTATCCATTAGACAGCAACCATAAAAGCTGATGTGGACCTATGGAAGCGCGACAGCAGAAGTACGGATGTGACACAAAGTCTGCAGAATCTTCAAAGTCAAGATACTCTGAATATTACATGAAAATGTAATATTCTTTCATGTAATATTCAGAATATCAAGCAAAAATTGTTTTTTCTGAAATAGTGGAATTTGCTAAATCTAGAGAAATATCCCCAAGGAAATGTAGAGAAATATCCACAAGAAAAAAAAAAACAGAAGGGTCTTTCTACAGTAAGACAACCTTCGCCCTGTCTTACAACAAGCAATCGTTTCAAATACCATTGGATCGTTGATCTAACGTACAAATTTTATTTTATATGATTGCACTTTGCATTAGTGCGTTTGCTCTATGCAATATGCAATCCACTTCATCGCCTTATTAATAAATTAAATTAATAATTATAAAATTACGAAAATATCTTTTTTAATTTAAAATAAATAAAAACATTTAATCATTTACTGTATAAAATAACAATATATCCTTAGAATCCAAAATCAATTTTCACCTTTTTGATCTAATTTCCCCAAATATATATATATATATATTTGAATATACATATATCAATGTCTTTTGGATTATTATTATTTCGTTTAATAATTTGTTTTTTTAATATATACACATATGTATATTTTCCTTCATCATCGTAACTTTTACAAATTTATTGGTTATTCCTACATTAAAGGAAGACTAATTTCTTTCAAAGTTCAAAAATGACAGATTTAGTTTACACGTCATGATTACACAATCCCATAATTTTTGCACTCAATTTACGTTTTTCAAGCCTATTACACTCGGTCCCTTCTTTTATCAAAAGACAGAAAAATATATTCCCACCTTAAAAATTTACGATCTTCTTCAAATAACAAGGTCAGAACACTAGTTGCATCTTATTTTCTTGATGAAGTAGTAACGTCCTCTTCCCTTCTCATATTGTTATTTCAATTTTTTTTTATTCTATAGTATTGTCACGAACTGAATTTTCATTAATTTTATTTGATAAAATTATTAGGGCTTAAGATTTTTAAAGAAATTCTAATTGTCTAAACCTTATCTTCGATTATGCAATTGAATCAACAATTTTACTTACAAAATCCCATTTTCAATGACATGATCATTAGAGCCGCCGCAAACATTCTCTGTCCACTTCTCTGTGCACCAAATTCATTATTTGAATTTCATTTTCTCGTCAAAAAGTATGTATGTTTTTTTTTTTTTTTAAGAATATACATGGAGTGTATAAAATTTAAAGATAACATATCTCCTTAATATATTGTGGAATATCTTTTTCAACCCAATCGTAAGGTGTTGAAAAATTCCAAGCTTCCTGAGCCATCATATGTGCTGCTTGATTATTTTTTCTAGGAATAACATCATAATCCCAAATCAAGAGCATTTGCAAAGATCTCCTGATCTCTTTAACCAGCTCATTCTCCAAACCTTCAAAACATAAAGAAGCGCTAATGGCCCCAATTGAATCTGCAAAATCCATTCTGATGCTCGAGATTTGAATCTTATGCCTAATGCAACATTCTATTCCTTTTTTAGCCGCAATAAGTTCTGCTGCAACGACAGATCCTGGGTTGATAATACGTTCTCCTCCAGCCAACACAACACAACCTCTAGGATCAAACACCACAAAACCAACAACAAAAAAGTTCTTTTCAATATTAAAAGCTGCATCAGAAAAAAGGGTACCTTGATTTTGCTGTATAAATCCTCCTTTCTTTCCCCTGGAAGGGTACCTTGATTTTGCGGTATAAATCATCCTTTCTTTCCCCTGGAAATGCCCAAATTCTTATCTGCTTCCAACCAACCCATGTTTTGAAAATCCTCCAAATAATTAATTGTCCATTGCACTTAAAAAACTTTCCAATATGCCTTTGACTGCTTATCAACCTCATCCGAATGTAACCAACTACATCTGTCCCTCCAAATAGCCCACGCAATGATAAGGAATAACGAGAAGAACTTCTGATCAAACCTTTCCTTAAGAGCATACAAAAGCTGAAAAACTGAACCTTTATTTACTCTTTTAACTTGCTCCCATAAACCTTGATCCCTCCATACACGTTTGGCAAACACGCAATGAAAGAGGACATGCATCGTGTCTGCAAGAAATGCACCACAGCACAAACATGAAGAAGAGATAGGCACATGGTGCTTAGCCAGATTTCCTTCCGCTGCTATTGAGTCTTTCAAGATTTTCCATCCAAAAATACGAACTTTTAGCGGAATTTTTAATTTCCACAAATGATTCCATAACAACTTAGCATGGTTACTTCCAGCTTGGTAAAGTCTACTAATGACATTATATTAAAAGGGTATTTTGGGTATGTTACAACATTATTAAAATAATACTAATAAATAGAAGGGTGGAGTGTATCCAGGTGTATATAACTAAGTGTGTGTATTGATAAATTTTTTCTTAAATAATAAATAATTTTCTTATGATTTTATTTATCATAAAAAAAAAAATTCCACATCTGTAAAATTTCTAAAGGCATGTTATAAATTATGTAAAATTTGTTTAAATTCTTTTGCTAAAGTAATGTATTAAAAGTTTGTTACTAAATTTTTATAATTTTAAATTTATCAATATTAATATATTCATTAATAGTATATAAATTTAAAATTTCGATATTCCTACGGATATTTGTGGTGAGATGCCTTCTCCTTCCTCCCATTCTAAGCTTACACCACTAGGACAATTTAGATCAATGTTCATGGTATTACTAGTTATTTGTTGGTCCTGAAAGGAGTAGATAACAAGTGTATGGGGGGGGGGGGGAATACACTTGTATGCAATTCTTTTTGAACTTTGATCAAACCAGAACTCAGCAAGGTTGTCTTGGACAACTCTGCTGAAGGTGATTAACTCTTCTAAGATAATCAATCCACTAAGTACTATTGAGTACTTAGTTGAATAACTATCTAGGGGAGTTATATGTGCGGAATAGTGGTTGGCCCTTTAAGTTTAGACTCCTTTAATTTCTGAAATCACTTAGTCAATGTAAAACAGTCCAGTTAAGCTTCAGGGAAGTTGTCCAAAACAGTTTTGCACAGTCTTTGAATGTGTATCTTTGAAAGATCAGTTTTGTGTGCAGTGTTGAGTGAATGTAAGTACTTGTAAAGTAATCAACACAAGAGTTTATAGTGGTTCAGAGACTCAAGCTCCTACATCCACTTTCCCTGATTTAACAGGATAATTCCTTCACTCTTGGAATTAACTTGTTTTATAGTGCCAAGGTGCACTTGATCAAGAACACCACTCCTTGGTGAATTGATCCCTAGGATGTCTAGAGTCCTAGTACCCTCTTCTCAACTCAGAACTGAACTGTTCTTCTCTCAACAGTCAGTTCCTACCACTTCTACTACTACAACCTTCTCACTTTCACTCTTGAAAGATATGAGGATTGAAGTAAGGTTCCAACTAATGAGATATCCTTTACAATGATGATCAGTGTATAAGGATAGGATATCTCTCTAAGCTTGTGTATGAATATACAATTGGGTTCAGCTTAGAAGAAGTGTATAAAGACTAAGATAGTCTCTTTGAAAGCTTAAGAGCACTTGTCAACTTGTAGGATAGTTGGATATTCTTGTCAAGGTTGAGGTGCTAGTTGAGGTACTTTCAAATGGTCTTCACACTTCTGTATTTATAGACAAAATGGAGGATTTGCCCGTTGGAGAGGCAGCCCCAAATTGCTATAAATGTCTTCCTTGAGTTCTTCAAGCTGGAAGACAGATTCTTGATAGTGACATGTCCTCATTTGGGTAATAAACGGCTGTAACAGTTTTGTCTTCATTCTGCAGCACTTTTCCCAATGTTTGACTTCTTGTTAGGACTTGGACATGGCTTCTGAAGGTTGATCCAATGATAGGACAACATTCCTTATCATCTGGACAACTCTCCTTATCACTATCAGCAGTTTTGCTTTTCAGCATGGTTGGCTTGCTCTTCTTCAGATGACTTGGCTCTTTCCCTTTATTTCTCTTGTGTATGGTCTTAGCTCATTCCTTTGAGGACCTTTAGGGACTGGTTGTCTCAATCTTTTCAGCATAGTTGATCTTAGGCTTTCAGAGCACTTGATCTTGGTCAAATTAGCTGAGACAACTCCTCTGGACAACTCTCCTGATCAGCATGATTGGTCTTTTTGCATCAGAGCACTTTATACTTTAGAGTTGGCTTATCTGGACAACTCTCCTGACCAAAACCTTTGAGTAGTCTTGTCCTTTTGAGCTAGGTAGGTTTGTTCTTGCATATGGCTAGCTTCTTTGGACAACTCTCCTGATCAGAGCTTTAAGAATATTTTCTCTGGACAACTCTCCTGATAAGAGCATCTTAGATTTCATAGAGTGTCCTTATTCTTTGTTCCAGAATTTGAGCCTTGGGGAGACTTGATCTTGATCATCTTCAAAGCATAGGTTCCCCCTCAAATTGTGCATCTAATTGTCTAAGAGCTGCCTAACATTTCAGCTTCTCATCTAGCCTATAATCTATATGTTCTAACATTCTTAGAACATATTTTTCATTGACTTAGGCATGTCTCAGGGGGTTTTTGGAATTCAATCAAAACATAGCTCATTTTATTCCCAACAATTTCCCCCTTTTTGATGATGCCAAAACCTATACAATTTTAAGCAAAAGTGACTTGTCTACACCTATTACATGTATCTTCAGAAGACATGACTGAGGTCAATATTCCTGAAAAGTAATGTGTTAGTGTATTCACTGTTTTTGTTGCAAGTAGGTTTTAAGATAGGCATAGAGAGATTTGAGTTTCTTGATTCAAAATAAGTTCAACTATCATTCATTCAAAAATCATTACAGGCATGTTGATAGTTGAAATTAACATATCAGAGCATGAATCAATAACACTTAAGCATATCAGAGCACTTCATTACAATAATTCAAAATGATATTTTCAGCATCAGAGCACAGAACTTGTATCAGAGCAATCTTTAACAGATCAGAGCAACCAGATTAACACATCAGCAAACTTGACCATATTTCAGCATAGTTGATCATTCAAGTAAGGTCAGAAGACTTAGCCATTTCAAAGATCATCCTCAGGAGGTGGCAGCATTCCATACTGTGCCCACACTCTTCTTTTCAGTGCCATGGCTTCTTGGTTGGTTCCCTTAGGTCCAAGAACCATCTTGTTCAGCTTAAGGATCTCAGTGAATTCCCTCAGAATTCTTGCTTGGTCAATCCATCCTTCAAGCTTTGGAGGCATGTATATGATTGGCTTGGGAGCTGTGAGTTCAAATCTTGCAATGTCAGCAGCTGCAAGTAGTTGTTGATACAACTCTCTGTAGTATTCTAGCATGAACTCAGTGAAGGCAGAGTTTGCATCTCCTCCATTCCATCTGTCAATGACATAAAAGTCATAGACAAACTCCCTTTTGGCTTCTTCCCATGTGTCATTCAGTTGAATTGGCACCCATTTATCCAAGTGTGGATATTTGGTGTCCATTGGGATTAGAAGCTGAGGCTTCATCTTGCTGTAAATTGCTCTTCTCCTTCTTGGTTTCTGAAAGTTTGCTCTCCTTTCATCTCTTGCTCTGTTGGCTTCTTCCATCAGATCAATTTTCTCATGGGCCCTCATCATGGCCAGTTTCTGTTGTGTTTCAGGGTCTTTGCCATACCCTTCATGAAACAGCTTTGATGGATCATGGGCTAGAACAGTTGTCTTCTTCTTAGGTTCAGATCCAAATCCTTCAGCAAATAACTCTTCAGTCTCTTCAGTTGATTTGGCACCTTCAGCAGTTTTTCCAGATTCAGAAGATTTGTCCTCTTCAGCAGTTTTGGCTTTCTTTGATGTAGGCTCATCCTCATCAATTCTGAATTCAGGTGGAAGATCAAGGCTGCTAGGAAAGTCAGTGAATTTCTCAATTTGTCTCTTCTTTCCTTGGGCCTTCTTGATTTTTCCTCTGGTTTGGACACCTTCAGCATCTTTGTCCAAACCTGACACTTCACCACCTGGTCTTTGCTGTTTCCTTGCCCTTTCTTCTTGAGCTGAGGCCATTGAGTTCTTCAATGCCAATGCTAACTGCTCCTCTTCATCCAAATCTTCCAAATTCAGCATTTCTGGCTCTTTTCCCTTTCCTTCAGGGACTTTGTCCTTCCCTTTCACTGGACTCCCAATCACCAAGGCACCTTTTGCTCTAGCTCTTTCCCTTTCCCCCTTTTTGGCAGCATCAAAGCACTGGGGCTTTAGGTCACTCATTGTTGAGGCCATCAGGGATTGGGCCTGGTTTAGGGACTTCATCTCTTCCAACAAATATACATTTTCATCATGTATATTCTGCATTCTGTCACTGCTCAAGCTAAGGAAAGCTAGAACAGGCTTCATCTTTTGTTGGACAACCTCTTCCATGGCTGTTTTCAGAGATGCATCCAGTTGGGCTTTTAAGAGCTCAGTGAGGTTGGCCACTGCACCTTCAGCAATGTTGGCCAACACTTCTTGGGAAAATTTTTCTGAGGCAGCTTTGACCATAGCTAGCCTTTGCTCTTCAGCTCTTCTCTTTTGTAGTGCTGTCTTCTTTCCAAGAGCTTGCTTGACAGTGAGCCTGAGAGCTTTGACATTTGCATTGTGATTATCTCTCAGCAACCTCTGTTCTTTCTTGACCTCCTCTGAGATGGCTTCCATGGTAGATTTGGCACTTTGAACTTCAGTGGAGATGGTTTGAAGACCAGATTCCACACCACTGATTCTTGCCTCAAGGGTTGGTAGCACAACATCTTCAGAGCCAGTGAGCCTCATTTCTACAGATGCTAGAGTCCTTCCTTGCTCATTCAATGCTCCTGAAGTTTCAGTATGAGCAGATTGGACTTGATGAGCCAAGGAGTCCAACTTCTCTGATTGCATGCCAAGTAAGGCTTGAGCTGAGCCTGTATCAACTTGGATAGGTGCATCTGTGAGGAACTCATCTGCAAAAATTTGGTCAAGAGAAATACCTGCAACATCAGATAAATCAAACAAGTTAGGAAATAAGCACTCATCACCCTCAATTTCTTTTACATAAGACTCTGATACATCAGCAGTCTTCTTCTCATTTTCAACTTGTTCTTTTCTCCCTTCATGGATAATGTTCTCACTCAAGGAATCAGGCCTCCTTTCACCAAGGGATTCCGGAAGTTCAGATTTGACTTCAAGAATAACCTGTCCTTCCTCACTTATTCCACCCTCATATGTTGGTACACTCACTATCTTAGTGATGACTACCTCTCTTTCATCCATAACTCCCTCTGATTTTTCAACTATGCTCTCCTTTTCAACTCCTTCTCCTAAACCTGCAGCATCTCCACCTTCAACAAGGTTCAAAGATGGCAGTTGTGGGGAGATCACAGTGCTTATATCAGCAGCCACTGAGTCATCCTGAATGATTAAGGGCTGATCAATGTCCAACTCTTCTGACACTGAATAGGCCTTAATCAAACTAGCCTCTAATACAGGAGCCTCAACATCTTTAGGCTGTGCCTTGGGTTCAGAGGAACCTTCATTGGCAGATGTATCTTTGGTTGTGTTACCACCCTTGGTCAACACCTCTGAAGTTACAGAGCCTTTCCTATGATAGGTTTTGGGAGGATTGGAAAGTCTATCTGCTACAGAAGACTTGGGTTGAAAGGGTTCAGGGAGGTTGGCTTGAAGGGTTTCAGGAGGGTTGGGATTTGAAGGGTTTGAGGGATCATCAGGGGAATCATCATCATTAGAACCACTGTCAGGGTGTTTGATTCCCTTGGCTTTTCTTTCTTTCTCCTCTTCAATCTTATCAGCTACCAACTTTGCAAAAATCTCCTCATCTATGAGGAATCTTGTCTTTGAAACTCCAGCAAAGTGTAGCAATCTGTTCTCCTCTATCTGCCACCAGTTTGCACCCTTATCTTGGATGACTTGTGACATCTCCATCAAGGATTTGTCTTTCACATCAACAAGCATCCTTAAATCTTGAAAGGCCTTCTGAATTCTTGGAAATTCAGCAAGTTGTGGATACAAACTGTCCACAGTAGCCTTGGCTCCTCCTCTGAGCATACTTTCATAGGTATACTCCTCCTCATCTCCACTTGAATGGGGACTTTGGGTTATAGGGGAGTTGGCTCTGGGTTCTCCTATCAAGGCTTCAGGCAGATTAAGTTCAGGGATGTTGGCTTCAGAAGGGTTGGGTGCAGTAGAGGGATCTTCAGTTGCTTTTGAGAGCAATGGGTCTGAAGGGGCTTTACTCAAGGGGGTTGGCTCATTGAGTGCATGCTCTAAGAGTTTTGAATAATTCAGCATGGATGAGTCAAGGGGAGACAGGAGTCTTGTCTCATCTACTGCTAAGTCAGCAAGCACATCTATGCCACTTCTTTGCACATTTCCATCAGGAGAATATCTCTTAGTGAGATTTACAGGGGTAATGGGTTGGTTGGAAGGGGTGACATAGGTTTCAGGGGAGTTGGGCCCAAGATACTGAATTTCAGGGAGGTTGGCCTCTATGGGTTGACCTTCAGGGACTTTGGATTCTGGAGTTCCAGAACCAGATGAATTGGTCCTTGACATGGATTTGGCCCTGCTTTCAGCTCTGCTCTCCCTTAGAGCCAATTGAAGAGACCTCTCTTCTTGCAGCTCCAACACCTTTTCAGTAGGTTTGGCTCTTCTCTTGCTGGCCCTGCTACTTCCACTTCCTTCCTTCTCAGGGACAACTTCCCTGATTCTCTTATCACCCTTAGACTTTTGTCTAGTCTCATTGTACTTTTGTCTGAGTTCTTCTGAATGATCAGATGGCACTTGTACACCTTCTCTAGCAACTTCTTCAATCTCAGCTGAAGCATCTGAATTCTCTTCTGAGATTCTCTGAGACATTTTCCTTGTCTTGACAGCCCTGGCCTTTGTTCTCTTTTTCATCTTAGGCTTCTCTTCCTTCTGTTCTTCAGCAGGCTTGGCCAATAGCATCCTTCTTTTCTCAGTTTTCTTACTGAGCTTTCTGAACAGGATCTTTTGGGCAGGGAGGGGCTTTGCAAAGGTCTGCATCTGGGAATAGTGGGAAAACCTCTCAATCAACAAGCTTGCCCTGGTGCAATACTTGATTTTCCCTTCTAGCACCGCCTTATTGTGGGCTTTCACCTTAAATTTAGCCTTCTCCTTCATCATCTCAGACATGATGAAGGTCCTCCAATCAAACTTGATGCCCTTATCACTGGCATCAATAATGGCAGCCATGATTCTGATCCTTGGCTGGCTGACCTGCTCTAGGCTTCCAGTGTTGCTTAGGAGGCTCTTTGCAACTACCTCAAAAAGATTTTGAAACTCTGGCTTGAGAGTTTTCTTGTTTTGTGTTGAGGAGAGAGGGCCTGGAACTAATAACCACTCTTGGGCTATTTCCTCTTCATGTCCAGTGCCATATACTTCTGGATTCCTACCCTCATGAGGCAATCCAAAGGCTCCTTCCAGATCCTCTGAGGAGAATCTAACTCTATGGAATCTCTCCTCTTCCTCTCCTTCAGCTGTGTAGGATAGCCTGGTTGATACTTCACCATCTTCAGGCTTGCCTCTCCACTTGAGGAAGGCAAAGAATTCTGCCATATAGCTTTCCAGGCAAGAGCTTGGTCTTTCTTCCAAGAACTTTTGGAGACCAGCCCTTCTCAACCATCTCAGGGTTGGAGTAACCTCAGGATCTTCACTTTCAAAAGAGATAATTGGCTCGAAGTGAAGATTGTTCTTGTTGCTTAGATAGCCAAAATCTAGGTCTAGATCTTTGTTGGAGAAATCTACAAGCATCTCAGGTCTAACCTTGGGGGCCATTGAAAATTGCAGAAAAAGGTTTGATGAAGAATGAGAGAGTTTGAAGAACTTTTGAGTTAGGGTTTCGAATACTTGGGGAAGAAGTGTTTGTGGATATCTTAAGACTTGTGAATATTCTAAAAAGAATGTTTGTCAATGAGTTGGTAAGGTCTTGATACAATTCAAAGGTGAGCAAAAATGGAAATCCAAAATGGACGGCTAGGATTGATTTCAGGGGAGTTGTCCATTTTTGATCCAATGGTCAAAAACCAATGTAACAGTGAAATAACTGTTTTATTCAAAACGTGGGTGGTTTTAAATGTTTGTTTAAGGCTGGGGATTTTTCGAGATAGATCATGTCCCAAAAAGTTTAATGCAAACAAGAGTTAAATCTTGGCATTTAATGCATGGAAAGTGACCTTTTGGGTGGGAGACAAATTAAATCCCAAAAAGGTGAAAACTGTATTTCAATGGGACAGATTTCGAAATGGGTTTTGATCACCAAAAATAGGTGCTTATCATACCAAGATTTGGTTTGATAGCTAGGACAACTTATCTGACCCTACATGGACAAGTATCCTGAAGAACTGTGGACAAGTGTCCTGAAGAAGTAAGGTCATGTTTCTGAATTTCAGTAGACTTGACCAAGTCTGCTGAAGCTTGAGTTTGTTTCCCCCTTAATCAATGAGCTTCTTTGGACTTATTTGTCCAACTTCCCTGGATCAAGTAATCCCAACTCTGCTGATAGCTCCAGAAATCTTGCCTCTGCAAGTGGCTTGGTTAATATATCAGCTTTTTGATGGTCTGTGTGAATTTTCATTAGCTTGATATCCTTCTTCTCCACATGATCTCTAATGAAGTGGTGCTTGATGTCCACATGCTTGCATCTTGTGTGTAAGACAGGATTTTGTGATATAGCAATGGCACTATTGTTATCACAGAAAATTGGCACTTCAGTAGAGTTGACTTTGTAGTCTCTGAGTTGTTGACTTAGCCAAAGAATTTGAGCACAACAACTTCCAGCAGCAACATATTCAGCTTCAGTGGTGGAAGTGGCCACTGTGTTCTGCTTCTTGGAGAACCATGAAATAAGCTTGTTGCCCAAGAATTGACAAGTCCCTGAAGTGGACTTTCTGTCAATCCTACATCCTCCATAATCAGCATCTGAGTAGCCAGTTAGCTCAATATTGTCATCAGCAGGGTACCAAAGGCCTAGATTCTCAGTGCCTTTGAGATACCTCAAAATCCTCTTTGCAGCCTCAAGGTGGCTTTTCTTGGGATTTGCTTGAAATCTTGCACAAACACCTACTGCAAAGGTGATATCAGGTCTGCTGGCAGTGAGATAGAGGAGTGAACCAATTATTCCTCTATACTCAGTAGAGTTGGTTGGAATACCACTCTCATCAGGATCCATCTTCCAATTTGTGTTCATAGGGATCCTTACTGGCTTGCTGGTTGTACACCCAAACTTTTTGATCATTTCTCTTGTGTACTTAGCTTGGTTGATGAAGATTCCTTCTTTAGATTGCTTGACTTGTAGACCCAAAAAGAAGTTCATCAACCCCATCATGGACATCTCAAACTTGCTTTGCATGAGCTTGGAGAATTTCTCACATAGCTTCTCATTAGGGGATCCAAAAATTATGTCATCCACATAAATTTGGACAAGCAAGATGTCCTCTCCTTCAGAGATTCTGAAGAGAGTTCTGTCCACAGTTCCCTTGGTGAATCCATGTTCCAAGAGGAATTGTGACAGTGTATCATACCAAGCCCTAGGGGCTTGTTTGAGTCCATATAGAGCTTTCTTGAGTCTGTAAACTTGGTTTCCAATTTCAAACCCTGGTGGTTGCTCCACATAGACTTCTTCTTTCAAGACTCCATTCAGAAAGGCACTCTTGACATCCATTTGGTATACTTTGAACCTCTTGTGGGCTGCATAGGCTAGAAAGAGCCTTATTGCTTCTAGCCTTGCCACAGGTGCAAATGTCTCATCATAGTCAATGCCTTCATGTTGGCAATACCCTTTTGCCACTAGTCTTGCTTTGTTTCTGACAATCACATCATTTTCATTTTTCTTGTTCTTGAACACCCACTTTGTTCCAATAACATTTTGATGTGAGGGTGTGTCCACCAGCTCCCATACTTCATTTCTGGTGAATTGGTTCAGTTCTTCCTGCATGGCTGTGATCCAATTGGCATCTTGAAGTGCTTCCTCAATATCTTTTGGTTCCTGTTCTGACAAGAAACAACAGAACATAGCACTTTCACCATGAAACTTTCTGGTTCTGACTCCTATACTTGGATCACCAAGTATCAGGTCAGTAGGATGGTCAGATAACCAGGTCCTTCTTTTCCTGATCTCTTCAGTAGAGTTGTCCTCTACTGAAGGTGAGTCAATTTGATCATAGAATTCAGGATAATTTAATGCAGGATCTAATTCAGGATCATAATCAGGGGTGTTGTCCTCAATGTCAGGGACATTGGCATTTTCAACATTTTGAGTTCCCCCTTGATTATTTGACCCATTAACTACCTCAGCAGGAGCTGCTTCTTCATTGGTAGTTGTTACCTGGATGTGAACTGGGATTGGATCATTCAGTTCATCATTTCCATCAGTGGGATTTGTCTCAGGAAGGTTGCCTTCAGGATGGTTGTCCAATGTTGTATGTTCTGGTAGGTTGATTGGGACAATTTCTATGAGTTCAGTGTCTTTGTCTTTTAGGCTTAATCTGGTTGTCCTCTGTGTGATTTCTTCAGGTTCCAACTGATCATTCCTGATCTCAAAGATAGATTCATCAAACACAACATGAGGTGTTTCTTCCACTATAAGGGATTTCTTGTTGTAGACTCTGAAAGCTCTACTGATTTGAGAGTATCCAAGAAATACTCCCTCATCAGCTTTGCTGTCAAAAGCTTTCAACTGTTCTTTCCCATTATTGTGAATGAAACATTTACAACCAAATATATGAAAGTATGACACTTTAGGCATTCTTCCTTTCCAGAGTTCATAGGGGGTTTTGCCTTGCCCCTTAGTGATCAAACATCTATTTTGAGTATGGCATGCAGTGTTTATAGCTTCAGCCCAAAACCTCTTAGGTAGATTTGAATCAGCAATTAGAGTTCTAGCAGCTTCTTTTAAGGTTCTATTCCTTCTTTCTGCAACTCCATTTTGTTGGGGAGTTCTAGCTGCTGAGGTTTCATGAGCTATTCCATTTGATGTGCAGTACTCATTGATGTATGAATTAATGAACTCAGTGCCTTTATCAGATCTTATCTTGATAATACTAAGGCTTTTCTCATTTGACAATCTCTTGAGAAGTTCAGGTAGTTTGACTTGTGTTTCCTTCTTATTAAGGAGAAATACTACCCATGTGAACCTAGAGAAGTCATCTACTACCACTAATGTGTATTTTCTACCATTTATGCTTGAAGGGGTGATTGGTCCAAATAGATCCATATGTAGAAGTTCAAGTACCCTTTCAGTGGAAATGACTGGTTTTCCTTTGAATGAGGCTTTAATCTGTTTTCCTTCTTGACATGGTTTACACACATGTTCCTTAATGAAAACCTCATTAGGTAGTCCTTTAACTAATGCATTTCTAGCAAGTTTATTCATAGATTTGAAGTTCAGGTGGTTTAGCCTCTTGTGCCATAGCCAACTTTGTTCACTAGAACTTTTAGCAATGAAACATGTAGCATCAGTAGACTTGTCCCAGTCTGCAAAATACACATTTCCCTTCCTAGTTCCAGTCAATAGGGTTTGTTGAGTTTTATCTTTAATTAGGCACTTTCCACTTGAGAACTCAACATTAAAATCTTTATCACAGAATTGACTGATACTCAGGAGATTATATTTGAGACCAGCTACATAAGATACATTGGTTACTTTGATGTTACCAATCATCAAAGTACCATAACCTTTTGTTGTTGCTTGTGAGCTGTCTCCAAAGGTGACATTTGGGCCTTCTTTTTCAATAAAATCAGAGAGGAGTTCCTTGTTTCCAGTCATGTGCCTTGAGCATCCACTGTCAAGGTACCATGCTGTCTTTTTGTTCATGCTCCTCTTCTTGTGGCCCATTGGTACCTGCAATTAGATAGGTTTAGGTACCCTTTGAGTTTTGGGTCCTGAGAGGTTAGCTGTACCTTTGGGAACCCAAACTTGCCTAATAACCCTGATTGATTCAAGGTGGCTAAGTTGTTTTCCTAGTGCATCAACATACACTGTCTTTCCCTTAAATGCCTTTGGGAAAGTATGTGTGAATGTGTTAACTCTGTAAGTTTCAGAGGAGTTGACCACTCTTCTGAACTTATGAGTTCTTTGTGCAGCTTGATGAAATCTTTGAGGAAAGGCCTTTTTATGACCATTACCCTTTGGCATGAAGGGTTTTGGTTGTCTCATTTTATTCTGCCTTAAAGGATGGTTTTCTTTAGGTCTATTCAGCTGAGGCTTTCTCAGATGAGTTGGCCTAGGCTGATTATACCTTGGATAATTCCTCTGAACATTGTTCAGGAGAGTTTCCCTTCCATTGGGTCTACTCTGTTGACCAATATTCCTCTTGTGCTCAGGAGCTTTGGCCATTTCCTTAGGTTTTGGCCTATTCTCCTGAATTACTTGAGTAGGCATTTCATTCAATTTGCCCTTTCCTTTGTTCAGTGGCTGAATTACTTCATTTTCAGCTTGTTGTGCCACTGACTTAACAAAGATTCTCTTAGTGTTACTTGTAGATGCAACACTAAGACAAGGTGAAGATTCAAATGGATCAAAACCTAATCCACTTCTTTGAGCCATAGGTCTTTGATAACTTTGAATTTCCTCTATTGCTCTAGAGGATTTGTTCAAAGCAGACATCTTTAATTTCAGGCTCTCTTCACTTGATTTAAGAATATCATACTCATGTGAGAGATTTTCAAATTTGGCATTTAGAATTTTAAGTTCAAATTCTTTTCTTTTCTGAGAGAGAAGTTGATCATCAATCTCCTTTTGTTGGTCAACTATCCTGAGATTTGCTTCCTCAAGCTTTCTCAAGACTTGTTGATACAACTCAGTAGACTTGACATCAACAGCTACCTCAGAGTTCTTGGTGAGTTCAGTAGCTAGTCTTTCATTTTCTCTCACACAATTGTCATGAAATTCTTGTAATCTAGTGAAATCTTCCATCAACTTTCCCAAGGAAAGTTTCAGGTTAACCTCACTAGTGTTCTGTGAGATAAATGATGGTGAACTAGAAGTAGAGGATACCTCATCATCCTCAAGAGCCATGTTGCAGACATCATCATCATCATCACTGTTGGAGAACAATCCATCAGAAGAGTTGAAACTTTCAGCACTATCAGATTCTTCACCAGCCATCATGGCTTTTCTATTGGTGAATTTTCTGTCTCTTTTTGCTTGTCTTTCTCTTCTTTCTTTAGAGCTTAGTTCAGGGCAGTCATATTGGAAGTGCCCTTTCTTTTTGCAGTTGTAACACAGATCTTCATCATCATCCTTCTTGGATTCATCTCTTCTCTTAGATGATGAGGGTTCAGCTCTACTGGATCTTCTCCTATCAGAGGACTTGTCCTCTGATCTTCTCTCTTCAGGCTTTTTGTCCTCAGCCTGATCTTCAGGGGAATTGTATCTTCTCCTGAATTTGTTATCTTGGTAGAATTTCTTGTATCTTCCAAACCTTGTGTTGAGCTTGTCAAACCTTCTAGCCATCAAGGCTAGTTCTTCCTTCATTTCAGTCTTAGAGACTGACTTTGATGATCTGGGAGTGGGCTGCATTTCTGGTTCAGCAACTTTGGCTTTGAATGCCACTCCCTTAGTAGGATTTGAAGGTTCCTCAACAGGCTTTCTTCTATTGAGGTCAAACTCATAGGCTTTAAGTTCTGAGAATATTTGTTGCATGGGCATAGTGGAGAGATCTTTGGTATTCTGCATCATTACAGCATAGACATCCCACTTTTGAGTGAGACTCCTTAGGATTTTCAGTCCAACCTCTCTCTTGGTGTAAACCTTGCCCAGTGAATTAATCTCATTCATCACATCAGTGAATCTACCAGCAAATTTGTCAATGGACTCATCAGTCTCCATTGAGAATTGTTCAAACTTCTGCACAGCAACTTGGAGCTTGTTCTCCTTGATTTTTTCAGTGCCCTCACACATTTCAGCAAGGGTATCCCAAATTTCTTTAGCTGTGGTGCAGTGGTAGACTCTACCCATAACTGCATCTGGAATTGTTTGATAGAGGGTGTTCATGGCAAGATAATTCAAATTATCTTTCCTCTTTTCATCAGCAGTGAAGTCATCCTCATCTTTGGGAATCAATTCCCTTATATCTGCTCTTTGCTCATCTGTCAATCTGGGGTTAGTTTGAGTAAACACAAAAGGTCCTCTTGTGATTACTCTAAGCATATCAGTATGAAGAGATGCAAGATGAGCCCTCATTCTAATTTTCCAGAAATCATAATTGTCTATTGAAAACATGGGCAGTTTGTGATGAGAAATATGATTGACTGGATTTGTGGCCATGTTGTCTAATCCTTGAACAGCAGGTGAAGGAACAGCATTGTTGTTGGCCATATCTCAATAAGAATCAATCAATCAACAAGTAATGGATTTCAGATAGAGATCAGTTCAGTGACCACACCAAATATGTGAGTTTTGAAAATCAAGATGGATTTTCAGAAGCAGTGGTCTTTGAACCCCTGCTCTGATACCACTTGTTGGTCCTGAAAGGAGTAGATAACAAGTGTATGGGGGGGGAATACACTTGTATGCAATTCTTTTTGAACTTTGATCAAACCAGAACTCAGCAAGGTTGTCTTGGACAACTCTGCTGAAGGTGATTAACTCTTCTAAGATAATCAATCCACTAAGTACTATTGAGTACTTAGTTGAATAACTATCTAGGGGAGTTATATGTGCGGAATAGTGGTTGGCCCTTTAAGTTTAGACTCCTTTAATTTCTGAAATCACTTAGTCAATGTAAAACAGTCCAGTTAAGCTTCAGGGAAGTTGTCCAAAACAGTTTTGCACAGTCTTTGAATGTGTATCTTTGAAAGATCAGTTTTGTGTGCAGTGTTGAGTGAATGTAAGTACTTGTAAAGTAAATCAACACAAGAGTTTATAGTGGTTCAGAGACTCAAGCTCCTACATCCACTTTCCCTGATTTAACAGGATAATTCCTTCACTCTTGGAATTAACTTGTTTTATAGTGCCAAGGTGCACTTGATCAAGAACACCACTCCTTGGTGAATTGATCCCTAGGATGTCTAGAGTCCTAGTACCCTCTTCTCAACTCAGAACTGAACTGTTCTTCTCTCAACAGTCAGTTCCTACCACTTCTACTACTACAACCTTCTCACTTTCACTCTTGAAAGATATGAGGATTGAAGTAAGGTTCCAACTAATGAGATATCCTTTACAATGATGATCAGTGTATAAGGATAGGATATCTCTCTAAGCTTGTGTATGAATATACAATTGGGTTCAGCTTAGAAGAAGTGTATAAAGACTAAGATAGTCTCTTTGAAAGCTTAAGAGCACTTTTCAACTTGTAGGATAGTTGGATATTCTTGTCAAGGTTGAGGTGCTAGTTGAGGTACTTTCAAATGGTCTTCACACTTCTGTATTTATAGACAAAATGGAGGATTTGCCCGTTGGAGAGGCAGCCCCAAATTGCTATAAATGTCTTCCTTGAGTTCTTCAAGCTGGAAGACAGATTCTTGATAGTGACATGTCCTCATTTGGGTAATAAACGGCTGTAACAGTTTTGTCTTCATTCTGCAGCACTTTTCCCAATGTTTGACTTCTTGTTAGGACTTGGACATGGCTTCTGAAGGTTGATCCAATGATAGGACAACATTCCTTATCATCTGGACAACTCTCCTTATCACTATCAGCAGTTTTGCTTTTCAGCATGGTTGGCTTGCTCTTCTTCAGATGACTTGGCTCTTTCCCTTTATTTCTCTTGTGTATGGTCTTAGCTCATTCCTTTGAGGACCTTTAGGGACTGGTTGTCTCAATCTCTTCAGCATAGTTGATCTTAGGCTTTCAGAGCACTTGATCTTGGTCAAATTAGCTGAGACAACTCCTCTGGACAACTCTCCTGATCAGCATGATTGGTCTTTTTGCATCAGAGCACTTTATACTTTAGAGTTGGCTTATCTGGACAACTCTCCTGACCAAAACCTTTGAGTAGTCTTGTCCTTTTGAGCTAGGTAGGTTTGTTCTTGCATATGGCTAGCTTCTTTGGACAACTCTCCTGATCAGAGCTTTAAGAATATTTTCTCTGGACAACTCTCCTGATAAGAGCATCTTAGATTTCATAGAGTGTCCTTATTCTTTGTTCCAGAATTTGAGCCTTGGGGAGACTTGATCTTGATCATCTTCAAAGCATAGGTTCCCCCTCAAATTGTGCATCTAATTGTCTAAGAGCTGCCTAACATTTCAGCTTCTCATCTAGCCTATAATCTATATGTTCTAACATTCTTAGAACATATTTTTCATTGACTTAGGCATGTCTCAGGGGGTTTTTGGAATTCAATCAAAACATAGCTCATTTTATTCCCAACATTATTGTTAATGGTATTACTGATAATTATTTTTTGTATTATTGAATATAATTAGATGTGTGGAATTATTTGTTATTGTATAAAATTTTACTGTAATTAGATGTATGTAATTATTTGTTATTGTAAAGATATTACTAATTATTGTTAATGATATTACTGGTTATTATTGTTTATGGTATTATTGACTATAATAAAATAATACATATAATATTATTTTGTATTAAAATAAAAAAAAAATACTAATGAAAAAAAAACAGGAAAAAAAAATGAAGAAATAAAAAGTGTGGAATAAAAATTGAAAAATGAGAAGAAAAAAAAATCGAGATTTGTGCCTAATTTCAATAGTTTTTTTTAATTATGTTTTTACGATTTTTTTTCTAAAAATATGGGTGATTTAGTGGTGAATCGACGGTAACTCGGCAGTGACTCGACTGCAAGATTGTAAATGTATAAATTAGGGTTGATTTTATTATTATATTTTGTGTAAATTAATAAAAAGATAATATAATATTTTAAATGTAATTATTTAAAAAAAAATATTTGGGGTGAACTCATAAAATGAGCGGGTGCAGATAATTGTGGTAAAAAAATAATTTGGGTGTAAACTCATAAAATGAGCGGGTGTAGATAACCGTTGTAAAAAAGAAATGATTTGGAGGTGAACTCATAAAATGAGCAGGTGTAGATAACTGTAGTATAAATATGATTTGGGGTGAACTCATAAAATGAGCGGGTGCAAATAACTATAGTAAAAAAATAATTTGGGGTGAACTCATAAAATGAGCGGGTGTAGATAACTGTTGTAAAAAAATGATTTGGGGTGAACTCATAAAATGAGCGGGTGCAGACAACTGTAGTAAAAAGTGATTTGGGGTGAACTCATAAAATGTGCGAGTGTAGATAACTGTAGTAAAAACATAATTTGGGGTGAACTCATTAAATTAGTAGGTGCAAGTAAAATATAAATAAAAAATTAAAATTAAAATTAGGGGGTACGATGCATACGAGTGTACGCAAGTGTTACCCTTCAGGTATTATTCAAATTAAATTTCAATTTCAATTTCAATTTAAGTTTTAGCAACTTATATAATATTCAATTTTTAAAATTTTAATAATTTATGGATTAATTTTGGAGAAGCTTATTTAGAAATTAAAAGGGATTGCACAATTTCATTTGGAAGCATATTCCTCCATGTGGCCCCACCACACCAACACCCAAACCCAAATCCACTAAACCCAAATCAAATGCTCCATGTTCCTCCACGTGGCTACCGCACCCCATTCCAATCTTAATTAATTTATGTGAAAGCATATAATAAGCCTTTTTGTATGTAATTTCCTAACCATCGGTGAGAACTAACTCTTCCACGCTAAAAAAAAAGGGTTGAAGTCGGTGACCCACTAACCTCACCTCAGTGTCTTCTTCTTTCACTACTCTATGTATTTCTCTACAAGTCAAATGCCTAAAAAATTATCAAAACACAAACAGAGGAAGAAATGTCTGATGCTTGAGCGTGGCGACGCCGGCCAAGCGGCGAGTTGAAGACGGAGTAAATCAACTATGTAATTATTCAAATGAGGTGTGTTATACCTAGTCAAAGAAGTCAATCTTTGACAAGTCAATCCTAGTCACCAGCTTGCGTGTCGAGGACCAGTCAACAAAGTCGTGCGACGACTAGTCAACAAAATGAAGAAAATGTAATAGGTTTAATGTATTTAATATATTTAAGTGCTCGCCCAAAGATGTTGGCGAGCACATGTCTATTTTAGCTAGAGAAGTCTAAGTATTGAAGCCTTGGGAGACAGCATAGAGCGTGGCGACCACATTCCTCGAAGGTCGGGGTGACCACCTTCCTAGACGATCAGGTCCTCCGGCGACCACCGTGGCCCAGCTCATCGGCATCTCGCCGAGGACGACCACCAGAGGCGGTTTAGCATTAAATGCACTGTCCAATCACCTTTTCGGGCAGAAAACAGTCCAGTAAGGGCGTGCCACGTGTAAAGGGCGGGCAGCCCCTAAAAACCACTATATAATGCCTAAAAGACTCATTTGTAAGACACAAGTTTCATATCCCACAAATCACCATACCCAAAGCAATAAATACTTCCAAAGCTCTCAAGCTTTTAGCTTCTCCAAGAAGCTACCTTTGGTGTTCTTCATTGTTCTTCATAAGATCATCATAAATCATCATACTAATCCACATAAACACGTAATAAACCCCCGATCATAATACATGTTTGTTTAGTGCTTACGAAAGCCCACTTCCAGATCATCCACTCAAAAGCACGTACAACATTTGGCGCTAGAAGGAGGGGTCCTTTTACGTGTTCATCATCTCAATTTCGACCGATCATCGAGCGATCGGTTAGCAAACTCCGTTTTTCAGGTTTTAATCGGTAGTTCCACCGTTTAAAGCTTTATTTACATATTTGAGTTATTTTCGTGTTCTTGAATATTTGCGGTATTCGAGACATATTTTGGAGTTTGATCTCCTTGTAACTTTGTTTTTGAGTTTCTTTTGTTGTTACTTTGCTTGGAAAGTAGTTGTAATAAAACGTTCTTCTGCGTAAGAACTCAAATCTTTTATTTTTAAGCGTCGAAAGCTTAAGAACAGTCATATCTTTGTAAGTTTTTGCCAGTAGACACTCTTTAAACGATGTCTCAGCATACTCCTCAAGACGGATTTGTAGCTCCCGGAGGGAACGAACCCCCTCTGCCGCCGGCAAATCTTTTTGCAAATCTGAATATGGGGGACATTTTGAAAGATCCCCAACATTTAAAAGACCTCTCTGACTACCTCCTTGAGAAGAGGAGGCAGAACGAGAAAGAAGAGCTTGAGAAGGCCAAGGATCAGGCCTTCGACAAAGCACGTAAAGAGAAGGTCAAAGCCCACGCGAATGATGAGGACGACCGTTCCTATCACTCCAATTCTTTTCATCCCCAGGCCAGGGGGAAAGAGAGAGCTGTTGAGCACTCCCACCATAGCCATACGGGAGACTCGCGAGGCCGAAATTCGGTTTTTAATCGCATGAATGATAAATACGGGAGGGCTCCTCGCCGAGTGCCTTTCAACCTGGATGGCCGACCAGAGAGGTCCGACCACAGGGATCGCGCCGACAAGAGAGGTCAGGGAGACAGGGTCTCCGCCCTCGATCGAGTGGGACCAGGGCAGGACTCGCGAGCTTCGGCGAAGAGTTATCGCAGCCACCATTCTGAGAGACATTCTCCCAGGCGATCACGTCATGATGATTGCCCAGTCGCATCCCACGGGAGCCGACGCAACGAGGTCGTCGTCCCCCGACCACAAACTGCCGAGGAGGGGCAAATCGCCCAGTTCCTCGAAACCTAGAAGCTGATGAAGCTAGAGATGGAGGCCTTGCGAGCAGAGGTGGTCGCCTCAAAGCAAGGGATCACCCCACCAATCACTCTGCCCGCACCTCCACTAAGTGTTGCAATCCTTGCCGCCCCCATCCAGAGAAAGATCCAGATGCCCTCCATGGCGGCATACGATGGGATGTCCGACCCCAGAGTACACCTGGCTAAGTACTCAAACTATATGGCTTCAATCGGGGCAACGGACGCCACACAATGCAGAAACTTCTCCCTAACCTTGGGAGACCGGGCTCATCGTTGGTACACAACTTTGGGTGCCGGATCTATCACCTCATTCCTTGAGTTGGGGCAACATTTTCTGACCTACTTTGGGTCCATTGCTGCTCGTCCAGCCTCAAAGCAACGTTTGGCAAACGTTCGCCAATCATTGACTGAATCGGGCAAGGACTTCATTGAGCGCTTCGACAGGCTGGTGATCGATGGGGAGGCCGTAAACGATGAGACAAAGCTGATCTCGGCTATTTCCGGTCTGAGGATAGGTTCCAAGCTTTGGGAATCTATGCATACTGTCTTCCCAGTTTCTTATGCGGACTTCCGTACAAGGGCTGGGAACTTTATCCAAATGGAGGAAATCATGGATGCCGCCAAGGCTAACGAGCAGCCTGAAGCGGCCAAGAGGGTCTGGCCCAAGAAAAATTCCAACACTGGGGAGTCGTCCCAGCCAAAAAAGGCGACCACTCAAGCTGGCAGTGCTCGCCCAGCGAACTTCAGGCCTTTCGAGGAGTCCCCAGAGATCATTCAGTTCAGAGAATCTCTCTCTCTTGATCCGAGGGGCATTTTTAATGCAGTCAGGGGAAAGAATCTGCTCCCCCATGCTAAGCCAATGTACACAAATGAGGACAGCCTCGATGGTAGTAAATTATGCGACTACCACAACTCCATCGGCCATCACACTAATGGGTGCCGGGACTTGGTGAGAAATCTCTTCAAGTTGTACAACGAGGGCAAGCTCGCCCAGTTCATCAAGCCCCTTGGAAATGGCGACAACAGGGGGAAGAAACTTCGCAACGACAGCGACGACCTGCGCCAACAGTTGAATCGTCCAAAACTGACTCCTCCCATGCCAAACAACCCAGGAGGCAACATCGATAACGTGGGCGGAGGTTGTATGGTTTTGGAAGGCCCCTTGGGGGGAACCCAGTCCGGGAAAGCTCTATTTGTTCGCCGACAACAGAGTGATATGCGAGCACTCAACAACGTGCATCAAGTATGCGTCGCTCCGGCTGCCGAGAAGCCTCTAGCCCATCAAGTCCTTTTCACGGACGACGACCTGAACGGCGTGGTGCAACCAAACAATGATGCTTTGGTCATCACAGGGAAAATAATGGGAACCAATGTCCATCGCATGATGGTCGACACCGGGGCATACACCAACGTCCTCTTCAAGCATACTTTGGATGCCCTCGGTGGATATGCTGAATATATCGAGCCTTGCGATGATATAATCGTAGGTTTTGGGGACACGCGCAACCTTCCCATTGGGAAAATCAGACTGTCTCTAGAACTGGCATCATCGAAAGAGCCAGAAGTGCACCATGCTCGGCAGCTCGACTTTTTGATTGTAGACATGTCATCTTCCTACAACGTGTTCCTCGGCCGACCTTTCTTCAACGAATTCAAGGCGGCCGCTTCTACTTTTTTCTACTGTGTAAAGTTTCCGACCTCGGCGGGAGTTATAACCGTCAAGGGCGATCAGACGCGGGCGAGGGAGTGTCTTATCCGTTTTGCTAAGCGTCACTCTAAAGAAACTACTATGGTTGGCCAGTATATCGAGTGTCAAAAACAAAAACAACAAATTAACTACTTGGAGGGTCTTCCTAGCAAGTACCGAAAAATTGAAGTTGGGGAGTGCAGTCGGAGTTTCGACAACCACCAAGTGGAGGCGAACGAACACGCCTCCATGGAAGTGGACGACCACACCCCAATGGAAGTCGACGAGCAGACTGATTCGGGCGACCAGATCCACGACGACCAGGTTCCAGAAAACTTTCCAGATCTGGAGCCTAGGTTAGGCTTTGAGCCAGAGTTCGGAATTGAGGATCCTCGTTGGAAGGAGCCTAAAGAACGGGCAACCCCAGCGGAGGACCTTGAAACCATCCATTTAAACGAAGCTCGTCCAGAACTCGAGGTATTCATTGGTTCAAATTTACCAGTACAACTGCGGTCAGATATGGTCGCATTTTTGAAAGAAAATATAGGTGCATTCGCCTGGTCGCACTAGGATATGGTGGGCATTAGCACGAACCATGCCTGCCACAGATTGAATATTGATCCAGCAAGGAGACCCATCACCCAAAAACGAAGAAAATTTGGGCCTGATAAATATGCGGCTTTGGCGGTCGAAGTCAAGAAATTGATCGACAACAAATTAATCGAGAAAACTGGAACTGATCCCGAGTGGTTGGCAAATCCATTGCTCGTCAGAAAGACGACCGGGTCGTGGAGATTGTGTATAGACTTCACAGATCTAAACGATGCCTGTCCGAAAGATCATTTTCCGATGCCCCACATCGATCATCTAGTAGACAATACAGCGGGGCACGAGATTTTAACTTTCATGGATGCCTTCGCAGGATACCATCAGATTGCGATGCATCCCGACGACCAGCAACATACGGCTTTCATGACTGCAGTCGACATGTACAGCTGGAAGAGAATGCCTTTCGGTTTGAAAAACGCGGGGGCAACATACCAAAGACTGGTAAATAAGATGTTTGAGAAACACATCGGCGAGATGGTGGAGGTCTATATCGACGACATCGTTGTCAAAAGCTTGCGGAAAGAGGATCACCTACACCACCTCGCCATGACATTCGATATTCTGAAGGAATACAACATGAAGTTAAATCCAAAGAAATGCAGTTTTGGAGTTAGCTCAGGAAAATTTCTGGGGCACCTGGTTAGCCAGCGGGGCATCGAGGCAAATCCAAGTAAAATTCAAGCAATCATCAACATGCAAAGCCCAAGGAATGTGAAAGAAGACCAGAGGTTGACAGGATGCCTTGCATCGCTGAACAGATTTATTGCACGAACGGGCGATCGTTGCAAACCTTTTTTCGACGCTTTGAAAAAAGGGAGGTTCGAATGGACCGATGAGTGTGAGAAAGCTTTCGGAAAGCTAAAGGAATATCTATCAGATCCGTAGGTCCTATCTAAGCCAGTCCCCGGCAAAATTTGGTATCTATACTTGGCGGCCACTGACTGTGCGATCAGTTCAGTGCTCGTCCGAGCTGAGGGGAACACACATCTGTCAATCTACTACGTAAGTCAATCACTAAGAGATGCGGAGTTGAGATACACTCCAATGGAAAAATTGGCGTACGCGTTGGTTATGAGCGTCAGAAAACTAAGGCAATACTTGTTCGACCACGAGGTGGTCGTCCTCACAACTTTCCCTCTTCGGCGAGCACTGCATCGTCCGGATACCACTGGAAGACTTTTAAAATGGTTGGTGGAAATCGGGCAATTTGGGCTCACCTACGCACCCAGAACGGCAATCAAGGGACAAGTGTTGGCAGAATTCATTGTAGAGCTCACTTTCCCGGAGAAATTGGACAAGGGAATCGAGCTTCCTTGGACACTGTTCATCAATGGCTCGTCGACGAGCACCAAAGCAGGGGCAGGACTCGTCCTCACCAGCCCAACCGGACAGACGTTTGCTTCGGCGATCGAGTTCGAGTATCGGGTGACCAACAACGAAGCAGACACTACAGGAAATTACACTTTACATGACGAATTTTTTCGTGACGACACCATATTCGTCACAATTTGTTAATTAAAGGTGACAAATTTATTTTTCGTCACTTAATAACTAGAATTCGTGACAAAATTTTATTTTGTCACCAATAATGTTTGTATTCATGACGAAATTTTATTTTGTCACCAATAATATCTTTTTTCGTCACCAATTTGAAAATATCATGACGACAATAAGAAATTCGTCACAAAAATGTTTGGTGACAAAATTTATAATAATATGTGACGATATTCGTCGTCATGAAAAATAATATTTTCATGACGATGCTATATTTTGTCATTATTTATTCAAAATAAGTAGTGACACAATTATTTTGTCACAATATTCTTTGGTGACGACATTTATAGTAATTTGTGACTATCATAGTCGTCATATAATACAATATTTTCATGACGATTTTATGTTTCATCATTAATTGTTCTGAATAACTAGTGACATATCCTTTCGTCATCAATATTTATATATAGTGACGATTAATATTATTTCGTCACAATATTATTTGGCGACGATATTCACTGTAATTATTGACGATAATCATCGTCATATAATATTATATTTTCATGACAATTTTATGTTTCGTCATTAATTGTTCAGAATAATTAGTGACACATTATTTCGTCACCAATATTTATATATGGTGACAATTAATAATTATTTGTCATTTTTCACAAAGAAGGCTCATAAATTTCATAACGATATTTTGGTGACGCATGAATTTCGTCATCATTTGTTACACAAACATTAAATTTTTATCTTTGTGACATTCTATTGTTGTCATTATTAATAATTTTATTTGTCACTAATTAGTGCTTCCTTCGTTTCGTAATTACAGATTACTTACACACTTTTTTTTATTGGGACAACATCTTAAAATTAATTGCACACCCAAATATAGAAATAATATAAAAAATTAATTTATAACGACTATTAATAATGACAAAGAAAATGTTTAAAAAACGTCTTCTTCCCAATTCTGAAAAAACATATCACGACAAGAAAATGTGTTTTTCATAACAAAAATAAAAACAATTGTTGCAATTCATTTTTTAGTTATAAAAACCTTGTGTAATGAAATAATGCTTGACTTCTAAAGCTTGTTGCAAAAAATCTTTGTAATGGAAAAAAATACAATTTTATTATCAAATACAATTGTAAAAGACACTTTTTTTTTGTTACAAAAATGTTAATAGTGTTAAGATGTTGTAAGTTTGATCCAAAAGATCAATATTTTATTTAATAGTACAAAAATTTTATTACAATTACTAGCTCGTTTCGTTTCATGAATAAATAATGGTTACAAATAACTCGTTTTATTTAAATATTATATAGTCCAATAAACATATGAGAAACCATAAAAATTATAAGAAAATAAAATAAAAATAAAGCAATAAATTATGAAAGCATATTGATTTAAGTGCTAATTCTCTACTTAATTAAACTCAAATTATTAAAGAAAAACAAAGGAAGTAAATTATATAATTTGTTAAATCAGCTTACTCCTAGTCTCAAAACACAAAATTTGGTTCCTTACATGATCATATTTATAAAATACGTGAAGAACTACTTGTCATTCTTTTTATCTTTAGCCAGATTCAGAGTAAATGCTCAAACTCATAATTATACCCGACAAAAGACAAAAAGTGTAGTTAAAGGCAGAAAATACATTCGGTAAAAATTACAAACTTTATCACTTTACTGTAAATATTGATACCTTCTAAAGAAACTCCCATATTTTTTAAAAGCCTCACCATTGCAGAGGAGCTCCTCCACGTTGCGAAAGAGAAACTTGCATATAAAACTTTGATTTCTCTCCTGAAAATCGAGAAATTAGAACTACAAATAGGAAAGCAATACAAACATAAAAAAGAATAATTCATTGCGCAATCTCTATAGTCCAATTAAAGTCTCAAACTTCTCAAATAAAAACTGAAATTCACAACAAACGAGTTCGGATTAAGGATTAGAAATGAAGGAGATTAAGATGAGTGGATTACAAGTTCGCCTAAATGCAGAAAAATTAGTCAAATGAATCTGAAATGAAGGTGTTTAAAATGAAAATGATTGATTCAAAATCCATGTCAATCTAAAAACCAACATCAATGAATTTACTGTAACATATTTAAAACTCTTCACTCGAAACATAACCTCCAATTTCCACCATGGCCATGTATTTATGCAGGTAAAGTTGATAATGACAAAGGTTGTGAAATAACTTATTTCACCTGAATTTCAAATAGTCAACGTAAGTCTAAAAGAAGGTAAATTTCAAATTATTGTGAATTATTACAATTAACATAGTCGATGGATTATCCTGAAACACTTGGGAGATTATAATTATTGTAGGCAAAACACCACTCAAGCAATGATTTAGATAAACAACAAGATCCAATATTTTACAACAATCCACAAAATACAAGAAATGTTTTAGCCTCTTAATTTAATGATTAAGATACAAGAGGTGATATTTTAGCCTATTACTTTAATGATTAAAATACAAGAGAAGACCCATATCTATTGAGGAGTAAGAGCAAAAACTCAAGTAAACTATTGTCATTTGCTTACATCCATACAAAGATGAATTAATATTAAAGATCGAGCCATGGGAAAATTAATAAGAAATATAATGCATGTTCAGGCAGAACTAACAACTAAAGAATCTGGTATTTAGTTAATTAAACTCAATTGTTCTTTCTATATTCCATTGTTTTAAAGCAGGAGGCAACTTTAGTTGAAATCTTTTTCTAGCTAAAGCAAGTATTAAGATTGCAATTCCATTCTGACTTGTATAATAGACATGTGAGTAATGTGCAACAAAATCGAGGCATTCTCTTTTATATAAACATCAAACTGTGATACTGATAAAATTCCCTAAAATCATAATAACTGCAACTAAAAATGTGATGTATTTACAAATTTCTTCCAAGGCAGTGTCTGAAGCAAGAAAGCAATTTACTCTCATTAAATATTTCAATCAACACAAAAGCAAATGCAAAGCCTAAAGTTGATTCATATCATGTTGAGAACACACAGACTGGTTCAAGATAAGAATTATCACCTTGTTTCTTAGGTCCGTCAAACATCTTAAGAGTCAATCTGGGTCAAATGTCCAAGGGGCTGAAAAATCATCAGAAAAATCATTATATTTGTCATTTATATAAGATTCAAAATAAGTTACAAGACAAAATGCCTCACATCCTCTTCTTACATGGGCTTCATCTGGATCCTAATAAGCAAATGATAAAAGTCAAAGCGCAGAATTTCCAACCGATTGTAATAACATAAATCACAAAAAATTTAAGGATGTGAGCCTGAACGTATGCGTGCATATACATACTTACATATACACACACAAAGTTTAAGGATGTAGTCCTGTAAGTTTTTTATGCTTTCAGGACACTCCACTCTCCCAAATTGAATTTTGTCCTATTAACTTTCAATTTTTTTTTTTTTTTTTTTTTTTTGTCTTTTGACCAGCTATAGCAGGTACCAGCCGTATTGAACCGTCGCGCCTTTTTTTTTTTCATCTTGTTAAATTTCAAAACTGGTTACTAACCCGCTGTGGCCGGTCGAAGGATTGAAAAGTTGATTTTTAAAAGTTAGGAGGACGAAATTTATTTCCTAAAAGTGGATTGTCCTAAATGCAAAAATGAGCAAACTTACCGGACTAAATAAATCATTTCCCTACAAACTATATTAACTAATAAGAAGTTTTGGGTGGGGAGACCCTTGAGAATGTTTCTTATACTTTTAAATAATAAATAGTACAATCCCAGAGACTCACTAAGACATCAGAGAATCACATAGTCAAAAGCCAGGAGCATATAAATGCAGATTACTTTAGCTAGAAAAATACAGATTGTATACCCCATAAGTTCCTCTAATTATGTTTTTCACTTTTACACAATATAAAAGAACTTCTACGTCAAATCATTTAAAGATTTAGCATGATTTAACCTCCATTGCATCTAGCCGACGACGATAAAGATGCAAGCCATCCATTGGAAGCACGATTGCAACTTCTGGGGACTCCACATGATCATCAAAGCAAGAAGACCGTTGGGTCCATAACTCATTAACAAACCTAGCTACCTGAGATGAAAGTGTTCTCTTTCCAACACTAGGTGTCCCACACACACCAATAATATGCCTGCAAGTTGAGTTTATAAGTAGTTTGTAATTGTAATTACTGCAACTCTTGCAGAATTGTTGTATATAATTAGTTGACTACTAATCCTTGATACTTGAGAAATATTGTAAGACAACTGAGTAATTTAGATGAATTGGGGAATCATCTATGGAAGACAATTGTAATTTTGTCAACTGATTTGTTCAGGCGAGTTGGCCAAAGTTCAGTGGAGTTTTGTTCATTTGTTTGAAGGATTTAACACCAACAGTTATTTATATTAGAAGCGGTTACTTTTTTTTGGAAAAGGCAAAATTTTATTATGGGAAAAGGGTATCAGGAATACCCCATCAAAAACGAATTACAAGAGTGATCTACAGAGCCAAACAGATTTAGTGCCTAATACAACACATTGGCTCTCTCAACCAGTCCTCAACAGTGCTCCAACTAAAGATGTGCCATCTCGCTTTTAGCCATCTATATGTTGATACTCTAATTCTATCCACCACTGACTCTATTTCGAAATCCTGTCCTCTAAAAGCTAACTCGTTTCTACTTATCCAAATTAGCCAAACCGTGCCGTGCCAAATCGTCTTCCAAGCAATTTTCAGTTTTGCGTCGACTTTGTTGCTGTGATTTTGATAATGCATTAGGCCATGCTCTCCTGCTGCAAAATCGAAGCCAAACCACCTGTATATCGATCTCCATACCTTCGTCGTTTTTTCACATTCCGTTAAAGTTAATTTGTTATTCTCTTGACATTTATGGATTGTTCTCAGCCCTATGTAAGGGAGTGTATCTACATCCCAAGTGAGACAATTGATTTTAGATTGATAGATAGTTATTGATTCATTATCACCTGAGAGAGAAAAACAGAGTGCACCAATAATTGTAATCTTACAAACTAGTTTGATTCTGAGTGAAGGTTCTTTGATCCTCCGATTACAAACCAAGTAAATCTTAAATCTTATGTTCATTTGTTGATTTTGATATCATTGTTTATCTTCTTCAAGATATTGTGATTAATTTCATAACAACTAACACCCCGTTTTAGACGAAAACATTGCAAAAAAATTACAGATGGAATGTTAGCACTTGTTTTCAATCAAACCCAAGTAATGTGGTTAACTTAAACGAAATTATATATGCAATTAAGATCTCAACAAAGATTCAATTATGAATCCAGGCTCTAAAATATAATATAAGTTTAAACACATCATTGTGTTTATTAACAAAACAAGCAACAAATTTAGATAAATTTTAATATATTTATTAGAAAAATTAGATACCTAAGAGGGATCGGAGACCTAAACGAGGGCTTAGACTCTAACTCGAAGAGAACGACGGTCGTCGAGATCTCAACGGCTTAGAACGGAGCATCCCTTGCGTCTGTGAGAACAAGGGGCGAGCAGTGTGACTGCTAGTATAGGCAGCGCGACAGTAAGGGGCACCAACTTGAAGGATTTCAATTTTTTTTGTTTTTCGAAGGCTGAAGGATTCAGATTCAAAGGATTTCAGATTTCGGGAAAAAAAGTAGCGCATAATTGTGACCGCCATTTCTTCCCGCTAATCTCCCAAAAATTTCACTTAGTATTTGATACACTTCTTTTCCTAAATTATTTCCCCCATCATATATAAATTATTAATAATATGTATTTATAATACATAAATATATGATTTTATTAAATAAAATAAAATAAAAATATTATTTTATTTAATATGAACCGAATCTTTTTTCTAACTACATGGAACAAATATGTTATTTAATGATAAAAAGACATGGGCTAGTCTTGTATGAAATATTGCATATATGCATTTCAGTTATTCACACACATGTTCTTTATAAATACACCCACAAGCTTAATTCACACACACATTTTTTATAAATACACCAACAAAATTAATTCACACACACATTTTTTATAAATACACCCACTGACATCTTAATTCGAAAATTTTAATCCGTTTATTTTACTCATTTCTGTGATTTTTTAATCTTTTATTTTATTGTCGAACGTGGGATATTAAATGTAGTAATTCAAATTGTAATATATAGTAATACACATTATTTTATGTAGTAATAACACAAACTATTTATATAATAATACAAATTCTTTTATTTAGTAACACATTTTTTCTAGTGTTTTTATTGATGTAGTAACTCACATTATAATATGTAGTAACATATATTATCGAATGTAGTAAACACAATAATTATGTTGTAATACAAAATGTTTTGTTGTAGGATGATGCGGAAAATATTAGATCATTTGATAAAGTTACATATAGTAACAAACGTCTATTCAATGGAGTAATTCAAACTGTAGTATGTAGTAACATATGATTTTTTTATGTAGTAAAACAAATTATTACATATAGTAATAACACAATTTTATATAGTAATACTGATTCTTTATATTTTTATATTTTTTTTATTGATTAAGTAACTCACATTATAATATATAGTAACATATATTATTGCATGTAGTAAGATATATTATTGCACGTAATACAAAATAACATTGACCCATAATAATTAGTATTAAAGAATATTTAAAGAAATATAAAATATTTAAGGATTAAGGTCATCGTAAATTGCAGCTTCCGACCGCGGCCTGAGGTGACCGAAAAATGCTCGGAGAAGACGATCATGTTCAATTTCTGTCAGTGAGTGCATTTATAAAAAATGTGTGTGTGAATTAAGCTTGTGGGTGTATTTATAAAAAATGTGTGTGTGAATTAAGCTTGTGGGTGTATTTATAAAAAATATGTGTGAATTAAGCTTGTGGGTGTATTTATAAAGAACATGTGTGTGAATGACTGAAATGCATGTATGCAATATTGCATATAAGTTTTTGTGAAAAGACATTTATCTTTTTAATAATTTTTTTTTTCATTTGTGGATATGTTTTAGTTAAAATATTTGACTATTTTTAATAAATTAAAGATGTATAGATTTTCTATAAAAAAAAAATTATAAAAAATTATAAAAGAAAATGTCACATTCAAAGTTAAGAAGAAAGGAAGAGTATTTGACATCAAAGCATAAACAAATTTGTTAAATATATTAATAGTTTTATATATTTCACATACACGTGTGTGAATAAATAAATAATTATAGCCCCTTAATTAATAATCACGATAGCTTGGGTATCGGAGACTAGGAGTGTAAGTGAGTTGAGGCAACTCGTAAGCAACTTGTGCTCGACTCGAAAAAATATTGAAATCGACTCGAAGTTAATTGATTTGAGTCGAGTTTTGAGCTCATAAATACTCGATTCGAAAGGTTTGCGAACCTAATTGAGCTTGGACAATGTTTACTATATGTTGGCATTAATATATAATTTACATTTATGTACAAGTAATCGAGACGAATATAACAATCGAGTCGAGTTTCGAGCTCAGCAATACTCGACTCTACTCATTTACACCCCTGTCCAAGATGGATGCCTCATTCAATAGAGTATTTGATAGGGAAAAAATTAGTAGCTAATTTATTACTTTAAAAAATGTGTATATATAATACCTTCTTCAGAAACTATATTACAGTGAATTGATACTTAATAGGTGAATTGACATTAACATACTTCGTTTTGTTAGTCTCATATTGTACATTTACCTATATCACCAGAAATCGTGTGACAATGAAATTGATCAATGAACAACACTAACATAATTTGTTTCATTTGTCTCGTATCACTGTACAACAATCTAAATCACTAGAAACCATATTATATTTAAACTGATCAGTGAACCACACACTAATGTATTTCGTTTGGTTGGTCTCATATCATCGTAGGCGTAGTGTAACCTAAATAACTAGAAACTATATTATAGGAAAACTGATTAGCGAATTAACACTCAATCGGTGAACCGACCCTAATGTACTTTGTTTCGTTGTTCTCGTATCACCATAGGGTGTAGAGTGATACTTCATATAGTAAAAACTATTATACTTCGTATTCTTAATAGGGATACTTCGTACTCCTAACATATAATTCGTACTTGTAATTTTCTACCTTAATTTCTAACAATTATACTTGGTATATATATATATATATTTTTTTTTTTAATTTTTTTTTTAATTTAAATTTTTTTATTATTTTTCATTTTGTCTCACAATACTCACCATATCTTTTAAAATATTCTTCTTCTTCTTTTTTTACAACTTTTTTTCTTTTTAAATTTATCATACAATATTCATAATTTTTTAATCTTCTAAATTTTACGAGTGAAATCAAAAAAATTAAAAAATCAAAAAAATTAAAAAATACTTGGCTCAATTAAAAAATCATACAATACTCACCTTAATTTCTAACAATTATACTTGGCTCAATTCTTTCCCTCCACTGTCAAATCAAAAAAATTAAAAAATATCAACAAAATCGATTCTTCCCCATAAAATGAAAATCAAATGAAAATTTGTCTCTAAATTTCCCCCCAAAATTGAGGGTTAAAACCCTAACTTATTCCAATTTAGACCCCTTTCAAGCGCTCTCGATGGTGTTTGGTCTGTCTCGAGCTGGGTTCCGCCGTCGCCCGCCTTCCACAGCCATAGTCGCGCGCCGCCTAAAGTTGCAGCCCTCCCCCTGTCATAAGAAATAGATCGCAACATGTATGTGTGGGCGCCAGTACAGAGAGTGCGACGCCGTCTTCGTGCACGGCCAGATCTCGCCGCCGCCACGTAGTCCACCGCGTCTGGGACTGATCTGCACCACCACCTTCCATCGTCGCCGTCTCTGTGATCAAAGCGTCGCCGCCTCTGCCTTGTGTAATGTCGCTGCCGCTGTGGCTTGGTCGCCGCCGGTCGGCACCGCACACCCTGCACTCTTCTCCCGCATCTATTTCGAACGCAGCCATGTAGCCAACACAGCCTCACTTCCCTTCGCCCGCCGACCTCTCGTCAGTAAGAGCCAAAAGGTAAGCCTGTTGTCGTGAATCGTGAGTCGTGCGTGGTGCCTACAGCGCTAGGAATTGGAATTGAGATTTGAGAAGTTTTGATTCAATATGAAGTTTAGGGTTTGTTGCATTGGTTGGGATTGCAGATTGTGATTTTATTTTGGGTTTTTTTATTTTTTATTTTGTGGAGTCTAAAGTGAAAATTCTTCTTCAACAAATTTTCATTTTAATTGGAGATATAAAAATTACTACAGTTAGGTTATGGAGTTTTCAATATTTAAATCAATACTAAACTTTAAAAAAAAAAAAAATCTCTAACAGAATAGAATTAGATTTTTTTGGGATAAAATTTCATGGGAAACGAAGGTGTGCTCTTTGATTTAAGTTAATTGGAGTTGTTAATAAACCACTTTGATTTCAGTAAATTGGATGAATACATGATTTGTTTGCTCATTGATTTCAATCCCTGGTATATGTATTTGTTGGGATTTGCTTTCTACATAAAAAAAAAAAACAAAAAATTTGCTCAGCGAAATTTCTGTTTTCGGTTAAGTTATTTTAGAGTTGATCTGTGACTCTTATTGGTTAAATCATTTCCCTACAAACTGGTGCGTATGTATATGTAGTAATTTGTAATATTGGAGCCATGTGTTGCTCATGTGAAATTAGACTATATATGTATTCTTGTTAAATTCAAAAGAATATGAATTTATGGAATTTGTATTGACACCAACTCAAATTGATGTAATTGTCATTATATTTATCTTTGTGTATGAACTTTGACAAGTGAAAAGAGTTTTGATAAGGATAATTGTGGATATATATGCCTAAGTATTTTGATTATATTGATTAGTTCTATTACAGTTTGTAAATTAGTATACTAATTATTGTCTATTAATATATGATCAAGTATTAACTTATTTTGTTATGTACGTAGTCTGAACGTGAGTTAGCTGGAGAATCATGTGATCGAATTGACTTGTATGAACGTACACACAGATCAGAGAAAAAAGGTTGAAAATCCAGTGAGGCAAAAGAAAATTGGGTAAGTAATGTAGACATATTTAACATATATAGTATCTAATAACAAGTTTTCAATCTTATCCCCTTAGTATATATAGGTTGTTAATAATTAAAGGGTGCTTTTGTGGCGATATTGAAACTTATTTTTTCTCCTTATTAAAATTACAATGCAAGCGAGTCTTCAATTCTACTTGCTTAAATATTACAGTTTAATTCTTCTTTGCTGTTTATTGGTAGTAATAATATTTATGGATGTTTGCGGATAAAAATGTACTCCGTATTACTTGTGATAAATATTTATGAGATTTACTTTTATTACTAAAATTGATGGTAACTTACTTATCTTTATGCTAAATTGTCAGGAGATGATGAAAAATTAGCGAGAAGAATATATTGAGCTCGTAATCGAAAAGAGTGCAAATGAGATAGTATTGGAGGTGTTGGGTCATGGAACTGGATATGTAAAAGGCCTTGGTTATGGTCCAAAACCTCCAAGCAGACGCAACACAAGACGCGAAAGAAAAGTTGCAAGAGTCTGAAGCTCGGGTGCAAAAACTCAAATATTTATTTTTTGGTTTCATTAAGTAATAAACAAATATTTCTTGTTATAGTTGTTAAGTTTTCTAAAAAGGATTTTTTATTAATGCAATTTTTTTTAATCTTTAAATTATTTATTGTTGTGAATATTTTTTTCTTTTTTTTACAAAATTACTATAAAATAATATTGTCACTATATGTTAATTTATAATGACGATATATGTTGTTACTATAGTTTTAAAAAATTGGGACAATTATCATTTTCGTCATTGAAAAATGTTTTATTATGACAAAAAAAATTTTTGTCACCATTCTCACATCTTTTAACAACATTGAGCATTTTATCACTAAAGTCTTATTTTGGGTGACGAATTGTATTGTCGTTATATCTAAATATATATTGACAATCAAAGCTTTGTCACTATAGTGTAATTCTTTCATGACGAAAGATTTGAAATACGACAAAAAATATGTTGTCATCGTTACTAAACTTTTTTTGACAATCACCGTTTTCGTCACTAAATAGTACATTATAATGACATAAATAATTTGTCACAATTTCCACACCATCTAGTGACAGCAAAAAAAATTGTCACTAAATCATATACTTTTTAGTGACAAATTTTATCGTCATTATACATACACACATATAACAACGAACAACATTTTGTCACGAAAGAACAACTCTGTTGTGACGAAATATACAAAATATGACAAAATAGTTAGTCTAATTGTAACAAAAAATAATGTCACCAAAATTTGATAAGGTTAGTAATAGATGGACAATCGTCACAAAAAAATAATTTTTTGTGACAATTAATCAAATCGTCGTGAAAATTTTACCCTTTAGTGATGAAATATCATATTAAGCGACGAAATTTTAACGTCAAATGTGACGATTTATATGTCACCATAGATGAATGATACAGTGACGATGGCCTTTATCGTCATCATATGATAACTTTTAGTGACGAATCAAAATAACGTCGCATTTTACCTACCGTGACACACTAAAGGTGACATTCTTTGTGACGAAAAATTTCGTCGTCGAACAAATTTTGTGACGAAAAATGGAGTTTTTATGACGATTTTTTTCGTCGCGATTTCTCAAATTTCTTGTAGTGAGAGTACGAGGCTTTGGTCGCAGGAATCAAGATGACTATGGCCGTGGGCGCCAGAAAACTGAAATTTTTTTCTGACTCTCAACTGGTTGTATGTCAAATTACGGGCGAGTACGAGGCTCGCGGCGATCAAATGATAAAATATCAAGACCTAGTGAAAGGGTTACTCGAGCAATTTGATCAAATCCACATCGAGCAAATCCCTAGGGAGGAGAATGCGCAAGCAGATGCGTTAGCTCGGCTGGCCACTTTAGAGGGGGAGGCAATATTTTCAGAAGCAACCATCACTAAAATTTCTTCCCCATCGGTGAACAGAGGTCAAATTTTGCAGGTTGAAGCGACCAGCGACGAGGACTGGAGGTCGCCGATCACCAAGTACATCAAGATCGGCGAGCTCCCGGTAGACAAAGTGAAAGCAACCAGATTGCAACTCAGGTCCGCAAGGTACACTATTATTGGCGACCAGCTGTACAAACGGGGTTTTTCAATGCCTTTGTTGAAATACCTCGGAGAAGACGAAGCGAAGATCGTCATGCACGAAATCCACGATGGAGTGTGTGGAAATCATACAAGGGGGCAAGCGCTCGCTTTAAAGATCATGAGGCAAGGCTACTTTTGGCCAACACTGAAGAAGGATGCAATTCATTACGCCCAGACGTGCAAGAGATGTCAAGCTTTTGCTCCCGCTATTCACTCACCTCCAGACGAGCTCATCTCCGTCTATAGCTCTTGGCCCTTCGCGAAGTGGGGCATCGACATCATCGGA
Source organism: Galeopsis tetrahit (assembly GCA_963675135.1). Lineage (NCBI taxonomy): Eukaryota > Viridiplantae > Streptophyta > Magnoliopsida > Lamiales > Lamiaceae > Galeopsis > Galeopsis tetrahit. Next base: position 3,100,999 of record OY776122.1, read on the forward strand.
CCTTTCCCGCCTAGCGTCGGGGGGGTAACTTTCGTAGTCGTAGCAGTCGATTACTTCACCAAGTGGACCGAAGCGAAGGCATTGAAGACCATCACAACGGCCCAGATGATAAGCTTCATATGGAAGAACATAATTTGCAGGTTTGTCCTACCACGAGCGATAGTGACCGACAACGGACGTCAATTCACGAGTCAAGACATGCTGGAATTATGCTCAAAGTGGAACATCAAGAAACTTTTTTCAACACCCTATCATCCACAATCAAATGGTTAGGTAGAAGCAATCAACAAAATCATCAAGCACACCTTGAAAGCTAAGCTAGATGGATTGAAGGGCAAATGGGCGGACGAGCTGCACATGGTTCTGTGGGCATATCGGACGACCACGAGGAATTCCACAGGTGAGACCCCGTTCGCGCTCGCGTTCGGAACCGAATCTGTCATACCAGCAGAGGGGCAGGTCGCCACTTTTCGAGTGGCGAATTATGATGAGCAGTTGAATAACGATGCACAGCTCTCCGACTTGGACTTCCTAGAAGAGCGAAGGCTAACAGCGGACGAGAAGAATGTGGTCTACAAGCAAAGGTCAGAACGCTACTACAACACCAAAGTACGTGCTCGCCAATTCACTATCGGCCAGCTCGTACTTCGGCGGGCGACGGAACAGTCCATTGGCATACTTGGCCCGACTTGGGAGGGTCCGTACCGAATAACGCGCACACTCCTGAACGGATCGTACGAGCTAGAAGATCTCGAGGGCAAACCGAGCAAGTATCCATGGAATGCGGTCAAAATGAAGAAGTTTTATCAGTAAGTTTTTAAAATTCTTTATATTTGCATAGTTTGTACCTAGTCATCATTTTCAATACATGTCAAAGTTTAAATTTCATCAAGTGTTAGATAAGTTTTAGAATTTTTAGATAAGGCTCTGCGCAGCCATCTGAAAGACGAGCACTCTTTCGTAAAGATACTCGCAAGATAGTGGCGACGACGATCACTATCTGAGAAACAAAAGAGTTCAACCGACGAATGGTTAACTTTGAAAGACGAGCACTCTTTCGTAAAGATGCTCGCAAGGTAGTGGCGACGACGATCACTATCTGAGAAACAAAAGAGTTCAACCGACGAATGGTTAACTCTAAAAGACGAGCACTCTTTCTTAAAGATGCTCGCAAGGTAGTGGCGACGACGATCACTACCTAATAAACAAAAGAGTTCAACCGACGAATGGTTAACTCTAAAAAGACGAGCACTCTTCCTTATAGATGCTCGCTAGATAAAAAGACGAGCACTCTTTCTCAAAGATGCTCGTAAGGTATTGACAACGACGATCACTACCTAAACATGCGAACAGAAACCAATGAAAGAAAAATTCAAAAGACAAGTACTCACTGAAAGATACTTGCAAAAAATAATCATAACAATAATCGAAAAGCAGTGACGAGGACGATCAGTCAAAGTAAACGAACACATCATAAGCAAAAAGGTTCCATTCATTTAAAAAAAAAAGCCTTAAAAGGCTGAAATTACAAAAAGGCCTTAGTGGCCGAACAGTCCTAAAAACAAAATAAAATACAAGTAAACTAAGCTTCTGTAGCATTCCCCTCGGCAGGAGCATCTTGCTTGCCCGCAGCTTCCTCCTCGCCCACGGCCACATCCTCGACAGGAGCACTCTGTTCGCCTTGTTGAGTTGGGGGGGTCTTATGGAGGATCCCCGAAAAGTACCGAGAAGAGTATTGTCCCCAGGGGCCCTCTGCCCGGTAGACGAACTCGCAGCAACATCGCGCGACCGAGTGGTCCTGCGAGGAGGGGATACGATCTGTGTGGGGGGGAGGCGAGTTATCCCTCGCTGGAGATCTCCTCGGAGAGACCCTCTTTTCGACCACTTGCTCGGCCCTCTGCTCGATAGCAGTTGGGCGAGAAGAACCCCCTCGGGTGGGTTTCGCAATTTTCTTCGGAAGAGCCCCCGAGGTCTCCGTCCCCTTCCGTTTGCCTTTGCCTGAGCCGTCGATGATTTGGTGCTCGCAAAGCGCTCTCGCTTGTTGAAGCATCCTGCTCGATATGATTCTTTCAAGTTCGATGGATGGGGGGAGATAGGTGACAACTTTTTCAGGAACCACTACTAAAAACGAAGAGTTAATATGGCGAAGAGAAGAATATTTTTTGCTAAAAAACTTGGAAATATTTCATTACCTGGAGGGAACTCTCGAGTGATGTGATGAGGAGGTACTCTAAGGCCTGCTCGCTCTCGCATACACTCCTTGTTCAGAAAGCGGCAGGACCTCTCCAGATAGCGACGATTAAGCGCGCAGCAAATGTGATATTGGAAGAGGGGCGAGAGACGGTGCTCGGCAGTCCTCGTGCGAATAGATTCACCTACAAAAAGCGAGGAGTTATTCAGTATAGACAAGAACGAGCAGAAATAAAAAGACTTACCACGCATTCTCTGGTAGTCGGTCGCGATGGGAATGCGAGTAGAGGATCCATCTGGCCTCGCTGCACTTTTCCAGTCGCCGGCTACCCACCACCAATTGGTTTTCCAATCTCGAATCTTGTTGGGAACCCCTTCGACCAATTTGATGTTATCGCGGCCTCTCACGTAGTAATAACCATTGCCCACCTTCTTGCCGGCCTCGGCCGCTTGAAGGAGATAGTTGAGCTCTCTTGGGCTAAGCCAAGTGTTCAGACAACCATTCTCAACCGCCACTAGGCCGAACACCGTGAGGAGCCCAATCAGGTTCGACCACCCGTTCGGCAATATTTGAGAGGGTGCCACCCCTAGAAAATGTAAAAAGTTTGAGATTCCGGGGTGCAGGGGGAACCTCAGCCCTGCCTCCATCATTCCAATGTTGACAGCGACCATCCCTTCTGGCGGCTGGTCGGCTCTTTCATCTTCGTGAGGGACAAATAAGCAAACATCGGCTGGCAGTTGATATTTTTTCCGAGAATTTTCTAGCTGGGGCGAGGAGACAGTGCTCGCGTACTTACTGGCCTTATACCTCGATTCATATGCTACTCGATATGGGCGAGGAACCTCCCTAGGCAGGTAATCGCAAAAGTACTTGTAGAAGGTCTTCCTCGAGAGCTCATCGCCATCCAGGTTTTCTCGTCCACTCAAAACGTCCTTTATGCTCGCCGAGTAGCGAACAATCTCCTCGTGATCCTCGCGGAGGCTGCTTGTCAAAATCTCCTCGACTCGGGCCGGGTTAAGGTGCTCGCCCGTCCTCGTGTTCAGATCTGGATCGCCAAGGTCCGAGCCAGTCCCCTTGGCCATCTCCTCGGCACCCTCCTCGGCATCGTTGCCAGCATCATCCCTTTCAGACTCGTCGGTCTCATTGTTAACAGCTTCGCCGACCCTTTCTAACATCTCGCCCCAACTATCGTCCGGAAGGACGGGAGGACCTACATTAATGGGTTCAGGGGAGTGGATCCTAGAGTCCGAAGAGGCTGTCCTCTCCGTTAAGGCCAAGGCCAAACGATCTCCCTCGCCGGAACCTACGGCGCCACCATCCAACGGCGGCGGACCACCACCGGAGCTACCACCAACCTCCATTTTTTCTTAAGAAATGGGGGAAAGAAGAGTTTTTAAGAAAGAAAATGAGTTTTGTTTACCTTTTTGACGATCGAAAACCACCCCAAGACTCGCCGGAAAGCTTGAAGAAGAAGACTTGGAAGGAACTCAAGGAGGAATTCAAAAATTTGCAGAAGTAAAAAGGATTCTATGAGGGGTTGAGGCCATATTTATAGGCAAGTAATTTAAGGGACCAATGTGCAAAAAACGGGGTCAAAATCGCAATTTTCCCAAAGATTTGGGGTCATTTCCGAAATCGAGGTTGGAAAGTGACTCCCACGCGCGACCGTTGAGGTCGGCACGCGCCCCACGCGGGCAATTCAAATTTCTGGCGCCGACCACGCGCCTGACACGTGTCAGATCCGCCATCATTAAAAGGTGCTTCGAAAGTCGTGCTCGGCGCAGGAAACGAGGCGACCGCCTCCATCTTACGTCATCAAGATTTCAGAATTGATTTGTTTGTTGGAAACAATTTTGTTTTCCATATAGGCGATCACACTGCCCGCCTTACTATTCTACGAATATGAAGAAAGGCGACCAGGGGGCAAATGTTATACCTAGTCAAAGAAGTCAATCTTTGACAAGTCAATCCTAGTCACCAGCTTGCGTGGCGAGGACCAGTCAACAAAGTCGTGCGACGACTAGTCAACAAAATGAAGAAAATGTAATAGGTTTAATGTATTTAATACGTAACAAGCTTATACTACAAAACTACAAGAAAATTGAGTTTTAGTGATGAATTCCTCTTGCTATAATTTTTCTTATAACTAAAACTTTTTATATCACTAAAAAATCTATAACAAAGAAATTAAAGTTAATTTTTCTCTTACTCAACATGTTAAATTAGTGGTATATTGATTTGGTCGACATGAAAACATTGAATGCCATTCTCCTAATTCCATGAGCCAAAAAATAAAGACCATGACTTTTCATTAAAAAGGTCATTCATTATGTCCCTATTGTACAAATTTATCTATGTGTTCAACTGTTTTTATGGTTCAATTTATAGTTTCACATGCCACTCAACTGAACTATTTTGTTTAATATATGGTTCCACATTTCCCTCATGGGATGGGACTAATTATTAATATATAATACTCTCTCCGTTTTTTAAAAAATTGTTCATGTAATTTTTACACATATATTGATTAAAAATATTGTACTATATGTGTGATGGGTTTTTGATGTAGAGAGATAGGAAAAAAGAAAAAATTGAAAGAAGTAAGAAAGAGAAATTGTAGATTTTGTCGAAAAAAAAAATGAAATAAATAACTTTCGAAGAAACATAAAAAATGATAAAATGAATAACTTTCGAAGGGACGAAAGTCCACAGAATAAAATAAATTATATGACCCGAATAAGAATGAAGTCACTCTCACATTAAAAACTAGTATCATGAACCTAGTTCACATAATTCATTAGAATCTTCGACTGCCTAAATTAATTTGACAAAAACTTGTGTGAAACTATCGCATAGATCTCTTTTAACCTATATTTCAGATTTTTGGACTGGACAACCCATTTTTTTCAAAATTTATGTTCGTTAAAATGCGGTCAATACATTTTCGGATCGCACCTTTAACAAAATAGACTATCATTTTTTACATCAGATTAAGGGAGATCCCAACTCACACAATAAGATCCGTGAGACGGTTCCAACCAAAACAGTAGTCAAAGCTTTAAAATAATTTGTCACGGGGGTTACATAGATATGGAAACTTTGATACCCTAGGAAAATGGTTTTTTTTGACATGAAGTGACATATAAATAGCTAGATTGTAGCTATATAGCTGTAGTTTATTTTCTTACATTGACAGGAAAAAAGGGCTTAGATCTCTTGCCAAAACTAGATGTATAAAGACACTGATTTTGAAGTAATAAAGAAACATTGAACTTCCAATTTATAAAATATATTTTGTTTGTTTTCATTTTCAATGTGTTTTGATTGGAGTATTTTGATGGTTTCATAGGAAAAGAGTGAAGATTGTGATTGGCCATTTTCAGGTTTGGAGAAGTTTGAACAAGCTTTTTGACCCTTGACAAGAATATTTCTAGTTGCAATTATAAGTATTAATACTCCATGTTGTGTTCCATGTGTATGACTTCTTATTTTCTACCACATTTAGTAGATATGTTGAAGATATCTATAATCTAATTTAAATAGTTTTATGAGTCTAAACTGAATAGCAAATAATGTGTATTTTGATCATTTAACATATGTCCGAGTAATTTATGACACTAAAATAAACGAATACAAGTGTACGGTGTAAATTGTAATGTGGTAAGTGAGAGTTGATCCCACGAGAAGAGAAAGTGTAAAAATGTCGATTGTTGATTGAATTTTAAATAGACGGCGATCGAAAATTTAAAAAGATGTATTACTCTAAATTATTCACTAAAATGTCACACATAAACAACTAAAGAAGAATAATATATAAATTTCAATTAAAAAAAAACTCATACAAATCATAAAAATATGAAAAATACGGATTCAAATAATTTAAGAGAAAGTAGATTTCGACACGGTGGTGACTGGAGTAGTGGCGGCGGCTGCAATTTGGTGGACGGAGATGATGTATCTACTAAAATTTTAAAAAAAAGTATGTATGTTTTTTTTTTTTTTTTAAGAATATACAAGGAGTGTATAAAATTTAAAGATAGCATATCTTCTTAATATATTGTGGAATATCTTTTTCAACCCAATCGTAAGGTGCTGAAAAATTCCAAGCTTCCTGAGCCATCATATGTGCTGCTTGATTATTTTCTCTAGGAATAACATCATAATCCCAAATCAAGAGCATTTGCAAAGATCTCCTGATCTCTTTAACCAGCTCATTCTCCAAACCTTCAAAACATAAAGAAGCGCTAATGGCCCTAATTGAATCTGCAGAATCCATTCTGATGCTCGAGATTTGAATCTTATGCCTAATGCAACATTCTATTCCTTTTTTAGCCGCAATAAGTTCTACTGCAACGACAGATCCTGGGTTGATAATACGTTTTCCTCCAGCCAACACAACACAACCTCTAGGATCAAACACCACAAAACCAACAGCAAAAAAGTTCTTTTCAATATTAAAAGTTGCATCAGAAAAAAGGGTACCTTGATTTTGCTGTATAAATCCTCCTTTCTTTCCCCTGGAAATGCCCAAATTCTTATCTGCTTCCAACCAACCCATGTTTTGAAAATCCTCCCAATAATCAATTGCCTATTGCACTTTAAAAACTTTCCAATATGCCTTTGACTGCTTATCAACCTCATCCGAATGTAACCAACTACATCTCTCCCTCCAAATAGCCCACGCAATGATAAGGAATAACGAGAAGAACTTCTGATCAAACCTTTCCTTAAGAGCATACAAAAGCTGAAAAACTGAACCTTTATTTACTCTTTTAACTTGCTCCCATAAACCTTGATCCCTCCATACACGTTTGGCAAACACGCAATGAAAGAGGACATGCATCGTGTCTGCAAGAAATGCACCACAGCACAAACATGAAGAAGAGATAGGCACATGGTGCTTAGCCAGATTTCCTTCCGCTGCTATTGAGTCTTTCAAGAATTTTCATCCAAAAATACGAACTTTTGGCGGAATTTTTAATTTCCACAAATGATTCCATAACAACTTAGCATGGTTACTTCCAGATGAGCTTGGCAAAGTCTACTAATGACATTATATTAAAAGGGTATTTTGGGTATGTTACAACATTATTAAAATAATACTAATAAATAGAAGGGTGAAGTGTATCCAGGTGTATATAACTAGGTGTGTGTATTGATAAATTTTTTCTTAAATAATAAATAATTTTCTTATGATTTTATTTATCATAAAAAAATAAAAAAATTCCACATCTGTATAATTTCTAAAGGCATGTTATAAATTATGTAAAATTTGTTTAAATTCTTTTGCTAAAGTAATGTATTAAAAGTTTGTTACTAAATTTTTATAATTTTAAATTTATCAATATTAATATATTCATTAATAGTATATAAATTTAAAATTTCGATATTCCTACGGATATTTGTGGTGAGATGCTCTCTCCTTCCTCCCGTTCTAAGCTTACACCACTAGGACAATTTAGATCAATGTTCATGGTATTACTAATTATTGTTAATGGTATTACTGATAATTGTTTTTTGTATTATTGAATATAATTAGATGTGTGGAATTATTTGTTATGGTATAAAATTTTACTGTAATTAGATGTGTGTAATTATTTTTTATTGTAAAGATATTACTAATTATTGTTAATGATATTACTGATTATTGTTGTTTATGGTATTATTGACTATAATAAAATAATTCATATAATATTATTTTGTATTAAAATAAAAAAAATACTAATGAAAAAAAAAACAGGAAAAAAAAATGAAGAAATAAAAAGTGTGGAATAAAAATTGAAAAATGAGAAGAAAAAAAAAATCGAGATTTGTGCCTAATTTCGATAGTTTTTTTTAATTATGTTTTTATGATTTTTTTTCTAAAAATATGGGTGATTTAGTGGTGAATCGACGGTAACTCGGCAGTGACTCGACTGCAAGATTGTAAATGTATAAATTAGGGTTGATTTTATTATTATATTTTGTGTAAATTAATAAAAAGATAATAATAATATTTTAAATGTAATTATTTAAAAAAAAATTTGGGGTAACTCATAAAATGAGCGGGTGCAGATAATTGTGGTAAAAAAATAATTTGGGTGTAAACTCATAAAATGAGCGGGTGTAGATAACTGTTGTAAAAAATAAATGATTTGGAGGTGAACTCATAAAATGAGCAGGTGTAGATAACGGTAGTATAAATATGATTTGGGATGAACTCATAAAATGAGCGGGTGCAAATAACTATAGTAAAAAAATAATTTGGGGGTGAACTCATAAAATGAGCGGGGGTAGATAATTGTTGTAAAAAAATGATTTGGAGGTGAACTCATAAAATGAACGGGTGCAGACAACTGTAGTAAAAAGTGATTTGGGGTGAACTCATAAAATGTGCGAGTGTAGATAACTGTAGTAAAAATATAATTTGGGGTGAACTCATTAAATTAGCAGGTGCAAGTGTTACCCTTTATGTATTATTCAAATTAAATTTCAATTTCAATTTAAGTTTTAGCAATTTATATAATATTCAATTTTTAAAATTTTAATAATTTATGAATTAATTTTGGAGAAGTTTATTTAGAAATTAAAAGTCTTCCACGCTAAAAAAAAAAAGGGTCGAAGTCGGTGACCCACTAACCTCACCTCGATGTCTTCTTCTTTCACTACTCTATGTATTTCTCTACAAAGTCGAATGCCTAAAAAATTATCAAAACACAAACAGAGGAAGAAATGTCTTATGCTTAATTATTCAAATGAGGTGATTTAAAAAAATATTTTCTATGTGAAAAAAAAGTAAATAATAGTAACATTATGCTACTTTGATGTTTTAGCTTTTGTTAATGGGTGGAATTAAAAAGGTGCGTATAAATAAAAAAACAACTCCTCCATTCTGTTTTCTCATCGTCCACTACCAGTTAGTTTGTTAGTTTCTTACTGTAACAGCAATTTGCCCCACCCCACGCGTTTCTAAGAGTTCTCCACCGCCGGCTCAATTCTAAGCTTCACCCTCCACGCCTGCTCTGCTCAAATGGAAGTTTATTTGCGGAATACCATAGAGGGGACTCCGGTGGACATCGAGAGCGGACCCGGTACTCGTACTCCTCGGCGATCTCAGTTTTTCGTTTTTTCAAACAACGTTCGTGAGCGTCTCGCTAACTTCGGGGAGAATGTTCGCGAACGTTACTATAACTTCCTGGAAAATGTTGGCCAACGATTCTATAACTTCCGCGAATAAGTTTCGGATGTGTTTGTACATGTGATGGGGTTCGTTATCGAACACGAAGCGTGCATTGATGGTTGCTTGGGTTGCTGCGGATGCGGATGTTGTTAGTCAAGGTGTGGGAGGTATGTAGTTAGATCCTAGGCCCGAAACACTAGGCCCGATTTTATGTTGATGCTTGTGTCGATACTTTTCTCATTCTTCATCTTCTGCTTCTGGACGAAATTACCTTCTTTAATTTCATGTTGCGACACGTTAATTGATATATCAATGCTTTCTTTTCTTTGAATCTTTAAATATTCTTGCTCTTTTCTTGATTAATTTTAACGCGTATATGGATCGCAAATAAATTAAGCACCGTCCACTTTAATATTAACCAACGATCGGATGATATTTTGGTAGATTCATGTATTGAAATAATTAGTATTAATGTATACATTTTAAGTATCTCTTATAAAATGGTTCACGAAGCTCGTTTTGAAGTGTTTGTGAAAGATGCCAACAGATTTCATCATTTTGAAAATGGTGTTTGTTCTTGTGGAGATTTCTGGTGATTTGATACTGATCACTGAATTGGTAAGAAAAAAAGCCTTCATTCATGCTTTTCATATAATTTGATTTGTGTTATTGTGTATAGTTTAGTAAAAATTATCAAACATATTTTCAGCACTTAGGAAGGAAGGGTAAAGAGATTCAATCAGGAGATGCCTCCATTTAGGTGAATCTGTTTCAAGCTCATTAGTTGATATGTATGAGAGATAACTCGTTTACAGTATTCAATTGTGTGAAGAATAAAGATTTAGTGTTATATACGAGCATTGATCAAGGCGTATGGAATGCACGGTCAGGTCAGGGTACGATTGCTATTAGATTATTTAGAAAGACGGAGGCATATTGCTTTTTTGGCAATTCTATGTGCTTGTAGTCACTCGGGTAAAAGTTTTTTCAATTCTATGAAATTCCTCACTCGGGTAAAAGTTTTACTACGCTTGTGTTGTTGATCTTCTTGGTCGTGCGAATCGTTTGAACGAGGCACTCAACCTTATCAAAAGCATGAAAATAAAGGCTACATCTGTTGTTTGGTGTGCTAGCTCTTGTTGGTGCTTGTAGAACCCATTTAAACATGGAAATAGGAGAAATAGCTGGAAGGAAGCTTCTAGAAATGGAACCGGAGAATCCAGGAAATTACGTGCTTGTTTCGAACTTATAGCTGAAAGATGGGAAGAAGTTGAACAAGTTAGGAAGTTAATGAGAGATAAGGGGTTGAAGAAGGATCCGGGGTGTAGTTGGATTGAAGTTGGAAACAAGATTCACACGTTTATCACGAGGGACAGATCGCACCCAGAGTGCGATCAAATATACGAGAAATTGAGTGAGATGTGTGAGAAGTTAGAAGGGTATAGAGTAGACACTAGTTATGTGTTACATAATGTGGTGGAGGAAGAAAAAGTTAAGATGATTAATGGGCATAGTGAAAGGCTTGCTTTGGCTTATTGTCTTCTTACTAGTACGAGGAGTAGGCCGATTAGGGTGACCAAGAACTTGCGAGTGTGTGGCGATTGCCATACGTTCACGAAGCTCGTTTCGAAGTGTTTTCAAAGGGAGATAGTTGTGAGAGATGCCAACAGATTTCATCATTTTGAAAATGGTGTTTGTTCTTGTGGAGATTTTTGGTGATTTGTGACCATTTCTTGATCAACTGAATTGGTAAGAAAAGCCTTCATTCATGGTTTTCATATAATTTGATTTGAGAATTGACAAAATTGAGTTGTGTTATTGTGTATAACAGCAGATTTTAGTAAATTATATATCAAGCATTTTTAAGAAACGGTTTTAACACACTATCGGTTTGCAATTATCACTTTATAATATACGGCTCTTTTCGTCCCTGACTCAATAAAGTTTTTTTTTTTTTTTTACGAGGATATGATGGTCAATTGAAGTAAATAAAACAAAAAAAAAGTATTTTATGTAAAAAAAATAATGGAGGATTTATCATCATATTGATTCACATGCTTTAATTTCAAGGTATTTAATTTGTTCCTTGATATATAACACGGAGTACAGTATATTACCATCCAAACTAGATCATAATAATGTAAGGTTGTGCATATTGCTGTAAATACTTTCGATTGGATATTTGAATGTATTATTGGATTGGATATTGAATGTATTACTCTCTATTACTTGAAAGTTGTCCATTTGCATTTTACACATCTCAATCTCACGTACTTATTTAGTTCACAAAAAATGTGCTTTTTTTTGTTCACAAAAAATATGCTTATTCTATTTAAATAGTTTACATTTGAATATTTTTTCTACTTTACTACCAAATATATTATTTACTAATTATCCTAAATATATTATTTATAATTAAAATGTGATTTTTTTTTAAAATATGTATAAAAAAAAAGTGAGCTAACTTTTCATATAAATATGTCAAATTTATGCAATTGTTCTCTATCATTTAAGATGTAGCAAACACACAGCCAAAAACATGAAAATACTTAAGATTAGGCTTTCTATTATTCAGTATTTCATAAGGAGTTCTATTAGAATCTGTTCTAATCAAGACTCTATTAGAAATATGACAAGCTGTATTTAGAGCTTCAGCAGCCAAATTCTTAGAACATAGCATAACTCTAGCCATCTCTTGAAGAGTTCTGTTTTTCCTTTCTGCTATCACATTCTGTTGAGGAGTTTTAGGTGATGAAAACTCTTGTAATATGCCTTTAGACTCACAAAACTCAGTAAATGCACCATTATCAAACTCTCTTCCATGGTCTGATCTAATTCTACACACTTTAGAATTATAGACAGTCTTAAATCTTTTGCACAGAGTTTTAAAGACAGAAAAAGTTTCTGATTTTTCTTTTAAAAATTCTATCCATGTGAATCTAGAATAATCATCAACAATGACAAAAGAATACCTTTTTCCACCTATACTCTCAGTTTCCATAGGACCCATAAGATCCATATGTAGCAATTCAAAACAATGTTTTGTAGAACAATGACCTAATAGTTTGTGAGGCACTCTTACCTGTTTGCCTTTCTGATATGGACCACATATATGCTTGTCTGAAAATTTCAGTATTGGTAAACTTGTGACAGCTTTAAGTCTAATTAATCTACCAATTTGTCTATAATTAACATGCCCAAGTCTATGATGCCATAATGTAGTTTCATCATCTTTTACACTATTGCAGCTGACCTTGGACTCAATTAAATAGCAGTTATCAGCAGATCTATTACCCATCATAATGCAATCATAATTTTCATCTAGCACATAGCATGAATTTTTGTCAAACTTCACATGTAAGTCATCATCACATAACTGGCTTATACTGATAAGGTTGGCAAGTAATCCATCAACATGTAAAACATTAGGTAATCTAGGAAATCCAGGAACATTTACCAATGATCTTTCCTTTAGATCCACCTCCATAAGTAACATTTCCACCATTATATGCTTTGTAATCAGATAAGTAATCAATTTGACCTGTCATGTGTTTTGAATAGCCACTGTCAAAGTACCATAAAATCAGGAACACATGCTTTCAAAGACATATGAACAACATTGCAGATAGTATTTTTAGAAATCCATTCTGTTTTCTGTGAATGATGCTTTGTGTGTGGCGTCATTTTAGACAATCCAGTAGTGTCCAAATCCTTTTGTCTTTTTAAACAGTAATGAGCTTTATGGCCCTTTTTAAAGCAATAGTTACACACAAGTTCTTTCACATTGACAAGAGTTTTTTGTGGAAACAGTAGCATTAGTTTCAAGTTCAGCTTTGACAAAAACAGTAGACACATTACTTTGAGAACTAAGAGCTGTTTTACCTTTATAACCAATACCTGCTTTCCTTGTATTGTTGATCAGTAGTGATTCATCCAGTTTTGCTTTTCCTTTAGGGAATTTCTTGAAGCTTAAAGACACTTCCTTCATCTTTTCTTCAAGTTTTTCAATCTCACAATCCTTCTTGGTCAGAACACTCTCAAGTTTTAAAATTGAATTTCTTAAATCATCATTTTCAAATGTTAATGATTTAATAATACGATTTAATTTTTCAGTTTCAGAATATATAATATGTTGTTCTTCATTAGTCAAAGAATTTTCATAAGAATATTTTCTGAAATCAAGTACAGAAACTTCTAGTCTATCTTTTAGATTAGAAATTTCTTTATCCTTCTTAGTTAAAAGACTTTCTAATTTAAGAACAGTGTTAGACAAATCTAAAATATCAGTATCTCTTCTGGATAGACTTGCTTTACTTGGTGTACCTGCCTCTACAACAACACTTGTGAAACAATTAAATTTTGGAGTATTATTACTCAGTGATTTCCTAAATGATGACTCATTTGTCCTCACATCGTAGTAATCATCCATATCATCATCAAGAGTATCATCATACATAGTTCTAGCAGAGAAGGCCTTTTCAATGTCTTTTTCAGGATCATGTTCAACATCAGACTCATCACTTAAAGTAGCACTGAAATTAAGTTTCTTTTTTAGAATGGTGTTAGCACATTCATTAGCATAATGACCATATCCAGAACAAGCATCACATTTAACATTCTTCCTATAATCTTGATCAGGTCTAAACCTAGTTACTCTTTCTAATTGTCTAGAAGGATTAAAAGTGTTCTTCCTAACAGGCAATTGTTGATTATTAGTAATCTGGACTTTAGGTTGAATATTATCTTTGAATTTCTTATTCTTCATGAAAGTTTTAAACTGTCTAGTCATAAAAGCCATGTAGTCAGGATCATTAAGATATTCATCAATGTTCTCTTCATCAGAATCAATTTCCGTAACATAAGGTGATTTTCTAGAACCTGATGATGCAGAAGATGTGGCATCACCTTTGAAAACAAGTACTTTCTTATCATAATCAGATTTTTCAGAAATGTTCATCTCATAGGTTCAAAACGTTTAGGAACTGATCTAAGAATTTTATGTACTAACCTTGTGTTGGATATTGGATCACCAAGAGAATGAGCCTCATTTGAAATCTCGGTCAGCTTTTCATTGTAAGATGAAATGGTTTCATCTTCTTTCATCCTCAAATTTTCGAACTTGGTTCCAAGCATACGAAGTCTGGTCCTTCGTACACTATCCGATCCTTCACAATGTTCTTGCAGTCGATCCCATGCATCCTTGGAGGAAATACAGCTGGAAATAATTTTGAACATTGAGGCATCAGTAGAGGTGAAGATTGCATTCAATGCCTTTGAATTGTAACTTGCGGCTGTGATTTCATCATTTGTCCAGTCGAGCTCTCTCTTGATCTGGGCTTCATTGTCCGCATCCACAGCTGTTCTTGGTTGAGTCCAACCAGCAAGAACACTCCTCCATGCTCGTTCATCAATGGATTTGATGTACATCCTCATTTTAGGTTTCCAGAAGGCATAATTCGTGCCGTCCAGAATTGGAGGTTTTAGTGCGGGTGAAAGTGGATACTCCATTGCAAATAAACACACACTCTAAGCAGAATCTCTACTTAGTGTATCAAGTAGTTGGCTCTGATACCAACTGAAAGTGTGCGTGCGTGCGAAATCAGAGATGTTGTCTGTAGTGTTGGCACAGTCCAGACAACAATGAGCAACGGAAATTAAATCAACACTTTGCAAAAGAAGTATTTCAAAATTTGTGTAGATTAAAAATTAATCTACACGAATCACTTATATTAACTTTTAATATCAGTGAAACAAATCAACAACCTCGTAAGGTTTTGAACAACTACAACTCAGATTGAGTTTGAAAATTATACTAGAATGTATGCAACTATCTCCCTTATAGATCTAACATAAATTCTAATATAGAGACTATGATTAGGTACACAAATATTCGGGTTTATAAGTGTGCACTAATCTACAAGAAAGAACAAATTATTTTTCTAACTAGAAGCGTTGCGCATTCCATGGATAGTAATCTAGTTTAGCTTTCTCTCTTGTTGTGTCTTTACAATGAAGGCAGTGGGTTCTATTTATATGCTTGAATTCGAACTGCCTTGCAACTCCCTTGATCATCTCAGCCATTGGATCAAGGTGGTTTTTGTAACTTCCCTTCACACTCCATATTTGTAGGAACTTGCATATTGGTGCTTAGAAACTTCTCACTCTCGTGCAACTGCTTGACCTGGGTGTTGCCCACGTCTTCTACCTACATTTGGGACATCACTAAGCAACACAAGTTAGGTTAGAGTTTTTTTTTTTTTTTTTTTTTGACAGTAGTTAGGTTAGAGTTAGTAAAAGGAGAAAGGGCAAATTCTGATGTTGTCTTAGGTGTTGGAACATTTAGTACAACATTCAACTGAAATGTTGGATCATTAGAGACAACACCTATTCCAACATCAACATATATGATTAAAAAAATGGAGGTTCAGATGAAAATATAATTACATGTGGTAAAATGAAGTATAGTTTGAGAGATTCAGTTGAAAAATACGGAGTAATTAATTGAGATAAAATAAAGTAAATTTTATATATTCGGGAGAATCGAGGGCTTACATAGGATTTATGGGGAATTTTGGTTGATTGGTCTCATGTGCTCATGTATAAAACGAAACTACACTTAAATATTAATGTTTTGTTATGTTTTAAAGCATGATTTTGGTAGGGTCATCCATAAAGTATAAGTGATAGAAATTCATCTCATACAATTTTTTGTAAAAAAGAAAAAAAAAAGTTATATATTAAAATTTAAATATGATATGATACATAAATAAGTAAATTCAAATAATTTTATATACATACATTGTATATTAGTTTAATCAGCAAGAGATTTAAAAAATGAATAAATAGAAGTATTAATAAATTAATAGTATTAAAAAAATATAGTTTAAGAATAGTATTAGAAATGAGTTTGACTCCTGTGTAATTGGTACATGTTGAGGGATCGATACTCTTCTGTAGCACAGCGAAAGTTTCCTTTAATTTTTTCATGGGCTCTTTTAATTTGCACCTGGCCCAATTTTTTATTCTTTGACAACATTTTAAATCAATTAATTGACTCTCAAATTGTACTTCATTTAGTCTCCATCTTACACTGAACAAATTCTATGCAACATTTTACCTCAAATTATTAATAATTTATTGATTTCAAAATCTTCATATCACAATGAAATGATTTTTGCCAACATTTTATCTCAATTAATTATTTTTTCATCAACCCCTTTTAAATTATTTTGTTCATCTAAACCTTCATTTTTAAATATTATTTAGACATATTTTAGTTTGTTATGAACATTATCTTTTAGTTTATACGTGTTATGATATCAGTTAATAAGTGTCGTGGTATAGTATTAATTAAAAAAATATATAGTATTAGTTTATATACAATATAGTATTAGTTCAAATACATGTATAAACTCCAATGTCTTCTATTTTTAAAATATACAGAGTACATGATATGTTATAAGCTCTAAGCTAAAAAATGTATAATATTGATTCAAATATAATAGGGTTGGTCTGCTATGGACTCGAGTGCATGTTGTGCACCCTAGTCCATGTTACACTTTTCAGTTATTGACTTACACTTTTTGGTAAATGGTGTTGCACTTTTCAATTATTAAACACAATTATGAAATTAATTTTACAAAAGATAACATTTAACATACACCCACCATAAAAAAAAATGTTTGAAACACTTAAACATTGGTTTTCTACATCTAAACTTTGAAACACTTCCAAGTCATTCAATTCAAACTAAATACTAGAACTAAATACTAGAAGTGAATGAACTTTCAAAAAAATTTATGCAATTTAAATGATGAAATTCTTCAACAAACTAAAAGGTTGATTAATTGAATGTTCAACTAACTTTGCTGGCTAACAAGCTTAACAAGAACAAAATATCTCTTACATATCCTTAAAAAAAACTCTCCTAGTTCAATAGAATTTCCATTTCAACATCTTAATTCAAATTGCTGACTAACAAGCAACTTAAACGCATTTTCCATGAGCTAAATTATCCTAAACACAGTTCCTTCATATCATTCAAATTAAATTAATCAATAATA
This sequence comes from Galeopsis tetrahit, assembly GCA_963675135.1. NCBI lineage: Eukaryota > Viridiplantae > Streptophyta > Magnoliopsida > Lamiales > Lamiaceae > Galeopsis > Galeopsis tetrahit. The sequence goes on from OY776122.1 coordinate 3,118,412, forward strand.
ACAAAGGGGTAAGGAAATCGAATGACAGATGCTGCTGAGACACATAGAAACTAAACACAAAAAATAGCACACATAAAAAAAAAATTGAGGTGGAAGAGTTTAATGAAATGAAAAATTGGTAGAGGGCTTTTCTACATGACACCGAGACGAAGCTTTGGAGGGTAGGATTGTCAAAGATAGTGATTTGAGAGATTGGAATAAGGTGGTGAATGCAATAATATGTGTAAATATGAATATTTGAGAGGGATTGAATAGACAATCTAAAAAATAATGATAAATAAGAATTTAAGTGATATTAAAATAACTCTTAATAAATTTTACTAGTAAATTATTCATTTGGTTTAAACGCTTCTTGTGGATGACCGTGATAACAGTGGAGATAATTTAAAATTGGATGACGCTCCACTTCTTCGGGATGAACGTGGATAACAGTGGAGAGAATTTAAAATTTTAACTTTGTGGATATTATTATTAATGGTTGTTAAAAATATATTAATTTAATTATTAATATTTAAATAATTATTATTAATAAAAGAGTTATTATTATTAATATATATTTATCTTATTATTAATTTTATTATTTATAATATATAATATATATATTTTTAATGAAAATATTGTAATATTTTTATTTTTAAATAAGAATATTATCATTATTTTTAACATTAAATAAGTTAAAAAATAATATTATTTATATTATTCAAAATTATTATACTATTATATATTATTTATATTTTTGAAAATTACTAAATTATTTTTTATTTATAATTTAATATTATTAAGAAATAATATTATTATTAAAATTTAATATATTACGGAGTATTTTTTTATAATTTTGAAATATATTGCATATTATTATTTGTATTCAGATTATATATTATATTAATATTTTTAATAAATATAATAGTAATATTATTATTTATTAAAAAGTTTAAAATGATGTAAGTAAAGTGAAAAAGTTTAAACTAAATGAATCTGACTTAAGTTACCCATGACGTTTCCTTTAAGAAAAAGACAAAATGTACAAACTCGAATATCCCAATCAACTCAAATTGAATAATAGATAATATATCCTTCGTTCATGTAGTATACTAAATGTGTTTTTGTTTATTGAGTATAAATTGTATTTTAAGCTTGAATATACATCAACCTAATTATCCGTTTATCTTGAGTTAAACTACTTTCAAATTGGACCTTAAACGAGTATTAAACTGTGTTACTATACTACATTTCAGAAGAAGAAAAGGAAGGAAAAGAGATAAATTGTCATTCTAGCAAATATCACCGGCAACCATTTGATTTGAAATACAAGCAACATGCACAACATTAATTCTCAACAAGCGTCTACATCTAAATACACACTTAAATCCTTGGAATGAACAAACTACTTGCTCGTACTTACGTACTATAATCGGACCCATACGCTTGTGGCCTTGTGGGGATCGTATTGTTAAGTGCTTTAAAAAAGTGTTGAAAAACGAGACAAGTCACACACTCAAGTGATTTGAGTCCCCTTGCATGTTGCTCATTTGTCTTAGCTTGTTCCTCTATTTGTTTTGCTTGTTGCTCTATCGTCATTTTCAACATATCTTCCATCCTTGCCATAGCATCTTCCATTTTATGCTTCTCTTCATTATTTGGTGGCCAATATTCATTGTTTCTCCACTCTTCATAATGACAGGAAGCCTGTTGCATTTGGTAATCGCACTCAAAGCATCTCTCATTATTGTAACAATTTCCTTCCGGAGCTCCATGAAATTAATTCAAATCCATCTCGTGAATCAATTTCTTGATTATAATTCACATCCATGTAGACCGGGGCCATCTCTTGAAAAGTGGGTGCATTATTGTTACTCCAATATTGATAAAAGGAAGGAACTTGTTGCATATGATAGTTATAATCAAAGTTCCTCCAATTATCGTATCCCATATCTACATGTTGTGGAAGATAAATCATACCATGTGGATCATAACAATGATTCCACGGGTGTTGATTATATCCATCCATCTAGTCGATGAAGTTCACACCTACAAAATATCAAAATTCTCAAAAAAAAAAAAGAAAACAAAATAAACAAGTAATGTAGCTAACACTAGTACTCAACTAACTCTAAGTCCCACTTATAACACTACGTCACCTCCCCGGCAACGACGCCATTGACTTGAACGATTTTTTAGGCAATATATTTTTTGACTAACTACTTCCCCTCAAGAATAAGGGATCGTAGTAGTAATTTAATCTGATTTGGGGAGGTATTTATAGTTTGGAAGAGTGTTTGAGACGAGATTTGCACTTAGGCCCTTGAAATCCTTTAAAATTCTCAAATTTCCGCACAGAAACAGGTTCAAACGGTCGACCGAGTGACCTCAAAAGGTCAACCGAGTGAGATGGAAGTCCAAAAAATGCTCTGGAAGCAGATTTCACTCGGTCAACCGAGTGGGTTGACTCGGCTGCCCGAGTGGATTCTGCTGCAATTTCGCATTTTATCGTTTCGATCATATCTTGAGCTTCCGACCTCCGATTGACTTGATTCTTTTTTTTTCATTTCACTCATTTTTTCGAGACATATCCAATGGTGCAATTATCTTCTTGACTTCATGAATTCTCAGACACGTATCTTGCTTCCAAATAAGTTCAATTTACCTAAAAAATATCAAAACACATACCTTTCTCATTTCAAGTGCAATTAGTCAATTTAGTGTGAATAATAAAACAAAACCCTCAAAATTATGTAAAATAAACACATGAATTTCAAGCAATTTTCACACTAATCATCCGTACAACAAACTTTGCAATTAGATTCCTTGTGTACTTAGACTGACAAATGAATATCCCATTTTGACTTTGTCTCACTTGTAGACCTAAGAAGTAGTTTATCTCACCCATCATGGACATCTCAAATTTGTCTTGCATCAACTTTGAGAACTTTTCACACATCTACTGATTGAGCGAACTAAGAATAATATCGTCAACATAGATCTGAACCAATAAGATATCATTACCTTATTGAATTCTAAACAACGTCCTATCAATGGCTTCTTTTGTGAATCCATTATCAATCAGGAATTGGGATAGTGTGTCATACCAAACTCCAGGAGCATGTTTCAGTTCGTAAAGAGCCTTCTTTAAACAATATAATTGATCGTTTCTTTCAAAATTGGGAGGTTGTTCAATATAAAATTTCTCCACAAGTACTCCGTTTAAAAATTCACTCTTCACATCCATCTGGTACACCTTAAATCCCATATAAGATGCATAAGTTAGGAAGAGTAGAATAAACTCCAGGCGTGCGACAGGTGCGAAGGTTTCATCGTAATCAATCCCTTCTGATTGCGAATATCCCTTTGAAATAAGTCTAGCCTTGTACCTTACTATGACATCATTTCCATCCTTCTTGTTTTTGAAAATCCATTTGGTTCCAATGACATTCTGATGTGAAGGACGGTCTACGAGCTCCCATACTTCGTTCCTTGTGAACTGATTGAGCTCTTCTTTCATTGCGATTATACAATTGCTATCTTGAAGTGCCTCTTCAATGATTGTTGATTCCTTCATAGAAAGAAAATAACAATAACAGAAGATAGCTTCTATGCTATGAACAACTTGGTTAGCTTTGGTCTTTTGCCTTTTAGTTTTGACACCAGAGCTTGAATCTCCTATAACTTGATCATGTGAATGATCTCTCATCCAAACATATTTTGGATAAGTACCACCAGATGGGTTCGCGGCCACATCTGATGTTGTGTCACTAGGTTCTTGACATTGATGTGTCTCAGATGGTTCATCACCTTGAGTATCATCTGTCGGAGGAGCATCATCTGTGTTACCAACATAAACTGTTCCCCCTACTTGAGTAGGTTTTGTATCAGCTCTAGGAGCATCATTTACAATGTTTGTCTAGGATATTGTAGTAGGTCTACTCGGCTGAAAATCTTCATCATCATCATAAAGATTAGGAACATAGACTTTGACATAATCATTGTCATCTGATCCTTTCTTTTTTAGTTTCAATTATTTGAACTTTTCAGTCAAGGTCTCTACTATATCAGCTGTTTTCTCAACAGTGGATTCAGCAAATACAACATGTGTTGGGATACTCTGTATCATATGTTTTGTATTGATAAACCAAATCTGCTTGTAATAGGATAAGTTGTATTGTATAGACAACTTCATCATTCATCTTGTAATAGATTATGATCTGGTCATATCAGCAGAGTTGGAAGTCAGTTGATATAAGAAGAGGAACGCGCACAAGCTCAGAAAAGATGACCAGAATCCAGAAGAGGAGAATCAGATGAGTAAAGACTCATCTGATATTAGCTGAGTATGATCAGCTAAGGTCTTATCAGCTGAGTAAGCACTATCAGCTGAGTAAGCCAAACACAGCTGAGACTAAGTCTGTCTGACTAACTAGACGAAGTATACGCAATTGGGGAAACAATCAAAAGTCAACTGTCAAGATCAGAAGAGATGATCCTAAGATCAGCAGAGTTGAAGGTCATCTGAATCAAGCACTGTATGGTCAAATCAGAGCTGACGTGGACCTATGGGAAGACGACAACAAACATCAAGATTCTGACAAGGCACAAAGCTCAAGAAAGTCTATGATGTATTGATTATTACTAGGCAACGATAATAATCAATATCATCAACCTAAAAGATTGTGATTCCGGAAATAGTGGAATTTGTTTGTTGCTTTCCAACGGTAACATTTATAAATCTCATCTATAAATATGAGTTCAAATCATATCTCATGTAACGCATGAGGGAGATGTTTAAGGCCGAGAAAAATGCTTAAGTCTAGAAAATCAGAAGAGCTCAAGAACACCTTCAAATAAGACATCAAACAAGTATCCATACCCACACCCCCAATGAGTGAACTCATGATATCTAATGTTGGGATATGAATCCTTGAAAACAATATTCTAGTTGATGAGATTAAGTTTTGATGACCAAAAGCAACTTAAAGTTAATAATATATGTGGCTGGAAGTCATCCTAACTAAGTCATCTTAAGAAAACTTATATTCTGAGTTTACTGATCTTATATGTGAAATATTATGAACTGTTAAGAACTAAGCTGATAATGTATTGTATAGACAGCTTATAGTGTAGGACTTAGATATACTCTTTTGTATGTAGTTTAGATGTAGTATTGATAGGTTTTATATTTGTAAAGTTGTATTTTAGTGTAATCAGCAGAGTAAAGTTTAGAACAGTAGATTAGAACAAGATCAGAAGACTGAAGACTCAGAAGACTACTCATGATAAGAAGACTAATCTTAGAAGAGTTGAAAGGAAGCTTAGAAGAATTCTGAAGATGTTCAGAACAGTTGTTGAGAACTGTGCTGATAGGACTAAGAACAATAAAATAAAAGAACAATATTTTACTGTGCTGAGTCGAAGTTGAAGAATAAGTTTGGAAAAATTATTTGAAGGTGTAACTGAATATATCTGAAGATATGTTGACTTGGAAAGATAAGTTACAAAGTCGGTTACAAAAGGATAAGTTACAAAAACGGTGTTAGAGTTAGTTGAGAGTTAGTTTCACAAACTGCTAACTGTCATACTAAAGTCTATAAATATCGAGAGATTTTCTATTGCAAAGACTACTGATCTAAGAGCATTCAAGAGAAATTAAAATTCTAAGAAGCATTCGAATAAACTCGTAGAGTTTGAAGGAGATCAATTCTGAGAAGAATCAAAGGCTACAAATTCAGAGAAGTTTACTTTACATTTTAGTTTGTGATTTCTGTAAAACAAGTTTGCTAGTATCTTGTAGAATTACTAGTCGATCGAAGATATACCTGGTGGTATAATCGATAAAATCAAAGTCTTTGTCTTAAGTCTTTGTCGAACCACTATAAATCTTGTGTTTACTTTACTTACTGTTTTGATATTTGTTTAATATTTTTTATACTAAGTACAGTAAAGTTTACTAAGTAAAAGTTCAAAATCAAAGTTGAGTATAAACTAATAAGGCTCACATTAATTCTGAAAGTACTGAGCTGAGCTGTATAAGCACAGTACAGTATAAGAACACTAAATTCCGCATTGCATATTATGATATTTTGAAAGATTTTAAAAAGTCTATTCACCCCCCCTAGAATTTTTCTTAGCTTAATCAATCTTAACTCAACTTGGGACCAACATCTAAGCCAACATAGCCTAATATATATCCTTAGCTTAGAAGAGAAATTTCCAATCCTAGCTTTAGGCTAACTCAGATTGTAAGGGAATTTATCATACCAAGTCTTTTTTGAATCCTCCTTCTATACACCCTTTTAAAAGATAGGTCGAGTTTCTCACACTAGGTACAATCACGTTAACCACGGTAAAGGGTACTTGTTCCCTCCCCAACAAGTATATTTGTATACATCAAGACGAGTGTATCTTGATAAAAAATCTTCTTTTGGGACTATAAAGTTAGCAATACGTCTTCCCCTTGGGACGTTAAAAAGAGCATAGGGATAATATCATGATTGAGATCGTGAGAGTGTATGTAGGACATTGAGGTTCGAACCATTATAAATAACTGCGTTATTTATTGCTTTAGCATGCATGATTTACATATTGTATAACATGTTTTAAAATACATTTTTCTATCATCTGATATCAAATCAGCTGATACACTCTTATTTACTCGTTAGTCATGGTGAAGCAACGACTCTTGACGGCCTTGTCGTTCTGAGTTCAGAAATGTATTATGGAGAAAAATCTGAGTTCGGAGTCAAGAGTTTGGTCTGTTTTAAGAAGTCATTTGTATCAGGTGATATCAAGTCAGCTGATCTTGCATGAAATTATTAACAATGGTTTTTCTGTTAGACGAGTATAATATTTAAATGGGCACACTGTAGACACTGAAATTTTATTAAATTTTGAACGTGTCTAATATTATGTAAATCCTAGTTTTGGAGATAAGAGTATAAAATAATACATAGAACTTCTATAAATTAATACTCTATAAATTAATAAACTCTCTAAAATAATAAAATCTTCCAGTCCCGACTTGGACCTTTGTAAAAAATCATCAAATTCGATAAGATAATAAGATAATAATTTTTCAAAAAATCCCTTTATAAATATTAGGTCCCATTAAAACTTTAAATTAATAATTCATAAATATTAGTGTAGGTCCCTAGTTGAGTTAATAATATTGAGTAAGCTAGTGAAAACGTCTAGAGGGGGGTGAATAGACTTTTCAAAATCTTTCAATATATCAGAATACACAATGCGGAAATATCAGAATAACAATGAGCCCAATTAAGTTTATACTCAACTAATTTCGCGAACTTCTGTATGAACACTCTACTAATATTGTTCTTATATGCAATTCAATCAATTAAGCAGTTAATCAATCAAACACAAATAAAACAGTAAAGTAAACAACACAAAATTTATAGTGGTTCGACAACTTGTCTACATCCACTCTCACAACACCAGTCGTGAAATTCTTATTAACTCTTCCAATCGAGTAATGTGTTCTTGTAGCTTTAAGTCCCAAGAAATAAGACTTATATCTTCTCGATTATATCTCCAGATATATCTTCGATCTAACTAGATATTTTACAAGTAACTAGCAACTTGAAACAAAACAATAAAACTTCTCTATATTCAGTAGTAGCCTTCTTGAGTCTTCACTTGTCTTCTGGCTTCACTTCCTGAATTTCCAACTCTGAGAGTTTCTTCTCTTTGAATACGTCGTTAATCTCTTTGCTTGAATGTAGAATGTCAATGTTTTAGTAGTCTCTAATCATTGAACACGCCATGGTATTTATAGACTTCTAATTTCAAAAACTTTCTGTTATGTAACTAACTTTTCTTGAAAACTGACTTCTAACTTCTTCTTCTTATCCATCCACGCGTTTCTTCAGTTAATTAGTTATTTCCATAACTAACTCTTCAATCTTTATCTTCACACGCATTTTTATAACTAACTTCTTCCTTCTCGTCTTGTCTTGTTGCGCACCTGTCTTGTCTCCATACTTAGACAAAAATTTCAGTCTTCTTCTTTACTTGGCTTGTCATGCGCAGATCTTCTTCTGTAGACTTCAGCATAGAACTAAACTAGTCTTATCATCTAATCTTAACAAGACTATTACATTACTTTAAGCTTTATAAATCATCTTAGTCAACTTAAGATCTATACAATGAATAAACGAATACAAACGAAAATTACGAGCTTCTATACAGCTTCAAATATAGCTCAGTATAAATCCTAACAAATATAACATAGTACTTATAAAACGTACTTGTCTTTTAAACACTTATCTTTTCTTTCAAACTTATCTTTTGAAACTTTTACTTGTGAACTCTACTGATCTGCTCAAGACGACTTCATAACTAGACTAGATCAATCAACACTTAGAAATTATTCAAGTCTTCTTTTTGGCTTATCAAAACTCATCTTATCTTTTCATCATTTAGGACTTGTCTTAGGATTCATATCCCAACAATTAGTACAATTATAAATATTATGGCATGGTCTCTCTTATACTAAATTTTTTTCATCAACCCACACTCTTGTAAATCTTTTTGAATGCATGTGTGATGGTCTCGATCTCTTATACTCACATAATGCTTTACGCATTTGATTATTCATGGGTATTTTTGCGATGCCTTTTAAATGAGAAGACATGACTGGGTGTTATGAATTATTTTATTTCCGAGATTTATATAGTATATGTTTCATTCATCATGCATGAATATATTTAATTGACTATAATAGTAATTTAAGTGCGACGAATTAATGTAAAAATGTATATTTAAGTAATTCTAATGAATTGATGCACGCGTTTATGAATATAATAGTTAATTGTATACAATGAATTGATATTATACATGAATTAGTTACAAAAAATTAATTGATACATGAATATAATCAATGAAACATATATAAACTCATTTATTTTTAATACATATGTACTAAATTTACTGAATTTAAAAAGACTCTCTTTTAATTAATAAAATATTAATTTATCGATAAATTAATACCTCTCTAAATTAATAAAATTTCATGGTCCCAGGGTTATTAATTTATAGAGGTTTTACTGTATCTCCAAAATTGAGGAATTATCTATTTCCTTATGTTTAAGAGTTTTCTTGCTCTCTAAGTCATTCATCCCTTATAAATAAGAGTGTGAAAATAGAATTTAGCGTGTCAGATGGAATAAGTCATAAACGACTCCATCAACTCCCTAAATCGAGGCAGATGGAATAAGTTAGTCACGACTCCATCAACTCCCTACTACCAAATTGTAGGTCAAATCGAGTCTAATTAAATAAGTCACAAACGACTCCATCAACTCCCTACTACCAAATTGTAGGTTAAATTCAAAATCCGGAACACGTCGCTGAGACCCCGGTATCAAATTATGTTTAGAGAGTGGAATCAAGAGATCAACGAGAGTTGTAACCCACATTCTTAATAAAAATATGTTTACCTTATTTTTATCACCTTTTATGTGCATATTTGCAGGTGTTTAAATTTATTGGTTAACAAATTGGCATGCCCGGTGGGACTATTTTCGCTCTTCATCTCCACTCTCCAAGGATTCCGAATTTCATGGGGCATGCTAAATCACTGTTGGGGGCATGCTAAATCGCCTTTTGAGTTCTACATCAAGATTTCAAGATCAAGTTGCATTCGAAATAGATCTCTACAACAGATCTCGAGGGGGCATTTGTAGACACTGAAATTTTATTAAATTTTGAATGTGTCTAATATTATGTAAATTCTAGTTTTGGAGATAAAAATATAAAATAATATCTCCAAAATTGAGGAATTATCTTTTTCTTTTAATATCTCCAAAATTGAGGAATTATCTTTTTCTTTTTTCTTAGGATTTTCGAATATGTTTTTCTTGCTCTTTAAGGCATTCATCTCTTATAAATAAGAGTGTGAAAATAGAATTTAAGCAGACGCAGATGGAATAAGTCAGTCACGACTCCATCAACTCCCTACCACTAAATTGTAGGTCAAATCGAGTCTGATGGAATAAGTCACAAACGACTCCATCAACCCCCTACTACCAAATTGTAGGTTAAATTCAAAATCCGGAACATGTTGCTAAGATCCCGGTGTTTAAATTTATTGGTTTACAAATTGGCACGCCCGGTGGAACTATTTTCGCTCTTCATCTCCACTCTCCAAGGATTCATGGATTCAGAATTTCATGGGGCATGCTAAATCACCGTTGGGGGCATGCTAAATCGCCTTTTGAGTTCTACATCAATATTTCGAGATCAAGTTGCATTCGAAATAGATCTCTACAACAGATCTCGAGAGGGAATTTGTAGACACTGAAATTTTATTAAATTTTGAACGTGTCTAATATTATGTAAATCCTAGTTTTGGAGATAAGAATATAAAATAATATCTCCAAAATTGAGGAATTATCTCTTTCCTTATGTTTAGGAGTTTTCTTGTTCTCTAAGTCATTATCTCTTATAAATAAGAGCGTGAAAATAGAATTTAGCGGAGGCAGATGGAATAAGTCAAAAACAACTCCATCAACTCTCTACTACGAAATTGTAGGTCAAATCGAGTCTGATGAAATAAGTCACAAACGACTCCATCAACTCCCAACTACCAAATTGTAGGTTAAATTCAAAATTCGGAACACGTCGCTGAGACCCCGGTATCAAATTATGTTTAGAGAGTGGAATCAAGAGATCAACGAGAGTTGTATCCCACATTTTTAATAAAAATATGTTTACCTTATTTTTATCACCATTCTTTTATGCATATTTGCAGGTGTTTAAATTTATTGGTTAACACACACTAAAATTGCGCACACGCTTCTCAATTAGCTGATACAATCAACAGACTAGTTAGTTCTAGACTTCTAATGAAGCAGCTGACCAAGTCATCTGTTAGAAGAGTTAGTTTTTATTTTCTACACTTAAATTCTATTAGCTAATATCAAGTCAGCTGATCTTTCAGTAGACTCGTCTGATATTTTAGTAAAATCGGGACCCATCAACATGGGGTGTTTCTTCCACTATAAGATGTCATTTGTTAAATACTACGAAAGCCTTGATGACTTGGGAATATCCAAGAAAGAATCCTTCATCATCTTTGGCATAAAAAACATTTAACTTACTCTTACCATTGTTGTGAATGAAACACTTACAACCAAAAATATGAAAGTAAGAAACACGAGGTTTTCTACCTTTATAAATTTCATACGGGGTCTTACCATGTCTTTTATAAATCATGCTTCTGTTCTGAGTATGACAGGCTGTATTGGTAGCTTCAGCCCAGAACTTCTTTGGTGTATCAAATTCAGGTATCATGGTTCGAGCAGCTTCTTTGAGGCTGCGATTCCTCCTTTCAGCTACTCCGTTTTATTGAGATGTTCTAGCTGAACTTGTCTCATGATGAATACCATTGTTAACACAATAAGTAATACTCCCTCCGTCCACCAAAAGTGTGCTCATTTCTTTTTTTGGGTCCACAAAAATCGTGCTTATTCTATTTAAATAATTAACTTTTGAATGTTTTTTCTACTTTACTAATTAGTATCTACCGAATATATTTTATACTCATTATATTAAATATATTCTTTATAATTAAAATATGATTTTTTTAAAAACATATATAAAAAAAAGTGAGCACACTTTTGGTGGACAGAGGGAGTAATAGACAAGTGTGCAAATTTCTATGGGACATCCATATATAGAAAGTGTGCAAATTTCTATGGGACAGAGGAAGTATTTATTATAATATTTTGAAGACCATGTCAACACTCGGTTGAGAAGTGAACCACGTAACTACGATGATAGAGGTACGGACAATATCAGTGAATATGTCGATGGAATGCTCTCTATATTCAAGTGTAAGGGACGACCTATAGGAAAATTCACTAAAAGACATTGAGAGACGAACACAGAGACAGAAATAACACAAACGTATGTGTTATTGAATTGTGATGAAGTTCAACCTTACATTGAGTAAGTATTTCATATATTTATCATCTATGTAAATTAATACCACTTCATTTATGTTATTTAATATTAATTGTGGTTGGATGTTGTGAATTAGGATGTATACTTAAGAACTACAATGAGCAGAATAAAACATCTCATATACAAATATAGATGCTCATCTTCAACGTGAATTTGTCTGATGATTCCAACGTTATGTGAGTACCATTTACTTATGTTTTACGTAAATAAATATGATTCATAAATAATGTTAATCATTTGAACTTTATAGGGACGATCACACGATTTTGAGAGTCGATTCTTAATGGATCTCCGCAAAGGACCACTACGTCGTGTAAAGACTTACAACGACTATATTGTGAATGGCTACAAATTTCATACATCCGAGTTTGCATCAAGAAAAGCGACTACCAACAGTGGTGTTTGCATTAACTGTGTGAATTACAATGTAGATGCAAGTGATTACTTTGGGGTGTTGCACGAAGTCGTTGAAGTAGAATATTCGGGATATCCAGCAAAGACTGTAGTGTTGTTCAAGTGTCATTGGTTTGATTCAGGCCCTTTAGGAAAAAAAATTCACCCGGAGTACAAGCTCGTGGATGTTAATCTGAAAAGGAGGTATAGCGAGGATGATGCATTTGTATTTGCCCATCTAGTATCTTAAGTATATTACTGCACGTATCCAGGACGATCAATGGTAGAAGTCCCTAAAAAGGAAAAAAGTAATGAAGATGAATCTTTGTTTCAAACAGAACAAATAGAGACTCGAATTGAAGTCTTTACGTAGACTTGACGGTTGCAAATCCACAATTGATCGAAATTGAAAACGATAGTGAAAATGAGGAAGAGGGTGAAAATGAGGAAGATGAGACAAATAATGAAAATGTAGATAAAGAGGAAGAAGATGGATATTAAATTAATGTAAGCTAATTATTTTAATTTTGTACAATTTATAAAAGTTAATTAATATTTATCATTTAGTTACAAATTATAAATTAATCACAACTAAAAAGTTTGAAAATAAATTAATTTAAATGAATTTTTATATAAAAAAATTAGTAAATATGGATATTTTAGAATTTTAATAAAACTTTCAAAAATTACATTTAAATTATATAAATTTCAAAAATTAAATTTACAATAAAGATATTAATGTATGTGAAAGAAATTAATGTTGTGAACTTTAAAAAAAAATGAGTCGAAAAAGAGTACATATACAATTAATATTATAACTATGAACAAGAAATAGACGTGTTTGAGTGGTAGGTGCCCCTCACTAGGCGCCGACACACCCGAGTTTGAGTCCTAGCTAGGCCCTAATATTGGATAGTTCGCGGGTTGGGTCCGTGCCCGGGTATTACAAACGGAAATAATTTATTTTTAATTATTTTTTCCGTACATTACCGACGGAAATTTGCCCTGATTCGTACATTTCCGTCGGAACTATCGATTACTTTTTTTCATCGGTAATTTTCCTTTAATAATTACCGACAAGGTTTCCTCCGATCGAATTTTTCGATCGATACTTCCGTCGACACCCATGGTTTCGGACATAAAATTCGTCGTTATTTCCATTTGTAAACAACACTTTTTTTCTTATAGTATGATATGATATTGTTTACTCTGAACTGATCTCTAGCAAATTTTCTTTTGAGATTTTTTTATTAAGGTTTATATACTAATTCTAAATCCTTTCATTCTTAAATTATAGTGTTGCACTCTTGTGTACCATTTACATACATGTAGAGGTGTGCACCGGTCCAAAATCGGACCGGGATCGGAATCGACACTAATGTGTGGATCGAAGACCGGACCGGAATGAACCGGTCCAAACCCGCACCGGAATGACCCGGTCCAAACCCGGACCGAAATGAACCAATCCAAACCCGGACCAGAATTTTTCGGTCCGGGTTTGGACCGGTTCGGACCGGTTTTTAATTTATTTTTTTAAGTTTTTTTTCATGTTTTTTTCATGTTTTTGGTAGCGAGAACAAGAATGATGAATTTGTGTATGAAAATTAGTGTCGGTTCTTCATTTGAGATCAATCTCAACCAATGTGAATTTTAGTTACAATATTATTAAAGATATTTTGACACTAAAAGTAAATTGATTATTTTTTTTCAATTATATACTTGAAAAAATGTAATAGATCTCAACACGTTTACCTCACACCCTCACCAATTATTGTGCTTCCATTCTTTTTTTTTATATTTTTAATGAAAGTAATATTTTATAAGTTTTCAAATTAGCAGTTTTAATTTTATTTAATTTATCATAATTATGGTTTTATTATTAAAAAAATATGAATATAAAAAAAAAATTGATTTTCTGGTCCATCCGGTCCGGACCGGTAAATTCCGGTCTTAGACCGGACCGGACCGGAAACCCGGAATCATAAAATTCAATGGACCGGAGACCGGACCGGAATCTAACCGATCGGTCCGGTTCCGATCTTTTTTCCGGTCCGGTCTTAATTTGCACACTCCTACATACATGTAACTAGATCCATTTAGAATATGGATATCTACACAATATTAATAACTTAGTTGTGAAAAATTACACATGTAATGATTGTAGTATATTGATCAAGGCTATTTCAATTTTTCTTGAGTTAGTTCTTAAAATTTCTTTTATACGTAAAAGTCTTGAATTTTATTCTAATTTTTTTTTTTATTTAAGCATAATAAATTCTTTAAAAAATAATAGTATTAATTAAGTTTTAAAAAATTATGTAGTACATTAATAATTTCTTAATTTTTTTTAAAGTCCCCATTTTGCATAAATAAATATTGTCATTTAATAGAGTAAAAGTTTTATTTATGGTTGCATAAGTTTTGCTTCAAATATTTGTAGCGTGAGTTCAATTTCTTCTGACAATATTCTAAATTAATTAATTACATTAATAATTTCTTAATTTTTTTTAAAAAAATTCCCATTTTACATAAATAAATATTGTCATTTAATAGAGTAAATTTTTTATTCATAGTTGCATAATCAATATTTGTAGCGTGAATTCAATTTATTCTGACAATATTTTAAATCAATTAATTATTATTTTTCATTTAGATATCTTAAATTTTTCTTCATTTTACCTCAATTAATTATTTTTTCAACTGGACCTCTCAAAATTTTACTCCATTCCATCTTATTTAATTATTTTTTTAATATAGAACTCCATTTTTTTTTAATTTTGATTCACTGACGTTTTTATGGACAAAAATTTAATTTTTTTATAATAAAAAAACTCGCCCTAACCTAAGCCCATTAGGATCAAATTTGCTCCTCACTCCAAGTCTGTTAAGCTCAAACTTGCTCCACACTCTAGGTCCATTAGGATCAATTCAGGATCCACACTCTGTTTGGTGACTTTTTCTTTATTTTTATATGCTTTGTATTTAAGTTTGAAAATCTTCTTTTTTATACTGTTATGGAATATGCATAAAGATTCCCAGGATAGACCCTTCTTTATTCCCCACTTAGTATGATATTGTCCGCTTTGGATTTAACAAACCCTCACGGCTTTACTTTTGAGTTTTTCAAAAGATCTCATACCAATTCGGATAACTAGTCCACCCTTTTATAGTCCATGATCCTTCAATGAATTTCCGATGTGAGACATTTGTTTGATCCTCAACAATTCTCCCCTTGTACCTCCCCTCAAACGACCCTTTTATAGTCCATGATCCTTCAATGTATTTCCGATGTGGGACATTTGTTTGATCCTCAACAATTCTCCCCTTAAAACAAAGGACCACGTACCTCCCCTCAAACGACCCTTTTATAGTCCATGATCCTTCAATGTTTTTTCGATGTGGGACATTTGTTTAATATTCAACAATCCTCCCCTTCAAACAAAGGACCACGTACTTCCCCTCGAAGAACCCGCTCTAACTAGAACACTCAACTAGACTACTAGAAATGGTTTGCTATGTCTAGCTTGCCTATATCATCGAGACTTTGTCATTTCTTCAAGGGTTCCTGCCCGTCCTACTGTTTTTCTGACACCGTTCAATGTATTTTCGATATGGGACATTTGTTTGATCCTCAACAACTGTCCCCTTAAAACAAAGGACCACGTACCTCCCCTCAAACGGCCCTTTTATAGTCCATGATCCTTCAATGTTTTTTCGATGTGGGACATTTGTTTAATCCTCTACAATCCTCCCCTTCAAACAAAGGACCACGTACTTCCCCTCGAACGACCCGCTCTAACTAGAATACTCAACTAGACTACTAGAGACGGTTTGCTATGTCTAGGCCATCTTGCCTATATCATCGAGACTTTGTCATTTCTTCAAGGGTTCCTGCCCGTCCTACTGTTTTTCTGACACCGTGCACATTCGTCAGGATCATGGCCCCTTCGTTAGGATCATGGCCCCAATTTTCCCACAGACGACGCAAATTGTTATGGAATATGCACAAAGCTTCCCGGGATGGACCCTTCCATATTCCTCACTTGGTATGATATCGTCCGCTTTGGGTTTGTCAAACTCTCACGGCTTTGCTTTTGAGTTTTCTAAAAGGCCTCATACAAATGGGAATACTAGTCCACCATTTTATAGTCCATGATCCTTCAATGTCTTTTAGATGTGGGACATTTGTTTGATCTTCAACATATACCGTTTAAACCTATTTTATTTGAAATTATTTTATTCTTATTTCTATTTTTCTGTTGTTAGTTTTCATTTTTTTTCTTCTATTTTTTCTTTATATATATAAAAAAAAATTAATGGTATGTTTTGGTATATATTCATTTTTTATTTTGTAATTTTTTTTGACAGGTTACAAAGATCAGAGAATGTGATAAGACAAATTCAAGAGAAAGTAGAGAAACAAGCGAAAATTTTGTCCGCAAAAGAAGCATAGATCTCAATTTCTCGAATCGAGACACCCCACACTAAGGTATCAACAAATCAAGAAAATTAAAGATAGAAATATAAAGATAAGGAATCAACGAGCGTCATGTTCTTCACACACATCCAAGTCCCAAAACATCCACAGGTACCAAAAAAGGAAGCAGGCCGCATAAAACACAGATAAGTTGGAGAAACCGCCAATTGGAAATAAACAAAAACTAAACCAAAAACAAATAAACAACAACCAGAAACAACTAAACAACAGGAAAATAAATACAGAAAAATAAATACGAAAAAAATAAATGGGATCAACGAATGACTCACCCGATCGGCCACCGTAGCGCCGTCACGGAGGATCTATACATTGATCCCAACTAAAATCTTAAAAGAATTTCTAACCCCACTAGATGATCTGCTGAAAAAAAGATTAAATAAGGCGGCGGTGCGATGGGACGATTGATGGTGTTGCGGCGACACGACGAACAGTGTTGCGACGACGCGACAAGTGGTGCAGATACCCCTTTTTTTAAAATCAGATTTATATGGTGTGGATGTTGGATGAAGGGGAGGGGAGAAGACCATGCTGAATTTGGAAAAGTTGAAGGAAATAAACTAGGTTGTTGAAGATGAAGGAGGAGGCGCCTGTTGTAATCTTATGATTTAGGTATATAGCATCTCATAAAAAATTATACTCCATGCGTTCAAAGGAAAGCTCTCTATGAACTCCGAACACGAAGATTAAGAAATATATATTAATATAATAAGTAGATGTATTAGAGGTGATGTGATTGAGAGAGAGAAAAATATAATGAAATGTGAGAGGAAATAGTTACCAAAAAAGGAATAGAGAGCTTTCATTGGAATGGACGAAAAAGGAAAGTTGGGTAGTAGAATGGAGGGAGTAAAACATTACCTTATTAATATAAAAAAAATATATTATAAACTTTGATTATATTTTATTATTTTTATTCATTGTTATTTCTTTTGGCATCTTTAATTTCTTAAAAAATTCTCATTAACTTTGAAATTTTTAGACGATAAGCTTTTTCTTTTTTTAAAGATAGTATTCGTTCTATAATAATTTTCACACTTTTATTTTTCAAATGTTCCGCAATAACTTTCATATTCTTAAAATAAAAAACTCTTTATAAATTACATCCTCACAATATCCTCAATTTTACACAAATGTCATTACTTTTTCTCCACACATACACAAAAGTCAACTCATTTTTTACTTTATACATAAATTTTACAAAATTACCCCTCAAAACTCCACTCTTTATTACACTTTCTTAATTTACGTGTCTACCTACATATGAAAGTGTTGGGATATTCTATATCCTTATGTTTTGTATCGATAAACCAAATATACTTGTAATAGGATAAGTTGTATTGTATAGACAAATTCATCATTCATCTTGTAATAAATTAGGATCTGGTCATATCAACAGAGTTGGAAGTCAGCTGATATAGTAGAGAAACACGCACAAGCTCAAAAAAGAAGAGAAGACCAAAATTCTGAAGAGAAGAATCAGATAAGTAAGTACTCATCTGATTATCAGCTGAGTATGATCCGCCGAGGTCTTATCAGCTGAGTAAGCCAAGCACAACTGAGACTAAGTCTGCCTGACTAACCCGACGAAGTCTACACAGCTGAGGAAGCAATCAAAAGTTATGTGCCGATCAGAAGAGATGATCCTAAGACCAGTTGAGTAAAATAGTTGAGTCAAAGACCATCTGAATCAAACATTGTGTTGTCAAATCAGAGCTGACGTGTACCACTAAGGAGACGACAGCAGAAACTAAAATTTTGACAAGGCACAAATATCAAGGAAACATATGACGTATTGATTATTACTAGCCAACCCTAATAATCAATAGCATCTACCTAGAGATTGTTGTTCCTGAAATAGTGGAATTTGCTTGTTACTTTTCAACGGTAACACTCAAGCAAAACACACTATAAATACCGAGTTCAAATCATAACTCAAAGTAATGCATGAGGGTGATGCTTAACGCTGGTGTGATGGGACATCAAGCAAGCATCATTATACCCACACCCCGAGTTAGTGAACTCATGATATATCTAAGCCAACATAGTCTCATACACATCCAAAGCTTAGAAGATAAATTCTCAATCCTAATTTTAGGCTAACTCAAATTGTAAGAGAATTTCTTATACTTAGTTTGATTCCCTTCTATACACCCATTTTGAAAATATGTCGAGTTACTCACACTAGGTACAATCAAGAAGAAGACCACTGTAAAGGGTACTTGTTCCCTCCCCCAAAAAGTAGATAAGAAAAGAGCTAAAGCGAAGAAACCAGGCCCTGGATGCCTGTTTTAAATCGTAAATTGCTTTGTTAAAACGGCAGAAAAAACTTGGGCGAGCAGGATCAACATAGCCGGGAGTTTATTCCATGTAGACCGGTTTAGTAAGGTGACCATGAAGAAAGACATTCTTGACGTCTAATTGACGAAGAGATCACTTATTTATGACAGTGAGGGAGAGAATGATGCGAACAGTAGAAACCTTAACAACAGTGCTGAAAGTGTGGTCGTAATCAAATCTAGGAAGCTGAGAAAACCCTTGGGCGACTAAGCGAACCCTGTGGCGATCAATAGACCAGTCGGAGAGGAATTTTGTTCGAAATACCCATTTTGAACCTATAATGTTTTCATCGGCAGGGCGAGGAACAAGAGTCCAAGTTTTGTTGGAATGAAGGGCTTGAAGCTCGGCATCCATGGCTGCGACCCATTCAAGAAATTTAGAGGCTGATTTGAATCCTTTGGGCTCTTTAGTGGAGTGGATGGAGGCGAGCAATGCATTGGTTGCGAGGAATGAGGTATTAACAAGATGCTTGGGGTTTAAAGATGCCATCCTTGGAGCGAGTACGCATGGGATGAATTAGGCGAGGAATGTCCTGTCGATGAGGAGGCGAGCGAATTGGAGCGAAGAGAGGATGGCGAGGAGTAGGAAGGAGAGGAGGGGCAGGCAAGGGAGGACTGGCGAGCATGGGCTCGTCAGTGGATATGCAAACAGTGCATGGTGAAGATGAGCGAGCATAAAGAGGTTCCGTGTAGGTGGAGAGATCGACGCTCATGGGCGCAGAGGAGCAGGTGATGATACTTTTATAAGGAAATAATTTCTCATCAAAATGAGCATGGCGAGGGACAAAGATTCGGGATGAGGAAGGATCAAGGCATCAGAAACCTTGATGACGAGAATTGTAACCAAGGAAAACACGTGAAATACTACGAGAAGAGAGTTTGTTAGGTGCATAATCACGAAGATATGGAAAAACACGACAACCAAAGACATGCAAATTATCAAAGCGAGGAGGAGAGGCAAAAACAAGTTCATGAGGAGTTTTATTGTTCAAAACAGTGGTAGGAAGGCGACTAATAATATAAACGGTTGTGCCAAAGGCTTCGACCCAATATTGAGAAGGGACCGAAGAGTGAAAAAGAAGAGAAAGTCCAGTTTCAGTTATGTGACGATGCTTTCTTTCTGCTAGGCCATTTTGAGCAAGTGTGTAAGGACATGACATAGTATGAAGAATGCCGGCTTGTGCGAACAAGGTTTGTATTTTATTATTAGTAAATTCAGTTCCTCCATGTGAATGAAATCTTTTGATTTTGGAGTTAAGTTGATTTTCCACAAATTGTTTGAATTGAACAAAGGTAGTGTAGAAGTCAGATTTCTGCCTAAGAGGATAAAACTATGTAAATCGAGAATAATCGTCCACAAAGATAGCATAATAACAATAACCATTGCAAGAAGTAGTGGTAGAAGGTCCCCATAAATCGCAGTGAACAAGATCTAATAAAGAGCTAGCACGATTAGTATTTTCATGAATAGTGGTGCGAGAACTTTTGACAATTTGACATAAAGTACAAGAGACCGGAGCAGGTAAGAGAGAAGTAACAGAAATTAGACCAATTTTAGCAAGTAATTTTACATTTCCAAATTTTGTGTGACCAAGACGAACATGCTACAGTTCATAGGATGCCTTGGTCGTATGAGTATGAAAAACAGATACTTGAGAATCAGAAAAACAATCTAACACATAAAGACCGTTTTCACGGTGTCCCTTGGCGAGCAGAGTCCTGTAGCCTGATTCTGAATTTCAAAAGATGTGTTAGTAAAAGAAAAGAAAACAGAAAGTTCAGAAGTGAGTTGGCTAACAGAAATTATTTTTTTTGTAATATTGGGAACAACAAGAACATTTGAGAGGGAGAGAGATTAGGAGAAAATGTTTTAGAGCCTATGTGGGTGATCGGCAAGGAGGTGCCATTGACGACCACTACGCGATCCGATCCTGAGTAAGGTGAGCATGAATCTAGGGCAGCGGGCGAGGAAACCATGTGGGCAGAAGCTCCAGTGTCAATGTACCAATCAGAGATGTTGGAGGGAGTGATCGAGGAGTGCACTGGAAGGGATTCGACACAGTTAGATTGACGAGCAGGAGGAGCCGTATATCGTTGAGGACAAGAATCAGCAAAATTGCCGTCGAATTTGCAGATTTGACATCTCGGAGTAAATAGACCACGACCCCGATTGGAGGAACGACCTTGAAGGCGGCCAGAGGGGGAAAAGGATCCGCGACCACGACGAGGAGGGCGAGAAGTCTGAGCATAGAAGGAGGGAACCGTGGTAGAAGTCATGGATGAATCATTTAGAGACCTTGTGAACAGATCATGCGATTCGGCCATGGCGAGGAGATCAGAGAAAGTTGGCAGAGGAGAGATGCTAATTTGGGAGGCAGAGAAACCGTGAAATTCGGGACCAAGACCACGAAGGAACCAATGAGATTTATCTGTGTCATCAAGAACACCACCCATGGACGCAAGTTGGTCGAAAAGATTTTTAAAGAGAATACCATACTCTGCAACAATTCGGTGGCCCTTCTTGATAGTTTGAAGCTCGTCTTTGAGGCGGAGTTCTCTGACTTTGGACGGTTGATAACCTTGGATCAGATATCGTATATTATATAAAGAGAGTGCATCTATCGTAGATGTGTTTTGAGGTGAGTAGTTGTATCGGGGGAGTGCATCTAACAAAGCTGGAGGGGTATATACCCCATCCCTATTATATTGTAACCAATTTTTGGGCCTCATTTGCATTAGGCCCGTAGTCATTTACTCCTAAAAGATGAAAACTATAGTGTTACACTGTTGCGTTTCCTTTTATGTAATTTTTTATTATTTTCTGTAACTTGATTTTTTTTTTTTTTTTATACGGTAACTTGTACTTAATTTTGAGTTTATTCTCTCTTTTTTTACTTTAATATTTTCTTAATTTAATAATTCTCTCTTTTTTCATGATCCCGTAATTATGCGCGATCCACTCATATTTATTGGTTATTTTACACCCAGCTTAAATATAGGTAACAAATTTTAATTAAAAAAAAATTCCACCATGAAATAGTTTCTAAGAAGAGTGTGGAGATATTACTCATTTTGACTTGACTTGGTAAATCAACTATATATATATATATATATATATATGGTCGATTTTCATGTGCATATATATTCATAGATTGGTTCTCAGCATAAGCTAAAAATGATGAAAAAATGGAAATCTAAAGTGTTGGCCGTTGTATTGGGACTGGCACTCTCTTTTTTGGCCGCTTCCACCTTATTTGCAACTTCTCAGCTTGCAAGAAAAGGTACTTTTCTTATATTTTTTAATAGTATTATAAATGTTCTTGGAATTAATATTATTAGCCTTTTGTGTTTGCAATTTTAATTATATTTTGTATAACATGAATATCAATTGTAGGAATTAACGCCCAGCTTCACAATTCTTGTTATATTATCTTCTCTTATCATTGTTCAAGGCATTGTTCAATGGAGACATCTACAGAAGAAAACCTCACAAGGTCAGGTTTAATTTATTTGATCATTCCATTAATATTTATAATATTTAGGAAAAGTCTCATATACACCGTACACAGCAAACTTGGTTTGGTGCACACGGTTTTTAACCGTTTCTTCTCCCCCTTCTTTTTTTCTCCTTCTTTCTTCAACCCAACTCATTTCCTAAATTAATTGTTCGCCTCTGCCGTACCGCCGGAATTAGAAGAGGGAGACCCAAAGTAGTTGTAATATTTGGGCGCGGAAAAAAGCAGATTGTCCAGGTTTTACTTTTCACCATTTCTACATGCATCTTCATCTTTAAATTCTTCTACATCCAAGGGCGGACCTTAAGCTTGGCTAGGGTGGGCTGTAGCCCACTCCAATTTTTTTTTTTTTATGTATATATATATTTTATATATATAAAAAAATATATGAAGAAAATTTATTGTTTTCGCCTAGCAATTTGTCGCTCACTTCTGATTCAGGAAGAAAACCGTGTATAAATTAGAGAAACAAATTACTCCATATAATTTTAGTTGAGAGATTTTTGGAATAAAGATTTGAAATAATTTGAAGATAAATCTCACAAGCATGAATTTAAATGGGCTTTAGTATACTTTATCTCAATAAATTAGAAAAAATAATACTTTGTATAACATTAAAATAAATTAAATAAATCTATATATATACTATTATAAAAATTCACGGGTATTTGATTCCTTTTCTTCAAGATTAAATTTCTTTTTTCACGAATTTATTTATTTAATTCATTTTATTAATTTTGCACTCCCTTCATTTTTATTCCATGTTTTTTAGCTTTTAACAATTAAAGTGCATTTTTTATATTAATAATACACTTAATTAATAATAAATTAAAGTTACATTTTTATATTAAAAATTAATAATATCCTTAATTAATTATAGTTAATTTTGGTATAGAAACTCAACTCTATGGTTAATCATAGAGCCGTCAAAACGGGCTGGGCCCGTTGGGCCAGACCGCCCCGCCACTAAAAATAGTGGGTTGGGCCAGGATTTTCCAAGCCCGCCAGGAGGCGGGCCCAGACGGGCCGGCCCGTTTGGGCTGCGGTTTTTGGCGGGTTGGTGCGGTCTTTGGCGGGCTGGCCCGCCATTTTTTGATTTTTTAAAAAAATATTATATTTAATTAAAAAATAATGCCCTTTCTAGGAATCGAATTCAAGACCTTACTGCTTGACTAATAGTGCTCTAACCACTTAACTATACAACTTTATTTAATAATAATATATAATAAACCTAACTAATATTAAAAACTCTAGCGCATAACAGATTTTATAAGCAGTTTCATTTTTTTTCTTCTTTCCTCATTTTCTGTACTCATAATACCCTATTTTATTTTATGCATATAAAATATAAGTATATTACTTTAATATATAGGTATATTATTACTGTATTTATAATATATTATACAAATAAATATATATACAGTAATTTTTTATGTTTCTTGATAAATTTAATAAATATTTTGTAAAAAAAAAAAAAAGTTGGCCCGCCAAAACCCGCGGCCCGCCTATTTTTGGGTTGGGTTGGGGTTTTGGTAGCCCGCCTTGCAAACGGGTTGGCCCGCCCCGCCCCGCCAAATGGCGGGCTTTTGCGGTTTTGGCCCGCCCCGCCCCGCCGGCCCGTTTTGACAGGTCTAGTTAATCATGGAAAATAGAATAATGAGAAAGATGGGTGAGAAATCAATAGAGTAAAATTGAGATATTTCAATAATTTTTAATAAATATTATGAAAATATATAGTGAAAACAACTAAAAATATGGAGTAGTTAATAAAAAATGGAGGGAGTATTTGATTTTTTAATATGTAATGAGTAATTATGTTATGTACTAGTATTTAATTAATTTTGTGTTTGATGCTTGTATAAATTTTGTATTGTATTTGACACTTCAAGTTACCATTGCTACGAACGAACAAACATTTTTATAACGTGTCAAAAGTGTAGATAAAAGTGTAGATATTATGATTGTTTATATTGAAAGAGTATTGTTTGATAACATGATCCTTTATAGATGAATATATTGGATAAAAAAATCGTCGGACACAGTTTATGTAAATAATTTTTTTGCAGTGTAATTTTTTTAGACGTTCAGCCCGCCCTAAATTTAAATCCTGGCTCCGCCCTTGTCTACATCCTTTGATTTTCTGGTTTAATTTTATTTTTACATACCTAATTTATGGTTATTGGATTATTATGTCTGACAAGTGTATAAAGGTCTTGATATTGGGTCGACAAAACCTTCATCAAAATAAAAAGACATATTCTCTTTAATTTAGTGAAAAGTGTAGAATGTCTAGGACTGAGGGGATATATTTGTGGGGTCTAGCTTGATTGATTTTTATGGTAAATACAAGGAGATTGAATGCGCGCACAAGGTGTTTGATGGAATGTCTTGGAGGAATTAAGTTTTTTGAAAGACTTTGATGGTTGGGTACTTGAATTATGGGAATGTGGTGGCTGACAGATGCTTGTTTGATGAAATGCCTAAGAAGAATGAGGCGACATGGAATGCGATGATTAAGTAGTTAATGAAGATGGGTGATATGAAGAATGCAAGGAAGAGGTGACATGGAATGCGATGATTAAGTAGTTAGTGAAAATGGTTGATATGAAGAATGCAAGGAAGAGGTGACATGGAATGCGATGATTAAGTAGTTAGTGAAAATGGTTGATATGAAGAATGCAAGGGAGTTGTTTGATAAAATGCCTGTGAGAAATGAGATTTCGTTTACTGATTTGGTATCAAGAAAAGTGGTAATTTTATTATTTGAAAGTGTAGTTAATTCTTATTGAAAAGTGGTAATTTTGTTAGAAAGTTGGTAACTAATATTATTGAAAAGTGCAATTCTTTTTTATTGAAAAATGATAATTTTATTAAAGAAAAGTGGTAATGTTATTATTGAAAAGTGGTAACTATTATTATTGAAAAGTGGTAATTTTGTTACTGAAAAGTGGTGACTATTATTATTGAAAAGTGGTCATTTCTAATACTGAAAAGTGGTGACTATTATTATTGAAAAGTGGTAATTTCTAATACTGTGGTAATTTCTAATACTGAAAAGTGGTGACTATTATTATTGAAAATTGGTAATTTCTAATACTGAAAAGTGGTGACTATTATTATTGAAAAGTGGTCATTTCTAATACTGAAAAGTGGTGACTATTATTATTGAAAAATTGTAATTTCTAATACTGAAAATTATTACTGATTTTTTTTTTTTATTAAAAAACGAAGTAACTTAATAATGGTGGTGACTATTATTATTGAAAAATGGTAATTTCTAATACTGAAAAATTGTGACTATTATTATTGAAAAGTGGTAAGTTCTAATATTGAGAAGTGTAACTAAATAATGGATTAAAAATCGAAAAATTATTACTGATTTTTTTTTTAATTGAAAAATGAAGTAATGAAGTAAAAGTGGGAAATTGTGGTAACTTAATAATGGATTACTTTAATTAAAAATTCAGTAAAAATCTGAAAAATTATTACTGGTTTTTTTGTAAAAGTGGAAGATTGTGGTTAGAGGGTTTCGATCCTGTGACCTCTTCCCTGGCTTAGATTGCTGTTACCGCTGCCCCTAACAATATTTTTGTTGGCAATTGACATTATTATATTTAATATGAATATTTAATGCCTGCATTAGTGTGCGCGGTGCACCCTACGCACAGGAGACCAACTCTAATATTTAATACTACCCAACTTTCTTTTTTCGTCCGTCCCAATGAAAGCTACAAATTCTTTTTTTTTTTTTTTGTAACTATTTCCTCTTCCATGCTATTTTATTATATTCTTTTCTCTCTCAATCATGATTTTTGTATGAGCAGGTGAAATTGTATTACTATATTATGGTGGCATTGGTTCAAGTGTTAACCAATTTTTGTTGTAAGTCATGTATATGGTCCGGTCAAGTCGTCAATTTACTTTTTATACATTGATTAAAATTAGATGAATTTCAAATAACATGGTTTTAGTGAGAATTTGAAATTCTCTCAATTTTAACTAAAAAAAATGCTAAATATTTAAAATTCATTCATTTAATCCAAACATATGAAGTGGATAGATTTAGATCATGGATTTAAAATCCATACCTAAATCCCTTCATCCAAACACAACCTAATACTATTATATTATTATATATGTTTTGCATATATATACTAAACTAATTTGTACTATATATTAAACAAAATTAATATTTATCTAATTGAAAAGTATGAGATGTATATATAATTTGTTTTTGTTTTTAAACTTTCCAGTGGCTGAGGCAATACAACACACTTCTCTTACAAGCATTGTGCTTCTGCATTTTTGGACAACAACATGTTTCTGGCTACTCGCTTGGTTGTTTTTAAAGAAAAAATATGGGATTCAAATTATGGTTGGTATAGCACTTTGTGTTACTAGTTATGCAACCGTTTTAATCTCTGATGTTCGTTCGGTTCACAGGAGGTCAAGTAAGTAATCTCATTACCTTTTTCAATTCGATTAAGCTAATTTTAATTATTTTGTAATTAATATATACTCCATATCACTCAACTATAGCTAATTTATTTTGTGATTGATGTTATTGCAGATGTTATGAACCTTGTTAAAGGTGATATATTTATTATTGTTGGGACAACACTTTCTGGAATTAGCATGATTAGTCAGGTAAATATATATATATATATATATATATATATATTATTTTTAATTGTATGTTCAAATTATTCAATGTTCGTATTTTGTATTGTAGGACTTATTAAAAAAAATGGAGATCTGGTGATAAACAATGCCTTCCTCAACATTTTTTGTGCAATTTTAACGGCTCTTCAAATGTATGGAATATTTTTTCATGTTAATTTAATTAAAACTTATAATAAGTTAAAGTGTGCATCTAACACTTGTTTATTTATTTATGAATACTAGAGTTATATCTAAAAGCAATGAATTCAAATTCATTCTCTCCTCACATGTGGCGGTAACTCTAATTACTTTAGCATAAATTGAAATTAGGAGGATTTAATTTGATTTGACATGAATTTACACTTTTTATTTGTTACATTTGTTCCAGATATTTCTTGTTATAGGATTTTCTCTATCCAGAATTTTTCTACGCATAGGAATCAATTTATTTTCCAAGGTACATAGCTATTACCCGTTTGATTTTTACTATCGGGTTTTATTTGACATGTTATAAACGTTTGATTTTTACTAACGGGTTTTATTTGACTTGTTATAAACGTGTATGCACGCAGATCGATGAATCAGCAATGTTAATTATGTCCATCCTGATTACCTACTATTTATGGATTATTTTAATTTGTATCTTTGTATATCATGAAAAGGTGCAAAACAATCCTTTATAGTCTAAAAATCAATATTACTAATTAAAGTTTTATTTTCATGAGTATCTAATTCACATCTAATTTTATTCAGATAGATTGGATCTACTTTGTGGCCGCTGTGGTTAGTGCCCTTGGACATGGACTTAAAAAATTTTCAGGGTATGCTCTAAATAACACTATCAACTTTTGTATTTTTCTTCTGCTTTTCTCATATTAGTAAAGAATAATTTATTTACACTTTGGTGAATATATTTGCAATTAATAATATTTGCAATTAATATTAGATTAATGGTGAACAAAATTGCAGGGTAGATCCAAACAAGGATGAGCCTTCAATCGATGAGGAGACCGATTTAGGTCACTTAGATAATATCGAAATTTCAAACAAAGACGGACATAAGATTTTCAGTGTTGAACTACAAAACTTATTAAGTCATGCTTATTCACTTGCAAGAGCAAGAGTGAAGTTAATGGATGATGTAGATTTAAAATTATTACTTTCTTAGACAAGATATTAAAGGTTAATTTTATTTTTATACGTTCTAGAGTGATTACACTATTAACCTATCTTATATGGGTTTGTTTGTACTATCACTTAAATTGTTTTGGACTTGATATGATTAATTTTTCTGTTGCATTTTAATATTTTTCATTTAGATTTTGGTTCTTAAATATACTCTTGCTTATGTGTTTGTAAATTTAATTTTCGAAACCAATTTTATAGATATAGTATTAAAAAAGTTAATTAAGTGATGCTAGAGTGCAAGGTTACACCCATACAATTGGGACAAATTAATTAGAGTCAAAATATGCATTGCCGTTGCAAGTGTGAGCTTTGGATTAGCCCAAAGTGTTGAAACCTACTCTAAAATGTCAGATAGAAGATAAAAAACATTAAAATAAAATTCACACATATAATAAAATAATAAATAAAAATACAAAGTGTTGAAACTCTCTATAAAATTTACAAAATACATCAAAATGAAGAAGATTTTAAGAAAAATATCATTTTTTATTATCCAAGTTTATCTCTTTTTAAATTTGATCACCCACATTTAGTCACTATTAAAATTGACCACTCAAATAATATAAAAATAAAGGCACAAACATTTTTTATTATCGTTCTCTCTGTTGGGTGTAGAGTTTTTTTTCTCCTTCTATTGTTGTTGTCTCGCTAGAAGCCGCTCTTTCGTTATTCACCTCTACAATTCCGTCGGCCGCTGCAATTTCACCAATTCATTGTTAGTAAATAACACACGCACACAATGACGAAAAAGAAAATAACACGAGATTTGTTTACCCAATTCGTCTTGCGACTATGTTTGGGGGCGATGCCAAGCCAGGTATTTTACTATGTTTTTCGGATGCGCACTCATTACAAAGAGAGAACATTTATTTATAATAGAAAACTCGTCCTAACCTAAGCCCATTAGGATCAAACTTGCTCCACACTCCAAGCCTATTAGGATCAAACTTACTCCTCACTCCAAGCCCATTAGGCTCAAACTTGTTCCACACTTCAAGCCCCTTATGATCAAACTTGTTCCACACTCTAGGTCATTAGTATCAATTCAGGCTCCACACTCCAACAATCTCCCACTTGGATACTGAATTCTCCATGTAACCATATTTTCTTGATTCTCCTCCTGTGTCCGTTTGGCATCGCCAAACCTTATCTTCAAGTTTCAAGGTCAATTGAAGTTATGCATAGCTTCAACTTCTCTAAGGTCGCCACCTTAGTAAGTAACAAATAGTAGTTAGAGGACGAATACATATTAGGTGCACGTCGCTCTCTATCTGATCTCTGCAATGGATTCTCCGGTGGTGGTGGGGTCCTTGATTCTTCAATAAGAACCTCTTCTTCATTTTGATCATCAGATCTCTTACTTCGTCAAGCTTTAGTTTATCTTTCGCGGATGAAGCGCAAACTGCAGTTACCGTGGCAGCCCAACTATCTGACAAAAAAGATAACAAAACTAAAGCAAGTACCTCGTCACTGAATTCGATCTAGACTGAGCACAATTGTCCAATGATCATGTTGAACTCGTTCAAGTGTTATTGCACGAGTGTGCTCTCCGACATCCTGAGGTTGAACAACAGTTTGATAAGATGAACCTTGTTTGCCGTTGTGGGCTTCTAATACATCTCCTCATAGATCTGCAACATTTGCATCTCCCTTGCGGACTTAGATTTAGTCGTGTGGTAGGCTACGTTAATAGACAGTGATAAGCATATCGCACTCATCGCCTTTTTTGTTCAACAGATTCCACTCTTGTTCCATCTTTTCAGATCTCTCCTTCTCCACTAGGGGCACATGTAGATCTTTACCGTAGAGGTAATCCTTGATCTATATCTTTCAGAACCCAAAATTCAATCCGTCAAATTGCTTAATTGAAATATTCTCGTCGCTCATCGTGACTGCTCCCTCCGAACCCGAGGCTCTTGATACTAGTTGTTAGAAATTAACACACACACACGATGACGAAAAAGAAAATAACACGAGATTTTTTTACCTAGTTCGTCTTGCGATTACGTCTGGGGGCGATGCCAAGCCAAGTATTTCACTATATTTTTCGGATGCACACTGATTACAAAGAGAGAACGTCTATTTATAATAAAAAAAACTCGCCCTAACCTAAGTCCATTAGGATCAAATTTGCTCCTCACTCCAAGTTTGTTAAGCTCAAACTTGCTCCACACTCTAGGTCCATTAGGATCAATTCAGGCTCCACACTCTGTTTGGTGACTTTTTCTTTAATTTTATATGTTTTGTATTTAAGTTTGAAAATCTTCTTTTTTATACTGTTATGGAATATGCATAAAGATTCCCAGGATAGACCCTTCTGTATTCCCCACTTAGTATAATATTGTCCGCTTTGGATTTAACAAACCCTCACGGCTTTACTTTTGAGTTTTTCAAAAGATCTCATACCAATTCGGATAACTAGTCCACCCTTTTATAGTCCATGATCCTTCAATGTATTTCCGATGTGAGACATTTGTTTGATCCTCAACAATTCTCCCCTTAAAACAAAGGACCACGTACCTCCCCTCAAACGACCCTTTTATAGTCCGTGATCCTTCAATGAATTTCCGATGTGGGACATTTGTTTGATCCTCAACAATTCTCCCCTTAAAACAAAGGAACACGTACCTCCCCTCAAACGACCCTTTTATAGTCCATGATCCTTCAATGTTTTTTCGATGTAGGATATTTGTTTAATCCACAACAATCCTCCCCTTCAAAGAAAGGACCGCGTACTTCCCCTCGAAGAACCCGCTCTAACTAGAACACTCAACTAGACTACTAGAGATGGTTTGCTATGTCTAGCTTGCCTATATCATCGAGACTTTGTCATTTCTTCAAGGGTTCCTGCTTGTCCTACTGTTTTTCTGACAGCGTTCAATGTATTTTCGATGTGGGACATTTGTTTGATCCTCAACAACTGTCCCCTTAAAACAAAGGACCATGTACCTCCCCTCAAATGGCCCTTTTATAGTCCATGATCCTTCAATGTTTTTTCGATGTGGGACATTTGTTTAATCCTCAACAATCCTCCCCTTCAAACAAAGGACCACGTACTTCCCCTCGAACGACCCGCTCTAACTAGAATACTCAACTAGACTACTAGAGACGGTTTGCTATGTCTAGGCTATCTTGCCTATATCATCGAGACTTTGTCATTTCTTCAAGGGTTCCTGCCCGTCCTACTGTTTTTCTGACACCGTGCACATTCGTCAGGATCATGGCCCCTTCGTTAGGATCATGGCCCCAATTTTTCCACAGACGGCGCAAATTGTTATGGAATATGCACAAAGCTTCCCGGGATGGACCCTTCTGTATTCCTCACTTGGTATGATATTGTCCACTTTGGGTTTGTCAAACTCTCACGGCTTTGCTTTTGAGTTTTCTAAAAGGCCTCATACAAATGGGAATACTACTCCACCATTTTATAGTCCATGATCCTTCAATATCTTTTCGATGTGGAACGTACATTTGTTTGATCTTCAACATATACCGTTTAAACCTATTTTATTTGAAATCATTTTATTCTTATTTCTATTTTTCTGTTGTTAGTTTTCATTTTTTTTTTCTATTTTTTCTTTATATATATAAAAAAAAATTAATGGTATGTTTTGGTATATATTCATTTTTTATTTTGTAATTTTTTTTTTGACAAGTTACAAAGATCAGAGAATGTGATAAGACAAATTCAAGCTCTAGATCTTCAAAACGATACAAATCCAAACAACATCGTTGTCACCTCCATTCGTGAGAAAGTAGAGAAACAAGCGAAAACTTTGTCCGCAAAAGAAGCATAGATCTCAATTTCTCGAATCGAGACACCCCACACTAAGGTATCAACAAATCAAGAAAATTAAAGATAGAAATATAAAGATAAGGAATCAACGAGCGTCATGTTCTTCACACACATCCAAGTCCCAAAACATCCACAGGTCCCACAAGAGGAAAAACATGTACCAAAAAAGGAAGCATGCCGCATAAAACACATATAAGTTGGAGAAACCGCCAATTGGAAATAAACAAAAACTAAACCAAAAACAAATAAACAACAACCAGAAACAACTAAACAACAGGAAAATAAATACAGAAAATAAATACGAAAAAAATAAATGGGATCAACGGATGAATCACCCGATCGGCCACCGTAGCGCCGTCACGGAGGATCTATACATTGATCCCAACAAAAATCTTAAAAGAATTTCTAACCCCACTAGATGATCTGCTGAAAAAAAGATTAAATAAGGCGGCGGTGCGATGGGACGACTGATGGTGTTGCGGCGACACGACGAACAGTGTTGCGACGGCGCGACGAGTGGTGTAGATACCCCCTTTTTTTAAAATCAGATCTATATGGTGTGGATGTTGGATGAAGGGGAGGGGAGAAGACCATGCTGAATTTGGAAAAGTTGAAGGAAATAAACTAGGTTGTTGAAGATGAAGGAGGAGGCGGCGGTTGTAATCTTATGATTTAGGTATATAGCATCTCATAAAAAATTATACTCCCTCCGTTCAAAGGAAAGCTCTCTATGAACTCCGAACACGAAAATTAAGAAATATATATTAATATAATAAGAAGATGTATTAGAGGTGATGTGATTGAGAGAGAGAAAAATATAATGAAATGTGAGAGGAAATAGTTACCAAAAAAGGAATGGAGAGCTTTCATTGGAATGGACGAAAAAGGAAAGTTGGGTAACTTTCACTGGAATGGAGGGAGTAAAACATTACCTTATTAATATA
Organism: Galeopsis tetrahit; assembly: GCA_963675135.1. NCBI lineage: Eukaryota > Viridiplantae > Streptophyta > Magnoliopsida > Lamiales > Lamiaceae > Galeopsis > Galeopsis tetrahit. The sequence goes on from OY776122.1 coordinate 3,151,714, forward strand.
AAAAAAATATATATTACTCCCTCCGTCCACGAAAAGTAGTCTCATTTGCCCTATATTCTTTTTCCACAAAATGTAGTCCTATACCTTTTTTGGAAACTATCACCCTTCAACCATCACTTAATTACTCAAATTGCCATCAACTTTATTCACAAACAATCACTTTATCCACAATGGACCCCACAATACCCTACAATACCCTTACTTTATCTACTTTATCTATCTTTTTCTTAAAACATGTGCCCCACCCTAATAGAACTACTTTTCATGGATGGAGGGAGTATAAACTTTGATTATATTTTATTATTTTTATTCATTGTTATTTTTTTTGACATCTTTAATTTCTTAAAAAATTCTCATTCACTTTGAAATTTTTAGACGATAAGCTTTTTCTTTTTTTAAAGATAGTATTCGTCCTATAATAATTTTCACACTTTTATTTTTCAAATGTTCCGCAATAACTTTCATATTCTTAAAATAGAAAACCCTTTATAAACTACATCCTCACAATATCCTCAATTTTACACAAATGTCATTACTTTTTCTCCACACATACACAAAAGTCAACTCATTTTTTACTTTATACATAAATTTTACAAAATTACCCCTCAAAACTCCACTCTTTATTGCACTTTCTTAATTTACGTGTCTACCTACATATGAAAGTGTTGGGATATTCTATATCCTTATGTTTTGTATCGATAAACTAAATATACTTGTAATAGGATAAGTTGTATTGTATAGACAAATTCATCATTCATCTTGTAATAAATTAGGATCTGGTCATATCAACAGAGTTGGAAGTCAGCTCATATAGTAGAGAAACACGCACAAGCTCAGAAAAGAAGAGAAGACCAAAATTCTGAAGAGAAGAATCAGCTGAGTATGATCCGCTGAGGTCTTATCAGCTGAGTAAGCCAAGCACAGCTGAGACTAAGTCTGCCTGACTAACCCGACGAAGTCTACACAGCTGAGGAAGCAATCAAAAGTTATGTGCCGATCAGAAGAGATGATCCTAAGATCAGTTGAGTAAAATAGTTGAGTAAAATAATTGAGTCAAAGACCATCTGAATCAAGCATTGTGTTGTCAAATCAGAGCTAACGTGTACCAATAAGGAGACGACAGCAGAAACCAAAATTTTGACAAGGCACAAAGATCAAAGAAGCATATGACGTAATGATTATTACTAGCCAACCCTAATAATCAATAGCATCTATCTAGAGATTGTTGTTCCTGAAATAGTGGAATTTGCTTGTTACTTTTCAACGGTAACACTCAAGCAAAACAAACTATAAATACCGAGTTCAAATCATAACTCAAAGTAATGCGTGAGGGTGATGCTTAAGGCCGGTATGATGGGACATCAAGCAAGCATCCTTATACCCACACCCCGAGTTAGTGAACTCATGATATATCTAAGCCAGGGTAGTCTCATACACATCCAAAGCTTAGAGGATAAATTTTCAATCCTAACTTTAGGCTAACTCAAATTGTAAGGGAATTTCTCATACTTAGTTTGATTCCCTTCTATACACCCATTTAGAAAATACGTCGAGTTAACCCTCCCCCAACAAGTAGATAAGAAAAGAGCTAAAGCGAAGAAACCAGGCCCTGGATGCCTGTTTTAAACCGTAAATTGCTTTGTTAAGAAGACAGACAAAACTTGGGCGAGCAGGATCAACATAGCCGGGAGGTTATTCCATGTAGACCGGTTTAGTAAGGTGACTGTGAAGAAAGGCATTATTGACGTCTAATTGACGAAGAGATCACTTATTTATGACAGCGAGGGAGAGAATGATGTGAACAGTAGAAGCCTTAACAACAGGACTGAAAGTGTGGTCGTAATCAAATCTAGGAAGCTGAGAAAACCCTTGGGCGACTAAGCGAACCCTGTGGCGATCAATAGACCAGTCGGAGAGGAATTTTGTTCGAAATACCCATTTTGAACCTATAATGTTTTCATCGGCAAGGTGAGGAACAAGAGTCCAAGTTTTGTTGGAATGAAGGGCTTGAAGCTCGGCATCCATAGCTGCGACCCATTCAAGAAATTTAGAGGCTGATTTGAATCCTTTGGGCTCTTTAGTGGAGTGGATGGAGGCGAGCAATGCATTGGTTGCGAGGAATGAGGTATTAACAAGATGCTTGGGGTTTAAAGATGCCATCCTTGGAGCGAGTACGCATGGGATGAATTGGGCGAGGAATGTCCTATCGATGAGGAGGCGAGCGAACTGGAGCGAAGGGAGGATGGCGAGGAGTAGGAAGGAGGGGAGGGGCAGGCAAGGGAGGACTGGCAAGCATGGGCTCGTCAGCGGATATGCAAACAGTGCATGGTGAAGAGGAGCGAGCATAAAGAGGTTCCGTGTAGGTGGAGAGATCGACGCTCATGGGCGTAGAGGAGCAGGTGATGATACTTTTAAAAGGAAACAATTTCTCATCAAAATGAGCATGGCGAGGGACAAAGATTCGGGATGAGGAAGGATCAAGGCAACAGAAACCTTGATGACGAGAATGGTAACCAAGGAAAACACGTGAAATACTACGAGAAGAGAGTTTGTTAGGTGCATAATCACGAAGATATGGAAAAACACGACAACCAAAGACATGCAAATTATCAAAGTGAGGAGGAGAGGCAAAAACAAGTTCATGAGGAGTTTTATTCTTCAAAACAGTGGTAGGAAGGCGACTAATAATATAAACGGTCATGCCAAAGGCTTCGACCCAATATTGAGAAGGGACCGAAGAGAAAGTCCAGTTTCAGTTATGTGACGATGCTTTCTTTCTGCTATGCCATTTTGAGCAAGTGTGTAAGGACATGACATAGTATGAAGAATGCCGGCTTGTGCGAACAAGGTTTGTATTTTATTATTAGTAAATTCAGTTCCTCCATGTGAATGAAATCTTTTGATTTTGGAGTTAAGTTGATTTTCCACAAATTGTTTGAATTGAACAAAGGTAGTGTAGAAGTCAGATTTCTGCCTAAGAGGATAAAACTATGTAAATCGAGAATAATCGTCCACAAAGATAGCATAATAACGATAACCATTGCAAGAAGTAGTGGGAGAAGGTCCCCATAAATCGCAGTGAACAAGATCTAATAAAGAGCTAGCACGATTAGTATTTTCATGAATAGTGGTGCGAGAACTTTTGACAATTTGACATAAAGTACAAGAGACCGGAGCAGGTAAGAGAGAAGTAACAGAAATTAGACCAAGTTTAGCAAGTAATTTTACATTTCCAAATTGAGTGTGACCAAGACGATCATGCCACAGTTCATAGGATGCCTTGGTCGTATGAGTATGAAAAACAGATACTTGAGAATCAGAAAAACAATCTAACACATAAAGACCGTTTTCACGGTGTCCCTTGGCGAGCAGAGTCCTGTAGCCTGATTCTGAATTTCAAAAGATGTGTTAGTAAAAGAAAAGAAAACAGAAAGTTCAGAAGTGAGTTAGCTAACAGAAAGTAATTTTTTTTTGTAATATTGGGCACAACATGCAAGAACATTTGAGAGGGAGAGAGATTAGGAGAAAATGTTTTAGAGCCTATGTGGGTGATCGGCAAGGAGGTGCCATTGACGACCACTACGCGATCCGAACCTGAGTAAGGTGAGCATGAATCTAGGGCAGCGGGCGAGGAAACCATGTGGGCAGAAGCTCCAGTGTCAATGTACCAATCAGAGATGTTGGAGGGAGTGATCGAGGAGTGCACTGGAAGGGATTCGACACAGTTAGATTGACGAGCAGGAGGAGCCGTATATCGTTGAGGACAAGAATCAGCAAAATTGCCGTCGAATTTGCAGATTTGACATCTCGGAGTAAATAGACCACGACCCCGATTGGAGGAACGACCTTGAAGGCGGCCAGAGGGGGAAAAGGATCCGCGACCACGACGAGGAGGGCGAGAAGTCTGAGCATAGAAGGAGGGAACCGTGGTAGAAGTCATGGATGAATCATTTAGAGACCTTGTGAACAGATCATGCGATTCGGCCATGGCGAGGAGATCAGAGAAAGTTGGCAGAGGAGAGATGCTAATTTGGGAGGCAGAGAAACCGTGAAATTCGGGACCAAGACCACGAAGGAACCAATGAGATTTATCTGTGTCATCAAGAACACCACCCATGGACGCAAGTTGGTCGAAAAGATTTTTAAAGAGAATACCATACTCTGCAACAATTCGGTGGCCCTTCTTGATAGTTTGAAGCTCGTCTTTGAGGCGGAGTTCTCTGACTTTGGACGGTTGATAACCTTGGATCAGATATCGTATATTATAAAGAGAGTGCATCTATCGTAGATGTGTTTTGAGGTGAGTAGTTGTATCGGGGGAGTGCATCTAACAAAGCTGGAGGGGTATATACCCCATCCCTATTATATTGTAACCAATTTTTGGGCCTCATTTGCATTAGGCCCGTAGTCATTTACTCCTAAAAGATGAAAACTATAGTGTTACACTGTTGCGTTTCCTTTTATGTAATTTTTTATTATTTTCTGTAACTTGATTTTTTTTTTTTTTTTATACGGTAACTTGTACTTAATTTTGAGTTTATTCTCTCTTTTTTTACTTTAATATTTTCTTAATTTAATAATTCTCTCTTTTTTCATGATCCCGTAATTATGCGCGCGTCTTCAGGATCCACTCATATTTATTGGTTATTTTACACCCAGCTTAAATATAGGTAACAAATTTTAATTAAAAAAAAATTCCACCATGAAATAGTTTCTAAGAAGAGTGTGGAGATATTACTCATTTTGACTTGACTTGGTAAATCAACTATATATATATATATATATATGGTCGGTTTTCATGTGCATATATATTCATAGATTGGTTCTCAGCATAAGCTAAAAATGATGAAAAAATGGAAATCTAAAGTGTTGGCCGTTGTATTGGGACTGGCACTCTCTTTTTTGGCCGCTTCCACCTTATTTGCAACTTCTCAGCTTGCAAGAAAAGGTACTTTTCTTATATTTTTTAATAGTATTATAAATGTTCTTGGAATTAATATTATTAGCCTTTTGTGTTTGCAATTTTAATTATATTTTGTATAACATGAATATCAATTGTAGGAATTAACGCCCCAGCTTCACAATTCTTGTTATATTATCTTCTCTTATCATTGTTCAATGGAGACATCTACAGAAGAAAACCTCACAAGGTCAGGTTTAATACTACCCAACTTTTTTTTCAATGAAAGCTATAAATTCATTTTTTTTTTTGTAACTATTTCCTCTTCCATGCTATTTTATTATATTCTTTTTTCTCTCAATCATGATTTTTGTATGAGCAGGTGAAATTGTATTACTATATTATGGTGGCATTGGTTCAAGTGTTAACCAATTTTTGTTGTAAGTCATGTACATGGTCCGGTCAAGTCGTCAATTTACTTTTTATACATTGATTAAAATTAGATGGATTTCAAATAACATGGTTTTAGTGAAAATTTGAAATTCTCTCAATTTTAACTAAAAAAAAATGCTAAATATTTGAAATTCATTCATTTAATCCAAACATATGAAGTGGATAGATTTAGATCATGGATTTAAAATCCATACCTAAATCCCTCCATCCAAACACAACCTAATACTATTATATTATTATATATGTTTTGCATATATATACTAAACTAATTTGTACTATATATTAAACAAAATTAATATTTATCTAATTGAAAAGTATGAGATGTATATATAATTTGTTTTTGTTTTTAAACTTTCCAGTGGTTGAGGCAATACAACACACTTCTCTTATAAGCATTGTGCTTATGCATTTTTGGACAACAACATGTTTCTAGCTACTCGCTTGGTTGTTTTTAAAGATAAAATATGGGATTCAAATTATGGTTGGTCTAGCACTTTGTGTTACTAGTTATGCAACCGTTTTAATCTCTGATGTTCGTTCGGTTCACGGAAGGTCAAGTAAGTAATCTCATTACCTTTTTCAATTCGATTAAGCTAATTTTAATTATTTTGTAATTAATACATACTCCATATCACTCAACTATAGCTAATTTATTTTGTGATTGATGTTATTGCAGATATTATGAACCTTGTTAAAGGTGATATATTTATTATTGTTGGGACAACACTTTGTGGAATTAGCATGATTAGTCAGGTAAATATATACATATATATATATATTATTTTTAATTGTATGTTCAAATTATTCAATGTTCGTATTTTGTACTGTAGGACTTATTAAAAAAATATGGAGATCTGGTGATACACAATGCCTTCCACAACATTTTTTGTGCAATTTTAACGGCTCTTCAAATGTATGGAAGATTTTTTCATGTTAATTTAATTAAAACTTATAATAACTTAAAGTGTGCATCTAACACTTGTTTATTTATTTATGAATACTAGAGCTTTATCTGAAAGCAATGAATTCAAATTCATTCTCTCCTCACATGTGGCGGTAACTCTATATACTTAATTACTTTAGCATAAATTGAAATTAGGAGGATTTAATTTGATTTGACATGAATTTACACTTTTTATTTGTTACATTTGTTCCAGATATTTCTTGTTATAGGATTTTCTCTATCCAGAATTTTTCTACGCATAGGAATCAATTTATTTTCCAAGGTACATAGCTATTACCCGTTTGATTTTTACTATCGGGTTTTATTTGACATGTTATAAACGTTTGATTTTTACTAACGGGTTTTATTTGACTTGTTATAAACGTGTATGCACGCAGATCGATGAATCAGCAATGTTAATTATGTCCATCCTGATTACCTACTATTTATGGATTATTTTAATTTGTATCTTTGTATATCATGAAAAGGTGCAAAACAATCCTTTATAGTCTAAAAATCAATATTACTAATTAAAGTTTTATTTTCATGAGTATCTAATTCACATCTAATTTTATTCAGATAGATTGGATCTACTTTGTGGCCGCTGTGGTTAGTGCCCTTGGACATGGACTTAAAAAATTTTCAGGGTATGCTCTAAATAACACTATCAACTTTTGTATTTTTCTTCTGCTTTTCTCATATTAGTAAAGAATAATTTATTTACACTTTGGTGAATATATTTGCAATTAATAATATTTGCAATTAATATTAGATTAATGGTGAACAAAATTGCAGGGTAGATCCAAACAAGGATGAGCCTTCAATCGATGAGGAGACCGATTTAGGTCACTTAGATAATATCGAAATTTCAAACAAAGACGGACATAAGATTTTCAGTGTTGAACTACAAAACTTATTAAGTCATGCTTATTCACTTGCAAGAGCAAGAGTGAAGTTAATGGATGATGTAGATTTAAAATTATTACTTTCTTAGACAAGATATTAAAGGTTAATTTTATTTTTATACGTTCTAGAGTGATTACACTATTAACCTATCTTATATGGGTTTGTTTGTACTATCACTTAAATTGTTTTGGACTTGATATGATTAATTTTTCTGTTGCATTTTAATATTTTTCATTTAGATTTTGGTTCTTAAATATACTCTTGCTTATGTGTTTGTAAATTTAATTTTCGAAACCAATTTTATAGATATAGTATTAAAAAAGTTAATTAAGTGATGCTAGAGTGCAAGGTTACACCCATACAATTGGGACAAATTAATTAGAGTCAAAATATGCATTGCCGTTGCAAGTGTGAGCTTTGGATTAGCCCAAAGTGTTGAAACCTACTCTAAAATGTCAGATAGAAGATAAAAAACATTAAAATAAAATTCACACATATAATAAAATAATAAATAAAAATACAAAGTGTTGAAACTCTCTATAAAATTTACAAAATACATCAAAATGAAGAAGATTTTAAGAAAAATATCATTTTTTATTATCCAAGTTTATCTCTTTTTAAATTTGATCACCCACATTTAGTCACTATTAAAATTGACCACTCAAATAATATAAAAATAAAGGCACAAACATTTTTTATTATCGTTCTCTCTGTTGGGTGTAGAGTTTTTTTTCTCCTTCTATTGTTGTTGTCTCGCTAGAAGCCGCTCTTTCGTTATTCACCTCTACAATTCCGTCGGCCGCTGCAATTTCACCAATTCATTGTTAGTAAATAACACACGCACACAATGACGAAAAAGAAAATAACACGAGATTTGTTTACCCAATTCGTCTTGCGACTATGTTTGGGGGCGATGCCAAGCCAGGTATTTTACTATGTTTTTCGGATGCGCACTCATTACAAAGAGAGAACATTTATTTATAATAGAAAACTCGTCCTAACCTAAGCCCATTAGGATCAAACTTGCTCCACACTCCAAGCCTATTAGGATCAAACTTACTCCTCACTCCAAGCCCATTAGGCTCAAACTTGTTCCACACTTCAAGCCCCTTATGATCAAACTTGTTCCACACTCTAGGTCATTAGTATCAATTCAGGCTCCACACTCCAACAATCTCCCACTTGGATACTGAATTCTCCATGTAACCATATTTTCTTGATTCTCCTCCTGTGTCCGTTTGGCATCGCCAAACCTTATCTTCAAGTTTCAAGGTCAATTGAAGTTATGCATAGCTTCAACTTCTCTAAGGTCGCCACCTTAGTAAGTAACAAATAGTAGTTAGAGGACGAATACATATTAGGTGCACGTCGCTCTCTATCTGATCTCTGCAATGGATTCTCCGGTGGTGGTGGGGTCCTTGATTCTTCAATAAGAACCTCTTCTTCATTTTGATCATCAGATCTCTTACTTCGTCAAGCTTTAGTTTATCTTTCGCGGATGAAGCGCAAACTGCAGTTACCGTGGCAGCCCAACTATCTGACAAAAAAGATAACAAAACTAAAGCAAGTACCTCGTCACTGAATTCGATCTAGACTGAGCACAATTGTCCAATGATCATGTTGAACTCGTTCAAGTGTTATTGCACGAGTGTGCTCTCCGACATCCTGAGGTTGAACAACAGTTTGATAAGATGAACCTTGTTTGCCGTTGTGGGCTTCTAATACATCTCCTCATAGATCTGCAACATTTGCATCTCCCTTGCGGACTTAGATTTAGTCGTGTGGTAGGCTACGTTAATAGACAGTGATAAGCATATCGCACTCATCGCCTTTTTTGTTCAACAGATTCCACTCTTGTTCCATCTTTTCAGATCTCTCCTTCTCCACTAGGGGCACATGTAGATCTTTACCGTAGAGGTAATCCTTGATCTATATCTTTCAGAACCCAAAATTCAATCCGTCAAATTGCTAAATTGAAATATTCTCGTCGCTCATCGTGACTGCTCCCTCCGAACCCGAGGCTCTTGATACTAGTTGTTAGAAATTAACACACACACACGATGACGAAAAAGAAAATAACACGAGATTTTTTTACCTAGTTCGTCTTGCGATTACGTCTGGGGGCGATGCCAAGCCAAGTATTTCACTATATTTTTCGGATGCACACTGATTACAAAGAGAGAACGTCTATTTATAATAAAAAAACTCGCCCTAACCTAAGTCCATTAGGATCAAATTTGCTCCTCACTCCAAGTTTGTTAAGCTCAAACTTGCTCCACACTCTAGGTCCATTAGGATCAATTCAGGCTCCACACTCTGTTTGGTGACTTTTTCTTTAATTTTATATGTTTTGTATTTAAGTTTGAAAATCTTCTTTTTTATACTGTTATGGAATATGCATAAAGATTCCCAGGATAGACCCTTCTGTATTCCCCACTTAGTATAATATTGTCCGCTTTGGATTTAACAAACCCTCACGGCTTTACTTTTGAGTTTTTCAAAAGATCTCATACCAATTCGGATAACTAGTCCACCCTTTTATAGTCCATGATCCTTCAATGTATTTCCGATGTGAGACATTTGTTTGATCCTCAACAATTCTCCCCTTAAAACAAAGGACCACGTACCTCCCCTCAAACGACCCTTTTATAGTCCGTGATCCTTCAATGAATTTCCGATGTGGGACATTTGTTTGATCCTCAACAATTCTCCCCTTAAAACAAAGGAACACGTACCTCCCCTCAAACGACCCTTTTATAGTCCATGATCCTTCAATGTTTTTTCGATGTAGGATATTTGTTTAATCCACAACAATCCTCCCCTTCAAAGAAAGGACCGCGTACTTCCCCTCGAAGAACCCGCTCTAACTAGAACACTCAACTAGACTACTAGAGATGGTTTGCTATGTCTAGCTTGCCTATATCATCGAGACTTTGTCATTTCTTCAAGGGTTCCTGCTTGTCCTACTGTTTTTCTGACAGCGTTCAATGTATTTTCGATGTGGGACATTTGTTTGATCCTCAACAACTGTCCCCTTAAAACAAAGGACCATGTACCTCCCCTCAAATGGCCCTTTTATAGTCCATGATCCTTCAATGTTTTTTCGATGTGGGACATTTGTTTAATCCTCAACAATCCTCCCCTTCAAACAAAGGACCACGTACTTCCCCTCGAACGACCCGCTCTAACTAGAATACTCAACTAGACTACTAGAGACGGTTTGCTATGTCTAGGCTATCTTGCCTATATCATCGAGACTTTGTCATTTCTTCAAGGGTTCCTGCCCGTCCTACTGTTTTTCTGACACCGTGCACATTCGTCAGGATCATGGCCCCTTCGTTAGGATCATGGCCCCAATTTTTCCACAGACGGCGCAAATTGTTATGGAATATGCACAAAGCTTCCCGGGATGGACCCTTCTGTATTCCTCACTTGGTATGATATTGTCCACTTTGGGTTTGTCAAACTCTCACGGCTTTGCTTTTGAGTTTTCTAAAAGGCCTCATACAAATGGGAATACTACTCCACCATTTTATAGTCCATGATCCTTCAATATCTTTTCGATGTGGAACGTACATTTGTTTGATCTTCAACATATACCGTTTAAACCTATTTTATTTGAAATCATTTTATTCTTATTTCTATTTTTCTGTTGTTAGTTTTCATTTTTTTTTTCTATTTTTTCTTTATATATATAAAAAAAAATTAATGGTATGTTTTGGTATATATTCATTTTTTATTTTGTAATTTTTTTTTTGACAAGTTACAAAGATCAGAGAATGTGATAAGACAAATTCAAGCTCTAGATCTTCAAAACGATACAAATCCAAACAACATCGTTGTCACCTCCATTCGTGAGAAAGTAGAGAAACAAGCGAAAACTTTGTCCGCAAAAGAAGCATAGATCTCAATTTCTCGAATCGAGACACCCCACACTAAGGTATCAACAAATCAAGAAAATTAAAGATAGAAATATAAAGATAAGGAATCAACGAGCGTCATGTTCTTCACACACATCCAAGTCCCAAAACATCCACAGGTCCCACAAGAGGAAAAACATGTACCAAAAAAGGAAGCATGCCGCATAAAACACATATAAGTTGGAGAAACCGCCAATTGGAAATAAACAAAAACTAAACCAAAAACAAATAAACAACAACCAGAAACAACTAAACAACAGGAAAATAAATACAGAAAATAAATACGAAAAAAATAAATGGGATCAACGGATGAATCACCCGATCGGCCACCGTAGCGCCGTCACGGAGGATCTATACATTGATCCCAACAAAAATCTTAAAAGAATTTCTAACCCCACTAGATGATCTGCTGAAAAAAAGATTAAATAAGGCGGCGGTGCGATGGGACGACTGATGGTGTTGCGGCGACACGACGAACAGTGTTGCGACGGCGCGACGAGTGGTGTAGATACCCCCTTTTTTTAAAATCAGATCTATATGGTGTGGATGTTGGATGAAGGGGAGGGGAGAAGACCATGCTGAATTTGGAAAAGTTGAAGGAAATAAACTAGGTTGTTGAAGATGAAGGAGGAGGCGGCGGTTGTAATCTTATGATTTAGGTATATAGCATCTCATAAAAAATTATACTCCCTCCGTTCAAAGGAAAGCTCTCTATGAACTCCGAACACGAAAATTAAGAAATATATATTAATATAATAAGAAGATGTATTAGAGGTGATGTGATTGAGAGAGAGAAAAATATAATGAAATGTGAGAGGAAATAGTTACCAAAAAAGGAATGGAGAGCTTTCATTGGAATGGACGAAAAAGGAAAGTTGGGTAACTTTCACTGGAATGGAGGGAGTAAAACATTACCTTATTAATATAAAAAAAATATATATTACTCCCTCCGTCCACGAAAAGTAGTCTCATTTGCCCTATATTCTTTTTCCACAAAATGTAGTCCTATACCTTTTTTGGAAACTATCACCCTTCAACCATCACTTAATTACTCAAATTGCCATCAACTTTATTCACAAACAATCACTTTATCCACAATGGACCCCACAATACCCTACAATACCCTTACTTTATCTACTTTATCTATCTTTTTCTTAAAACATGTGCCCCACCCTAATAGAACTACTTTTCATGGATGGAGGGAGTATAAACTTTGATTATATTTTATTATTTTTATTCATTGTTATTTTTTTTGACATCTTTAATTTCTTAAAAAATTCTCATTCACTTTGAAATTTTTAGACGATAAGCTTTTTCTTTTTTTAAAGATAGTATTCGTCCTATAATAATTTTCACACTTTTATTTTTCAAATGTTCCGCAATAACTTTCATATTCTTAAAATAGAAAACCCTTTATAAACTACATCCTCACAATATCCTCAATTTTACACAAATGTCATTACTTTTTCTCCACACATACACAAAAGTCAACTCATTTTTTACTTTATACATAAATTTTACAAAATTACCCCTCAAAACTCCACTCTTTATTGCACTTTCTTAATTTACGTGTCTACCTACATATGAAAGTGTTGGGATATTCTATATCCTTATGTTTTGTATCGATAAACTAAATATACTTGTAATAGGATAAGTTGTATTGTATAGACAAATTCATCATTCATCTTGTAATAAATTAGGATCTGGTCATATCAACAGAGTTGGAAGTCAGCTCATATAGTAGAGAAACACGCACAAGCTCAGAAAAGAAGAGAAGACCAAAATTCTGAAGAGAAGAATCAGCTGAGTATGATCCGCTGAGGTCTTATCAGCTGAGTAAGCCAAGCACAGCTGAGACTAAGTCTGCCTGACTAACCCGACGAAGTCTACACAGCTGAGGAAGCAATCAAAAGTTATGTGCCGATCAGAAGAGATGATCCTAAGATCAGTTGAGTAAAATAGTTGAGTAAAATAATTGAGTCAAAGACCATCTGAATCAAGCATTGTGTTGTCAAATCAGAGCTAACGTGTACCAATAAGGAGACGACAGCAGAAACCAAAATTTTGACAAGGCACAAAGATCAAAGAAGCATATGACGTAATGATTATTACTAGCCAACCCTAATAATCAATAGCATCTATCTAGAGATTGTTGTTCCTGAAATAGTGGAATTTGCTTGTTACTTTTCAACGGTAACACTCAAGCAAAACAAACTATAAATACCGAGTTCAAATCATAACTCAAAGTAATGCGTGAGGGTGATGCTTAAGGCCGGTATGATGGGACATCAAGCAAGCATCCTTATACCCACACCCCGAGTTAGTGAACTCATGATATATCTAAGCCAGGGTAGTCTCATACACATACAAAGCTTAGAGGATAAATTTTCAATCCTAACTTTAGGCTAACTCAAATTGTAAGGGAATTTCTCATACTTAGTTTGATTCCCTTCTATACACCCATTTAGAAAATACGTCGAGTTAACCCTCCCCCAACAAGTAGATAAGAAAAGAGCTAAAGCGAAGAAACCAGGCCCTGGATGCCTGTTTTAAACCGTAAATTGCTTTGTTAAGAAGACAGACAAAACTTGGGCGAGCAGGATCAACATAGCCGGGAGGTTATTCCATGTAGACCGGTTTAGTAAGGTGACTGTGAAGAAAGGCATTATTGACGTCTAATTGACGAAGAGATCACTTATTTATGACAGCGAGGGAGAGAATGATGTGAACAGTAGAAGCCTTAACAACAGGACTGAAAGTGTGGTCGTAATCAAATCTAGGAAGCTGAGAAAACCCTTGGGCGACTAAGCGAACCCTGTGGCGATCAATAGACCAGTCGGAGAGGAATTTTGTTCGAAATACCCATTTTGAACCTATAATGTTTTCATCGGCAAGGTGAGGAACAAGAGTCCAAGTTTTGTTGGAATGAAGGGCTTGAAGCTCGGCATCCATAGCTGCGACCCATTCAAGAAATTTAGAGGCTGATTTGAATCCTTTGGGCTCTTTAGTGGAGTGGATGGAGGCGAGCAATGCATTGGTTGCGAGGAATGAGGTATTAACAAGATGCTTGGGGTTTAAAGATGCCATCCTTGGAGCGAGTACGCATGGGATGAATTGGGCGAGGAATGTCCTATCGATGAGGAGGCGAGCGAACTGGAGCGAAGGGAGGATGGCGAGGAGTAGGAAGGAGGGGAGGGGCAGGCAAGGGAGGACTGGCAAGCATGGGCTCGTCAGCGGATATGCAAACAGTGCATGGTGAAGAGGAGCGAGCATAAAGAGGTTCCGTGTAGGTGGAGAGATCGACGCTCATGGGCGTAGAGGAGCAGGTGATGATACTTTTAAAAGGAAACAATTTCTCATCAAAATGAGCATGGCGAGGGACAAAGATTCGGGATGAGGAAGGATCAAGGCAACAGAAACCTTGATGACGAGAATGGTAACCAAGGAAAACACGTGAAATACTACGAGAAGAGAGTTTGTTAGGTGCATAATCACGAAGATATGGAAAAACACGACAACCAAAGACATGCAAATTATCAAAGTGAGGAGGAGAGGCAAAAACAAGTTCATGAGGAGTTTTATTCTTCAAAACAGTGGTAGGAAGGCGACTAATAATATAAACGGTCGTGCCAAAGGCTTCGACCCAATATTGAGAAGGGACCGAAGAGAAAGTCCAGTTTCAGTTATGTGACGATGCTTTCTTTCTGCTATGCCATTTTGAGCAAGTGTGTAAGGACATGACATAGTATGAAGAATGCCGGCTTGTGCGAACAAGGTTTGTATTTTATTATTAGTAAATTCAGTTCCTCCATGTGAATGAAATCTTTTGATTTTGGAGTTAAGTTGATTTTCCACAAATTGTTTGAATTGAACAAAGGTAGTGTAGAAGTCAGATTTCTGCCTAAGAGGATAAAACTATGTAAATCGAGAATAATCGTCCACAAAGATAGCATAATAACGATAACCATTGCAAGAAGTAGTGGGAGAAGGTCCCCATAAATCGCAGTGAACAAGATCTAATAAAGAGCTAGCACGATTAGTATTTTCATGAATAGTGGTGCGAGAACTTTTGACAATTTGACATAAAGTACAAGAGACCGGAGCAGGTAAGAGAGAAGTAACAGAAATTAGACCAAGTTTAGCAAGTAATTTTACATTTCCAAATTGAGTGTGACCAAGACGATCATGCCACAGTTCATAGGATGCCTTGGTCGTATGAGTATGAAAAACAGATACTTGAGAATCAGAAAAACAATCTAACACATAAAGACCGTTTTCACGGTGTCCCTTGGCGAGCAGAGTCCTGTAGCCTGATTCTGAATTTCAAAAGATGTGTTAGTAAAAGAAAAGAAAACAGAAAGTTCAGAAGTGAGTTAGCTAACAGAAAGTAATTTTTTTTTGTAATATTGGGCACAACATGCAAGAACATTTGAGAGGGAGAGAGATTAGGAGAAAATGTTTTAGAGCCTATGTGGGTGATCGGCAAGGAGGTGCCATTGACGACCACTACGCGATCCGAACCTGAGTAAGGTGAGCATGAATCTAGGGCAGCGGGCGAGGAAACCATGTGGGCAGAAGCTCCAGTGTCAATGTACCAATCAGAGATGTTGGAGGGAGTGATCGAGGAGTGCACTGGAAGGGATTCGACACAGTTAGATTGACGAGCAGGAGGAGCCGTATATCGTTGAGGACAAGAATCAGCAAAATTGCCGTCGAATTTGCAGATTTGACATCTCGGAGTAAATAGACCACGACCCCGATTGGAGGAACGACCTTGAAGGCGGCCAGAGGGGGAAAAGGATCCGCGACCACGACGAGGAGGGCGAGAAGTCTGAGCATAGAAGGAGGGAACCGTGGTAGAAGTCATGGATGAATCATTTAGAGACCTTGTGAACAGATCATGCGATTCGGCCATGGCGAGGAGATCAGAGAAAGTTGGCAGAGGAGAGATGCTAATTTGGGAGGCAGAGAAACCGTGAAATTCGGGACCAAGACCACGAAGGAACCAATGAGATTTATCTGTGTCATCAAGAACACCACCCATGGACGCAAGTTGGTCGAAAAGATTTTTAAAGAGAATACCATACTCTGCAATAATTCGGTGGCCCTTCTTGATAGTTTGAAGCTCGTCTTTGAGGCGGAGTTCTCTGACTTTGGACGGTTGATAACCTTGGATCAGATATCGTATATTATAAAGAGAGTGCATCTATCGTAGATGTGTTTTGAGGTGAGTAGTTGTATCGGGGGAGTGCATCTAACAAAGCTGGAGGGGTATATACCCCATCCCTATTATATTGTAACCAATTTTTGGGCCTCATTTGCATTAGGCCCGTAGTCATTTACTCCTAAAAGATGAAAACTATAGTGTTACACTGTTGCGTTTCCTTTTATGTAATTTTTTATTATTTTCTGTAACTTGATTTTTTTTTTTTTTTTATACGGTAACTTGTACTTAATTTTGAGTTTATTCTCTCTTTTTTTACTTTAATATTTTCTTAATTTAATAATTCTCTCTTTTTTCATGATCCCGTAATTATGCGCGCGTCTTCAGGATCCACTCATATTTATTGGTTATTTTACACCCAGCTTAAATATAGGTAACAAATTTTAATTAAAAAAAAATTCCACCATGAAATAGTTTCTAAGAAGAGTGTGGAGATATTACTCATTTTGACTTGACTTGGTAAATCAACTATATATATATATATATATATGGTCGGTTTTCATGTGCATATATATTCATAGATTGGTTCTCAGCATAAGCTAAAAATGATGAAAAAATGGAAATCTAAAGTGTTGGCCGTTGTATTGGGACTGGCACTCTCTTTTTTGGCCGCTTCCACCTTATTTGCAACTTCTCAGCTTGCAAGAAAAGGTACTTTTCTTATATTTTTTAATAGTATTATAAATGTTCTTGGAATTAATATTATTAGCCTTTTGTGTTTGCAATTTTAATTATATTTTGTATAACATGAATATCAATTGTAGGAATTAACGCCCCAGCTTCACAATTCTTGTTATATTATCTTCTCTTATCATTGTTCAATGGAGACATCTACAGAAGAAAACCTCACAAGGTCAGGTTTAATACTACCCAACTTTTTTTTCAATGAAAGCTATAAATTCATTTTTTTTTTTTGTAACTATTTCCTCTTCCATGCTATTTTATTATATTCTTTTTTCTCTCAATCATGATTTTTGTATGAGCAGGTGAAATTGTATTACTATATTATGGTGGCATTGGTTCAAGTGTTAACCAATTTTTGTTGTAAGTCATGTACATGGTCCGGTCAAGTCGTCAATTTACTTTTTATACATTGATTAAAATTAGATGGATTTCAAATAACATGGTTTTAGTGAAAATTTGAAATTCTCTCAATTTTAACTAAAAAAAAATGCTAAATATTTGAAATTCATTCATTTAATCCAAACATATGAAGTGGATAGATTTAGATCATGGATTTAAAATCCATACCTAAATCCCTCCATCCAAACACAACCTAATACTATTATATTATTATATATGTTTTGCATATATATACTAAACTAATTTGTACTATATATTAAACAAAATTAATATTTATCTAATTGAAAAGTATGAGATGTATATATAATTTGTTTTTGTTTTTAAACTTTCCAGTGGTTGAGGCAATACAACACACTTCTCTTATAAGCATTGTGCTTATGCATTTTTGGACAACAACATGTTTCTAGCTACTCGCTTGGTTGTTTTTAAAGATAAAATATGGGATTCAAATTATGGTTGGTCTAGCACTTTGTGTTACTAGTTATGCAACCGTTTTAATCTCTGATGTTCGTTCGGTTCACGGAAGGTCAAGTAAGTAATCTCATTACCTTTTTCAATTCGATTAAGCTAATTTTAATTATTTTGTAATTAATACATACTCCATATCACTCAACTATAGCTAATTTATTTTGTGATTGATGTTATTGCAGATATTATGAACCTTGTTAAAGGTGATATATTTATTATTGTTGGGACAACACTTTGTGGAATTAGCATGATTAGTCAGGTAAATATATACATATATATATATATTATTTTTAATTGTATGTTCAAATTATTCAATGTTCGTATTTTGTACTGTAGGACTTATTAAAAAAATATGGAGATCTGGTGATACACAATGCCTTCCACAACATTTTTTGTGCAATTTTAACGGCTCTTCAAATGTATGGAAGATTTTTTCATGTTAATTTAATTAAAACTTATAATAACTTAAAGTGTGCATCTAACACTTGTTTATTTATTTATGAATACTAGAGCTTTATCTGAAAGCAATGAATTCAAATTCATTCTCTCCTCACATGTGGCGGTAACTCTATATACTTAATTACTTTAGCATAAATTGAAATTAGGAGGATTTAATTTGATTTGACATGAATTTACACTTTTTATTTGTTACATTTGTTCCAGATATTTCTTGTTATAGGATTTTCTCTATCCAGAATTTTTCTACGCATAGGAATCAATTTATTTTCCAAGGTACATAGCTATTACCCGTTTGATTTTTACTATCGGGTTTTATTTGACATGTTATAAACGTTTGATTTTTACTAACGGGTTTTATTTGACTTGTTATAAACGTGTATGCACGCAGATCGATGAATCAGCAATGTTAATTATGTCCATCCTGATTACCTACTATTTATGGATTATTTTAATTTGTATCTTTGTATATCATGAAAAGGTGCAAAACAATCCTTTATAGTCTAAAAATCAATATTACTAATTAAAGTTTTATTTTCATGAGTATCTAATTCACATCTAATTTTATTCAGATAGATTGGATCTACTTTGTGGCCGCTGTGGTTAGTGCCCTTGGACATGGACTTAAAAAATTTTCAGGGTATGCTCTAAATAACACTATCAACTTTTGTATTTTTCTTCTGCTTTTCTCATATTAGTAAAGAATAATTTATTTACACTTTGGTGAATATATTTGCAATTAATAATATTTGCAATTAATATTAGATTAATGGTGAACAAAATTGCAGGGTAGATCCAAACAAGGATGAGCCTTCAATCGATGAGGAGACCGATTTAGGTCACTTAGATAATATCGAAATTTCAAACAAAGACGGACATAAGATTTTCAGTGTTGAACTACAAAACTTATTAAGTCATGCTTATTCACTTGCAAGAGCAAGAGTGAAGTTAATGGATGATGTAGATTTAAAATTATTACTTTCTTAGACAAGATATTAAAGGTTAATTTTATTTTTATACGTTCTAGAGTGATTACACTATTAACCTATCTTATATGGGTTTGTTTGTACTATCACTTAAATTGTTTTGGACTTGATATGATTAATTTTTCTGTTGCATTTTAATATTTTTCATTTAGATTTTGGTTCTTAAATATACTCTTGCTTATGTGTTTGTAAATTTAATTTTCGAAACCAATTTTATAGATATAGTATTAAAAAAGTTAATTAAGTGATGCTAGAGTGCAAGGTTACACCCATACAATTGGGACAAATTAATTAGAGTCAAAATATGCATTGCCGTTGCAAGTGTGAGCTTTGGATTAGCCCAAAGTGTTGAAACCTACTCTAAAATGTCAGATAGAAGATAAAAAACATTAAAATAAAATTCACACATATAATAAAATAATAAATAAAAATACAAAGTGTTGAAACTCTCTATAAAATTTACAAAATACATCAAAATGAAGAAGATTTTAAGAAAAATATCATTTTTTATTATCCAAGTTTATCTCTTTTTAAATTTGATCACCCACATTTAGTCACTATTAAAATTGACCACTCAAATAATATAAAAATAAAGGCACAAACATTTTTTATTATCGTTCTCTCTGTTGGGTGTAGAGTTTTTTTTCTCCTTCTATTGTTGTTGTCTCGCTAGAAGCCGCTCTTTCGTTATTCACCTCTACAATTCCGTCGGCCGCTGCAATTTCACCAATTCATTGTTAGTAAATAACACACGCACACAATGACGAAAAAGAAAATAACACGAGATTTGTTTACCCAATTCGTCTTGCGACTATGTTTGGGGGCGATGCCAAGCCAGGTATTTTACTATGTTTTTCGGATGCGCACTCATTACAAAGAGAGAACATTTATTTATAATAGAAAACTCGTCCTAACCTAAGCCCATTAGGATCAAACTTGCTCCACACTCCAAGCCTATTAGGATCAAACTTACTCCTCACTCCAAGCCCATTAGGCTCAAACTTGTTCCACACTTCAAGCCCCTTATGATCAAACTTGTTCCACACTCTAGGTCATTAGTATCAATTCAGGCTCCACACTCCAACAATCTCCCACTTGGATACTGAATTCTCCATGTAACCATATTTTCTTGATTCTCCTCCTGTGTCCGTTTGGCATCGCCAAACCTTATCTTCAAGTTTCAAGGTCAATTGAAGTTATGCATAGCTTCAACTTCTCTAAGGTCGCCACCTTAGTAAGTAACAAATAGTAGTTAGAGGACGAATACATATTAGGTGCACGTCGCTCTCTATCTGATCTCTGCAATGGATTCTCCGGTGGTGGTGGGGTCCTTGATTCTTCAATAAGAACCTCTTCTTCATTTTGATCATCAGATCTCTTACTTCGTCAAGCTTTAGTTTATCTTTCGCGGATGAAGCGCAAACTGCAGTTACCGTGGCAGCCCAACTATCTGACAAAAAAGATAACAAAACTAAAGCAAGTACCTCGTCACTGAATTCGATCTAGACTGAGCACAATTGTCCAATGATCATGTTGAACTCGTTCAAGTGTTATTGCACGAGTGTGCTCTCCGACATCCTGAGGTTGAACAACAGTTTGATAAGATGAACCTTGTTTGCCGTTGTGGGCTTCTAATACATCTCCTCATAGATCTGCAACATTTGCATCTCCCTTGCGGACTTAGATTTAGTCGTGTGGTAGGCTACGTTAATAGACAGTGATAAGCATATCGCACTCATCGCCTTTTTTGTTCAACAGATTCCACTCTTGTTCCATCTTTTCAGATCTCTCCTTCTCCACTAGGGGCACATGTAGATCTTTACCGTAGAGGTAATCCTTGATCTATATCTTTCAGAACCCAAAATTCAATCCGTCAAATTGCTTAATTGAAATATTCTCGTCGCTCATCGTGACTGCTCCCTCCGAACCCGAGGCTCTTGATACTAGTTGTTAGAAATTAACACACACACACGATGACGAAAAAGAAAATAACACGAGATTTTTTTACCTAGTTCGTCTTGCGATTACGTCTGGGGGCGATGCCAAGCCAAGTATTTCACTATATTTTTCGGATGCACACTGATTACAAAGAGAGAACGTCTATTTATAATAAAAAAACTCGCCCTAACCTAAGTCCATTAGGATCAAATTTGCTCCTCACTCCAAGTTTGTTAAGCTCAAACTTGCTCCACACTCTAGGTCCATTAGGATCAATTCAGGCTCCACACTCTGTTTGGTGACTTTTTCTTTAATTTTATATGTTTTGTATTTAAGTTTGAAAATCTTCTTTTTTATACTGTTATGGAATATGCATAAAGATTCCCAGGATAGACCCTTCTGTATTCCCCACTTAGTATAATATTGTCCGCTTTGGATTTAACAAACCCTCACGGCTTTACTTTTGAGTTTTTCAAAAGATCTCATACCAATTCGGATAACTAGTCCACCCTTTTATAGTCCATGATCCTTCAATGTATTTCCGATGTGAGACATTTGTTTGATCCTCAACAATTCTCCCCTTAAAACAAAGGACCACGTACCTCCCCTCAAACGACCCTTTTATAGTCCGTGATCCTTCAATGAATTTCCGATGTGGGACATTTGTTTGATCCTCAACAATTCTCCCCTTAAAACAAAGGAACACGTACCTCCCCTCAAACGACCCTTTTATAGTCCATGATCCTTCAATGTTTTTTCGATGTAGGATATTTGTTTAATCCACAACAATCCTCCCCTTCAAAGAAAGGACCGCGTACTTCCCCTCGAAGAACCCGCTCTAACTAGAACACTCAACTAGACTACTAGAGATGGTTTGCTATGTCTAGCTTGCCTATATCATCGAGACTTTGTCATTTCTTCAAGGGTTCCTGCTTGTCCTACTGTTTTTCTGACAGCGTTCAATGTATTTTCGATGTGGGACATTTGTTTGATCCTCAACAACTGTCCCCTTAAAACAAAGGACCATGTACCTCCCCTCAAATGGCCCTTTTATAGTCCATGATCCTTCAATGTTTTTTCGATGTGGGACATTTGTTTAATCCTCAACAATCCTCCCCTTCAAACAAAGGACCACGTACTTCCCCTCGAACGACCCGCTCTAACTAGAATACTCAACTAGACTACTAGAGACGGTTTGCTATGTCTAGGCTATCTTGCCTATATCATCGAGACTTTGTCATTTCTTCAAGGGTTCCTGCCCGTCCTACTGTTTTTCTGACACCGTGCACATTCGTCAGGATCATGGCCCCTTCGTTAGGATCATGGCCCCAATTTTTCCACAGACGGCGCAAATTGTTATGGAATATGCACAAAGCTTCCCGGGATGGACCCTTCTGTATTCCTCACTTGGTATGATATTGTCCACTTTGGGTTTGTCAAACTCTCACGGCTTTGCTTTTGAGTTTTCTAAAAGGCCTCATACAAATGGGAATACTACTCCACCATTTTATAGTCCATGATCCTTCAATATCTTTTCGATGTGGAACGTACATTTGTTTGATCTTCAACATATACCGTTTAAACCTATTTTATTTGAAATCATTTTATTCTTATTTCTATTTTTCTGTTGTTAGTTTTCATTTTTTTTTTCTATTTTTTCTTTATATATATAAAAAAAAATTAATGGTATGTTTTGGTATATATTCATTTTTTATTTTGTAATTTTTTTTTTGACAAGTTACAAAGATCAGAGAATGTGATAAGACAAATTCAAGCTCTAGATCTTCAAAACGATACAAATCCAAACAACATCGTTGTCACCTCCATTCGTGAGAAAGTAGAGAAACAAGCGAAAACTTTGTCCGCAAAAGAAGCATAGATCTCAATTTCTCGAATCGAGACACCCCACACTAAGGTATCAACAAATCAAGAAAATTAAAGATAGAAATATAAAGATAAGGAATCAACGAGCGTCATGTTCTTCACACACATCCAAGTCCCAAAACATCCACAGGTCCCACAAGAGGAAAAACATGTACCAAAAAAGGAAGCATGCCGCATAAAACACATATAAGTTGGAGAAACCGCCAATTGGAAATAAACAAAAACTAAACCAAAAACAAATAAACAACAACCAGAAACAACTAAACAACAGGAAAATAAATACAGAAAATAAATACGAAAAAAATAAATGGGATCAACGGATGAATCACCCGATCGGCCACCGTAGCGCCGTCACGGAGGATCTATACATTGATCCCAACAAAAATCTTAAAAGAATTTCTAACCCCACTAGATGATCTGCTGAAAAAAAGATTAAATAAGGCGGCGGTGCGATGGGACGACTGATGGTGTTGCGGCGACACGACGAACAGTGTTGCGACGGCGCGACGAGTGGTGTAGATACCCCCTTTTTTTAAAATCAGATCTATATGGTGTGGATGTTGGATGAAGGGGAGGGGAGAAGACCATGCTGAATTTGGAAAAGTTGAAGGAAATAAACTAGGTTGTTGAAGATGAAGGAGGAGGCGGCGGTTGTAATCTTATGATTTAGGTATATAGCATCTCATAAAAAATTATACTCCCTCCGTTCAAAGGAAAGCTCTCTATGAACTCCGAACACGAAAATTAAGAAATATATATTAATATAATAAGAAGATGTATTAGAGGTGATGTGATTGAGAGAGAGAAAAATATAATGAAATGTGAGAGGAAATAGTTACCAAAAAAGGAATGGAGAGCTTTCATTGGAATGGACGAAAAAGGAAAGTTGGGTAACTTTCACTGGAATGGAGGGAGTAAAACATTACCTTATTAATATAAAAAAAATATATATTACTCCCTCCGTCCACGAAAAGTAGTCTCATTTGCCCTATATTCTTTTTCCACAAAATGTAGTCCTATACCTTTTTTGGAAACTATCACCCTTCAACCATCACTTAATTACTCAAATTGCCATCAACTTTATTCACAAACAATCACTTTATCCACAATGGACCCCACAATACCCTACAATACCCTTACTTTATCTACTTTATCTATCTTTTTCTTAAAACATGTGCCCCACCCTAATAGAACTACTTTTCATGGATGGAGGGAGTATAAACTTTGATTATATTTTATTATTTTTATTCATTGTTATTTTTTTTGACATCTTTAATTTCTTAAAAAATTCTCATTCACTTTGAAATTTTTAGACGATAAGCTTTTTCTTTTTTTAAAGATAGTATTCGTCCTATAATAATTTTCACACTTTTATTTTTCAAATGTTCCGCAATAACTTTCATATTCTTAAAATAGAAAACCCTTTATAAACTACATCCTCACAATATCCTCAATTTTACACAAATGTCATTACTTTTTCTCCACACATACACAAAAGTCAACTCATTTTTTACTTTATACATAAATTTTACAAAATTACCCCTCAAAACTCCACTCTTTATTGCACTTTCTTAATTTACGTGTCTACCTACATATGAAAGTGTTGGGATATTCTATATCCTTATGTTTTGTATCGATAAACTAAATATACTTGTAATAGGATAAGTTGTATTGTATAGACAAATTCATCATTCATCTTGTAATAAATTAGGATCTGGTCATATCAACAGAGTTGGAAGTCAGCTCATATAGTAGAGAAACACGCACAAGCTCAGAAAAGAAGAGAAGACCAAAATTCTGAAGAGAAGAATCAGCTGAGTATGATCCGCTGAGGTCTTATCAGCTGAGTAAGCCAAGCACAGCTGAGACTAAGTCTGCCTGACTAACCCGACGAAGTCTACACAGCTGAGGAAGCAATCAAAAGTTATGTGCCGATCAGAAGAGATGATCCTAAGATCAGTTGAGTAAAATAGTTGAGTAAAATAATTGAGTCAAAGACCATCTGAATCAAGCATTGTGTTGTCAAATCAGAGCTAACGTGTACCAATAAGGAGACGACAGCAGAAACCAAAATTTTGACAAGGCACAAAGATCAAAGAAGCATATGACGTAATGATTATTACTAGCCAACCCTAATAATCAATAGCATCTATCTAGAGATTGTTGTTCCTGAAATAGTGGAATTTGCTTGTTACTTTTCAACGGTAACACTCAAGCAAAACAAACTATAAATACCGAGTTCAAATCATAACTCAAAGTAATGCGTGAGGGTGATGCTTAAGGCCGGTATGATGGGACATCAAGCAAGCATCCTTATACCCACACCCCGAGTTAGTGAACTCATGATATATCTAAGCCAGGGTAGTCTCATACACATCCAAAGCTTAGAGGATAAATTTTCAATCCTAACTTTAGGCTAACTCAAATTGTAAGGGAATTTCTCATACTTAGTTTGATTCCCTTCTATACACCCATTTAGAAAATACGTCGAGTTAACCCTCCCCCAACAAGTAGATAAGAAAAGAGCTAAAGCGAAGAAACCAGGCCCTGGATGCCTGTTTTAAACCGTAAATTGCTTTGTTAAGAAGACAGACAAAACTTGGGCGAGCAGGATCAACATAGCCGGGAGGTTATTCCATGTAGACCGGTTTAGTAAGGTGACTGTGAAGAAAGGCATTATTGACGTCTAATTGACGAAGAGATCACTTATTTATGACAGCGAGGGAGAGAATGATGTGAACAGTAGAAGCCTTAACAACAGGACTGAAAGTGTGGTCGTAATCAAATCTAGGAAGCTGAGAAAACCCTTGGGCGACTAAGCGAACCCTGTGGCGATCAATAGACCAGTCGGAGAGGAATTTTGTTCGAAATACCCATTTTGAACCTATAATGTTTTCATCGGCAAGGTGAGGAACAAGAGTCCAAGTTTTGTTGGAATGAAGGGCTTGAAGCTCGGCATCCATAGCTGCGACCCATTCAAGAAATTTAGAGGCTGATTTGAATCCTTTGGGCTCTTTAGTGGAGTGGATGGAGGCGAGCAATGCATTGGTTGCGAGGAATGAGGTATTAACAAGATGCTTGGGGTTTAAAGATGCCATCCTTGGAGCGAGTACGCATGGGATGAATTGGGCGAGGAATGTCCTATCGATGAGGAGGCGAGCGAACTGGAGCGAAGGGAGGATGGCGAGGAGTAGGAAGGAGGGGAGGGGCAGGCAAGGGAGGACTGGCAAGCATGGGCTCGTCAGCGGATATGCAAACAGTGCATGGTGAAGAGGAGCGAGCATAAAGAGGTTCCGTGTAGGTGGAGAGATCGACGCTCATGGGCGTAGAGGAGCAGGTGATGATACTTTTAAAAGGAAACAATTTCTCATCAAAATGAGCATGGCGAGGGACAAAGATTCGGGATGAGGAAGGATCAAGGCAACAGAAACCTTGATGACGAGAATGGTAACCAAGGAAAACACGTGAAATACTACGAGAAGAGAGTTTGTTAGGTGCATAATCACGAAGATATGGAAAAACACGACAACCAAAGACATGCAAATTATCAAAGTGAGGAGGAGAGGCAAAAACAAGTTCATGAGGAGTTTTATTCTTCAAAACAGTGGTAGGAAGGCGACTAATAATATAAACGGTCGTGCCAAAGGCTTCGACCCAATATTGAGAAGGGACCGAAGAGAAAGTCCAGTTTCAGTTATGTGACGATGCTTTCTTTCTGCTATGCCATTTTGAGCAAGTGTGTAAGGACATGACATAGTATGAAGAATGCCGGCTTGTGCGAACAAGGTTTGTATTTTATTATTAGTAAATTCAGTTCCTCCATGTGAATGAAATCTTTTGATTTTGGAGTTAAGTTGATTTTCCACAAATTGTTTGAATTGAACAAAGGTAGTGTAGAAGTCAGATTTCTGCCTAAGAGGATAAAACTATGTAAATCGAGAATAATCGTCCACAAAGATAGCATAATAACGATAACCATTGCAAGAAGTAGTGGGAGAAGGTCCCCATAAATCGCAGTGAACAAGATCTAATAAAGAGCTAGCACGATTAGTATTTTCATGAATAGTGGTGCGAGAACTTTTGACAATTTGACATAAAGTACAAGAGACCGGAGCAGGTAAGAGAGAAGTAACAGAAATTAGACCAAGTTTAGCAAGTAATTTTACATTTCCAAATTGAGTGTGACCAAGACGATCATGCCACAGTTCATAGGATGCCTTGGTCGTATGAGTATGAAAAACAGATACTTGAGAATCAGAAAAACAATCTAACACATAAAGACCGTTTTCACGGTGTCCCTTGGCGAGCAGAGTCCTGTAGCCTGATTCTGAATTTCAAAAGATGTGTTAGTAAAAGAAAAGAAAACAGAAAGTTCAGAAGTGAGTTAGCTAACAGAAAGTAATTTTTTTTTGTAATATTGGGCACAACATGCAAGAACATTTGAGAGGGAGAGAGATTAGGAGAAAATGTTTTAGAGCCTATGTGGGTGATCGGCAAGGAGGTGCCATTGACGACCACTACGCGATCCGAACCTGAGTAAGGTGAGCATGAATCTAGGGCAGCGGGCGAGGAAACCATGTGGGCAGAAGCTCCAGTGTCAATGTACCAATCAGAGATGTTGGAGGGAGTGATCGAGGAGTGCACTGGAAGGGATTCGACACAGTTAGATTGACGAGCAGGAGGAGCCGTATATCGTTGAGGACAAGAATCAGCAAAATTGCCGTCGAATTTGCAGATTTGACATCTCGGAGTAAATAGACCACGACCCCGATTGGAGGAACGACCTTGAAGGCGGCCAGAGGGGGAAAAGGATCCGCGACCACGACGAGGAGGGCGAGAAGTCTGAGCATAGAAGGAGGGAACCGTGGTAGAAGTCATGGATGAATCATTTAGAGACCTTGTGAACAGATCATGCGATTCGGCCATGGCGAGGAGATCAGAGAAAGTTGGCAGAGGAGAGATGCTAATTTGGGAGGCAGAGAAACCGTGAAATTCGGGACCAAGACCACGAAGGAACCAATGAGATTTATCTGTGTCATCAAGAACACCACCCATGGACGCAAGTTGGTCGAAAAGATTTTTAAAGAGAATACCATACTCTGCAATAATTCGGTGGCCCTTCTTGATAGTTTGAAGCTCGTCTTTGAGGCGGAGTTCTCTGACTTTGGACGGTTGATAACCTTGGATCAGATATCGTATATTATAAAGAGAGTGCATCTATCGTAGATGTGTTTTGAGGTGAGTAGTTGTATCGGGGGAGTGCATCTAACAAAGCTGGAGGGGTATATACCCCATCCCTATTATATTGTAACCAATTTTTGGGCCTCATTTGCATTAGGCCCGTAGTCATTTACTCCTAAAAGATGAAAACTATAGTGTTACACTGTTGCGTTTCCTTTTATGTAATTTTTTATTATTTTCTGTAACTTGATTTTTTTTTTTTTTTTATACGGTAACTTGTACTTAATTTTGAGTTTATTCTCTCTTTTTTTACTTTAATATTTTCTTAATTTAATAATTCTCTCTTTTTTCATGATCCCGTAATTATGCGCGCGTCTTCAGGATCCACTCATATTTATTGGTTATTTTACACCCAGCTTAAATATAGGTAACAAATTTTAATTAAAAAAAAATTCCACCATGAAATAGTTTCTAAGAAGAGTGTGGAGATATTACTCATTTTGACTTGACTTGGTAAATCAACTATATATATATATATATATATGGTCGGTTTTCATGTGCATATATATTCATAGATTGGTTCTCAGCATAAGCTAAAAATGATGAAAAAATGGAAATCTAAAGTGTTGGCCGTTGTATTGGGACTGGCACTCTCTTTTTTGGCCGCTTCCACCTTATTTGCAACTTCTCAGCTTGCAAGAAAAGGTACTTTTCTTATATTTTTTAATAGTATTATAAATGTTCTTGGAATTAATATTATTAGCCTTTTGTGTTTGCAATTTTAATTATATTTTGTATAACATGAATATCAATTGTAGGAATTAACGCCCCAGCTTCACAATTCTTGTTATATTATCTTCTCTTATCATTGTTCAATGGAGACATCTACAGAAGAAAACCTCACAAGGTCAGGTTTAATACTACCCAACTTTTTTTTCAATGAAAGCTATAAATTCATTTTTTTTTTTTGTAACTATTTCCTCTTCCATGCTATTTTATTATATTCTTTTTTCTCTCAATCATGATTTTTGTATGAGCAGGTGAAATTGTATTACTATATTATGGTGGCATTGGTTCAAGTGTTAACCAATTTTTGTTGTAAGTCATGTACATGGTCCGGTCAAGTCGTCAATTTACTTTTTATACATTGATTAAAATTAGATGGATTTCAAATAACATGGTTTTAGTGAAAATTTGAAATTCTCTCAATTTTAACTAAAAAAAAATGCTAAATATTTGAAATTCATTCATTTAATCCAAACATATGAAGTGGATAGATTTAGATCATGGATTTAAAATCCATACCTAAATCCCTCCATCCAAACACAACCTAATACTATTATATTATTATATATGTTTTGCATATATATACTAAACTAATTTGTACTATATATTAAACAAAATTAATATTTATCTAATTGAAAAGTATGAGATGTATATATAATTTGTTTTTGTTTTTAAACTTTCCAGTGGTTGAGGCAATACAACACACTTCTCTTATAAGCATTGTGCTTATGCATTTTTGGACAACAACATGTTTCTAGCTACTCGCTTGGTTGTTTTTAAAGATAAAATATGGGATTCAAATTATGGTTGGTCTAGCACTTTGTGTTACTAGTTATGCAACCGTTTTAATCTCTGATGTTCGTTCGGTTCACGGAAGGTCAAGTAAGTAATCTCATTACCTTTTTCAATTCGATTAAGCTAATTTTAATTATTTTGTAATTAATACATACTCCATATCACTCAACTATAGCTAATTTATTTTGTGATTGATGTTATTGCAGATATTATGAACCTTGTTAAAGGTGATATATTTATTATTGTTGGGACAACACTTTGTGGAATTAGCATGATTAGTCAGGTAAATATATACATATATATATATATTATTTTTAATTGTATGTTCAAATTATTCAATGTTCGTATTTTGTACTGTAGGACTTATTAAAAAAATATGGAGATCTGGTGATACACAATGCCTTCCACAACATTTTTTGTGCAATTTTAACGGCTCTTCAAATGTATGGAAGATTTTTTCATGTTAATTTAATTAAAACTTATAATAACTTAAAGTGTGCATCTAACACTTGTTTATTTATTTATGAATACTAGAGCTTTATCTGAAAGCAATGAATTCAAATTCATTCTCTCCTCACATGTGGCGGTAACTCTATATACTTAATTACTTTAGCATAAATTGAAATTAGGAGGATTTAATTTGATTTGACATGAATTTACACTTTTTATTTGTTACATTTGTTCCAGATATTTCTTGTTATAGGATTTTCTCTATCCAGAATTTTTCTACGCATAGGAATCAATTTATTTTCCAAGGTACATAGCTATTACCCGTTTGATTTTTACTATCGGGTTTTATTTGACATGTTATAAACGTTTGATTTTTACTAACGGGTTTTATTTGACTTGTTATAAACGTGTATGCACGCAGATCGATGAATCAGCAATGTTAATTATGTCCATCCTGATTACCTACTATTTATGGATTATTTTAATTTGTATCTTTGTATATCATGAAAAGGTGCAAAACAATCCTTTATAGTCTAAAAATCAATATTACTAATTAAAGTTTTATTTTCATGAGTATCTAATTCACATCTAATTTTATTCAGATAGATTGGATCTACTTTGTGGCCGCTGTGGTTAGTGCCCTTGGACATGGACTTAAAAAATTTTCAGGGTATGCTCTAAATAACACTATCAACTTTTGTATTTTTCTTCTGCTTTTCTCATATTAGTAAAGAATAATTTATTTACACTTTGGTGAATATATTTGCAATTAATAATATTTGCAATTAATATTAGATTAATGGTGAACAAAATTGCAGGGTAGATCCAAACAAGGATGAGCCTTCAATCGATGAGGAGACCGATTTAGGTCACTTAGATAATATCGAAATTTCAAACAAAGACGGACATAAGATTTTCAGTGTTGAACTACAAAACTTATTAAGTCATGCTTATTCACTTGCAAGAGCAAGAGTGAAGTTAATGGATGATGTAGATTTAAAATTATTACTTTCTTAGACAAGATATTAAAGGTTAATTTTATTTTTATACGTTCTAGAGTGATTACACTATTAACCTATCTTATATGGGTTTGTTTGTACTATCACTTAAATTGTTTTGGACTTGATATGATTAATTTTTCTGTTGCATTTTAATATTTTTCATTTAGATTTTGGTTCTTAAATATACTCTTGCTTATGTGTTTGTAAATTTAATTTTCGAAACCAATTTTATAGATATAGTATTAAAAAAGTTAATTAAGTGATGCTAGAGTGCAAGGTTACACCCATACAATTGGGACAAATTAATTAGAGTCAAAATATGCATTGCCGTTGCAAGTGTGAGCTTTGGATTAGCCTAAAGTGTTGAAACCTACTCTAAAATGTCAGATAGAAGATAAAAAAACATTAAAATAAAATTCACACATATAATAAAATAATAAATAAAAATACAAAAGTGTGGAAACTCTCTATAAAATTTACAAAATACATCAAAATGAAGAAGATTTTAAGAAAAATATCATTTTTATTATCCAAGTTTAAATCTATTTTAATTGAAATTATTTTATTCTTATTTCTATTTTTCTATTGTTAGTTGGGCAATTCTTACCGTAGTCACATTTTACAAAGTGACTATACAGTCACTTTGTCGAATCGCGCCATGTGGCGTCGTAACCGTAAAAACGACATGCTACCTGTCATACAGGTTTCAGTTATTTTTAGCATTATTTAAATTATATTTTGTTATTTACTATATTACCCTTCTTTTTAAATTTTATTTATATTTTACCTGCACCCACTAATTTAATGAGTGCACCCCCTAATCATATTTTTACTACAATTATCTGCACCCGCTAATTTAATGAATTCACCCTCTAGTCATATTTTTAAAACAATTATCTGCACCGCTCATTTAATGAGTTCACCCCCAAATCATTTCTTTTTTACAACAGTTATCTACACCCGCTCATTCTATGAGTTCACCCCCAAATTATTTTTTACCACAATTATCTGCACTTGCTCATTTATGAGTTCACCCCCAAATTATTGTTTTACCACGGTTATCTGCACTCGCACATTTTATGAGTGCACCCCAAAATATTTTTTAAAAAATAATCACATTTAAAAGACTATATTATTCTTTTATTATTTTACACAAAATATAATAAAATAAACTCTAAAAAATCAATTCACCACCAAATCACCCATATTTAAAAAAAAGCATAAAAATATAATTAATAAAAAACTATCGAAATTTGCCACAAATCTCAATTTTTTTTCTTTTTAATTTTTCTTCCCCCTCATTTTTTTCTTCCCATTTTCAATTTTTTTTTCAAATTTTTTATTTCCTTATTTTTTTTTTCCTTTTTAAATTTTCATGTCTTTCTTTTCCATTTTTTGCATGTGTATTTTTTAAATTTTAATACAAAATAATATTATAGGTATAATTTTATTAAGTCGATCGGCGGTGCACCTAAATTTTAATTTTAATTTGATGAGTAAAGGACCTACCGGAAATCCATGCATGTCGGCGGGTGACCCAGCCACCACCATGCCCGACCACTCCCTCGACGGCGACGGCGGCGCTTCGGTTTCGGCCGCTGATGCCCGAGACCCCTCCTCGAATCGCAATCGCGATTCTTCACTTCCATAACAATCGACATAATCTTCCATCTCGGCCACGATCCATGGCGGCCGAAATCCTCTCCTCATTTCGACCACCGACGCGACTGCTTCGATCAATCTCCCATGAGTTTGCGATCCAGGAGCTTCTCCTACATCAACGACGCTCGCCTGCAACACTCGGATCGACGCTACTTCTCTCTCGTCGTTCATCTCTCGTCGCGATCCAGGAGCTTCTCCTACATCAACGGCGCTCGCCTGCAACACTCGACAATGACTCGGTTGTAGATTGTAAATGTATAAATTAGGGTTGATTTTATTATATTTTGTGTTAATTAATAAAAAAATAATATAGTCTTTTAAATGTAATTATTTAAAAAAAAAAATGGGGTGAACTCATAAAATGAGTGGGTGCAGATAATTGTGGTATAAAAATAATTTGGGGGTGAACTCATAAAATGAGCGGGTGCAGATAACTTTGGTAAAAATATAATTTGGGGGTGAACTCATAAAATGAGCGGGTGTAGATAACCGTTGTAAAAAAGAAATGATTTGGGGGTGAACTCATAAAATGAATGTGTGCAGATAACTATGGTAAAAAATGATTTGGGTGAACTCATAAAATGAATGGGTGCAAATAACTATGATAAAAAATGATTTGGGGTGAACTCATAAAATTAGCGGGTGTAGATAATTCTTGTAATAAATTATTTTATTGTATAAGGATAAAAATGTAAATTTACAATAATATATTTTAATTAATTTAATTTAATAGAAAATACAAATTTATGACACATTACGACAATATATATCGTAAAATTTACAAAAGGTAAATCAAATCTATACCTTTAGATTATATTTTTAATGGCTTAGATTAACTGACTACGGTAGTCATTACGACACGTTACGACACCCTGACTACATATAGAAGGTCCCTACTAAATTTTGGTATTTTTTTTTTTTTTTATGGTATTTTCTTATTTTTGGTAGTTTAATTTACTTGTTTGTTTTAGGTTGGTGTTTGATTTAATTTTTTCCATCTTGGTAGTAAGATAGTTTAATTTAAGAAATTCAAAACCCGAAACCGTAGTTACATTAGTATGTCAACATACAACTCTAGGGGATCCATTGCACTAGCCTACCTCTCGTGGTTCGATACTACTTGGTCGAATACTTCCATTACTAGTACGAACCCTTATGCTTGAGGGGAAGTAGTTAGTCAAAATTTATTGCCTAAAAATTCGTTCAAGTCACCTCCCACGAGATATGCACTGCCAACGGGGAGTGCGAGAGATGGTCGTAGTTTTGCTGGAGTGACCAAAGAGAATCACCTTGATTCAGTCCCCCAAGATACGGTTTGTAAGGAATGTATCCCCCAAGATACAGTCTGGTTGGAAGGTGTGTGCAAGGAGAATGACTTGAATTGGGCAGAGTTGTGTATGGTGGGCGAGGTTCATAACGAAGGCATCCTCATGGACGTGATCGACGAGTTATCTGACGACAAACTCAGCCCCATCTCCGTTGTTCCGCTCGGAGGACTCCAGATTCTGATCTCTCAACCACCCACATCCATGGCGATCGATATGCTGGACGGTGTATCGGATTGGGCCAAAAGAAGATTTACTTCCTTCAGGCGATGTAATCAACTCGATGTCGTTAAAATCAGGAAAACGAGATTATCCGTCTTCGGCGTCCCGTTCCATGTTTGGAATGAAGATACTTTCAAGAACATTGGAGAGTTTTTTGGAAGAGTGGACGAAATTGATCCTTGCACCCTAAGAAAATCTGACCTCTCAAAGGGTCGCTTGAGTATTTCGACTAACTGGTGGACAACAATCAATGATTCCATCAGGCTGAAAATCTGCGATGTTTCGTTTGAGATATGGGTGTTGGAATCTGTAGCTGATGGTGATTTTGCTGACGGGCGCATCGGTTACAGATCTGCAGAATCCGAGTCAGAGGTGGGTTCTATAATTTTTAGCCTCCTATCCAAGAGGGAGATGTCCGATGTGGAAGAAGATCCGCCGGTGTTGGCTGAAAAGGCAGAGGAAGATGAACAGGTACAAGAGGTTTCAAGGGCCCCCACTACCTGTACCAATATGATTGTAAATCTTCATGATCAGGCGGTTGACACGACTCACGAGAAAAGTGCCTCGTACTATGGTAATTTGGACGACACAATTATGGAAGAAGGGCACGACACCATTGATGGCTTTCAGTCTCCCGAGAAAGGGCCCCACTATCAGAAGGCGGTTACAACCCCTTCCTTTGAGGTTTCTTTCTTGGCCGCCAATTCTACATATGCTGGCCCAATTGAGGTAGGCCCATTTGTGTACGCAGCCCAGTCCCCTGATAAAGATATTAATTGTTCAGATCCATTTGGCTTTGGCCCACTCATTGAAAAAGTTGTGGCACTTATGTTTCAAAGCCCACCAAGAAGGATAAGCGCGCATGCAAGAGTGTGATTTCTAACGGACATCATTCCGGATGCCCCAATTTTATTAAAGATTTGGACTCAGGGGGAAATTTTTTCGCGGCAGCCCAGATTAAATCCAAAAGGAAGAAAGGTAAACATTCGAAGAAACGACGACGCAGTGCCTGTGCTCTAGAAGTTAGTACGAATTCGACGGTTGGCCTTACCGAGGGGAATCAGGGTCGACCCTCCTTCAATCAAGAAGAAGCCGATATCAGCGAAGTTTGCTTGAATCTAGGTTTTTGCAAAGAGAAGGATAAGGAGGTTATATTTAAACTTTTCCTGGATTATGAAAGAAGACATAAAGAGGTCCTTGCCTCGTTATCTTAGGGTGCTTTCATCCTGTGTTTGGATAGGTGCCATTGTTTTTATGAAGATCATCAGTATTAACGGAATGGGAATTGGTAACAACAAGAAAAAGAGTTATATCATGGAATTGGTGGTAAAGGAAAAAGAGGACGTAGTGTGTATCCAGAAAACCAAATTGGAGCGAGTGGACGCTAAAATGTGTGTAGAGATTTGGCCCGACAAAGACTTTGACTGGTTTTACAAAGGATCTATTGGCAACTCAGGAGGCATATTGAGCATCTGGAAGAAATCTATCTTCGTCAGAACAGATGGGTGGGACGAAGAGGGTGCGCTGGCGGTGAGAGGTCAGTGGGGTTCGGAGAAAGTTGACGTGAGAATCGTGAACATCTATGCACCATGTGACACGAGACTAAAACAGGCACTGTGGACTAACCTTATTACTAGAATTGAGGAAAATCGCGAAGCTAGTTGGTGCCTTTGTGGGGACTTTAATTCGATATTACATAAATCGGAGAGGAGAAGTTTGGTAGTGCAACCCATCCAGAGAGTTGACAGGTTTTTCAAGGCATTCGTGAACAAAGCTAACCTGGTAGATCTACCGCTGCATAGAAGAAAGTTCACTTGGTACAGGGACAATGGGGCACGTTGCAGCATAATTGACAGATTTTTGGTTTCTGAAAGTTGGCTTCGATCTTGGCCGAACTCGAAACAGGACGGCTTGACAGGTTATTCTCGGACTACGCACCTATTTCACTGAGTATGTCGGAGGTGACTGATTGGGGGCCCAAACCTTTCAGAATTGTCGATTGGTGGATGGACGAACCTAATTTAAAAAAACTTGTGGAAGAAGCTTGGAACGATAGCTCGATAAGCGGATGGGGATCCTTTGTTGTTAAGGAAAAGTTAAAGGTGCTTAAACAGGTTATTCAGACTTGGAGCTTGAAAGGCAGATCTGATCTGGACAAAGGTATCAAGGAAGCTGAGAACATTCTCAAGGAATTGGACGTGAAACTGGAGATCCAAGGTTGGAACAATATTGACGTTTCTTTAAAACGAAAAACCATTGCGGATCTGGATTCCTTCAGAGTCAAAAGAAACAGAATATCGTTTCAAAAAACGAGAGTTAAGTGGCTTAAGGAATGGGACGCTAACACGAGCTTTTTCCACTCTATCGTTAACAGAAATAAGAGATTCAATGAGATGAAAGACATATACGTTAACGAAGAGTGGGTCGATGGTGCCTGTGAATTTAAAGACGGGGTCTTCAAGTTCTTCAAAGAATCTTTCTCAAACCCGACGAATTCGAGACCCCGATTCAAAGGGATCAAGAGCATAAGGATTAACGACGTTGCCAATTCTTTGTTGAGAGGCAATTTTTCTAAGGAGGAGGTGAAGAGAGATGTCTGGGGTTGTGGGAGCAAGAAGAGTCCGGGGCCTGACGGGTTCAATTTTGGATTCGTGAAGGCGTTCTGGGAAACGATTGAGGAAGATTTCTACCATGCAATCTCTGAATTTCATTCGAATGGAAGACTCCCGAAGGGTAGTAATGCTTCTTTCGTTACCCTCATCCCCAAAGTTCGAAATTCAGTTTCAATCAAAGAGTACATGCCTATATCTCTTGTGGGTTGTTTGTACAAGATCATCACAAAAATTCTTGCTTCTAGAATTTCGAGAGTGCTTGAGCAGGTTATCTCGCCTAATCAGTCCGCTTGTATTGGAAAGAGAAACATTTTGGACGGAGTGGTCATCGCAAACGAAATTGTCGACGAGGCAGTTCGGGATAGAAAGAAGATCTTCTTATTCAAGTTGGATTTCGAGAAAGCATATGACTCCATGGATCACAGGTTTTTGATTGATATGCTCCAGCTCTTGGGCTTTAACTCGACTTGCTGTTCGTGGGTGAAAGAATGCATCCGATCTGCGACTGTTTCTATCCTTGTCAACGGGAGCCCCACTAAGGAGTTCAATATGGAGAAAGACCTTAGAGAAGGAGATCCGCTATCACCATTCTTGTTTACAATTGTTGGGGAGTGTCTCAGCCTTATGATGCACAAAACTGTGGATAGTGGATTGTTCATTCTAGCAGACGTGGGAAAGAATCACACTAAGGTCTCTCATCTTCAATTTGCGGATGACACCTTGTTTTTTGGGGAGGCGAACAGAAGGAACCTGCTGGTCCTGAAGAGTATTCTCAGAACTTTTGAGGCCTAGTCTGGGCTCAAGATTAATTTCCACAAGAGCACTCTCTCTAGTATCAACGTAGGCGAGGCAGATTTGAGCAACTGGGCAAATTTTCTCAATTGTAATACTGCAGTTGTGCCCCTCAAATATTTGGATTTGTCGATTGGTGAAAGAAAGAGAAATGCACAGAGTTGGGACGACATTATAAGCAAAGTGGAGAAACGACTAGATCGTTGGAATAGAAAATCTCTCTCGTTCGGAGGTAAACTTACTCTCTTGAAATTTGTCCTCTCCCATCTTCCTACCTACTCCTTGTCCCTCAACCGATCCCCTGCTAAAACCCTAAACTCTCTTAACTCATTTCAACGAAAATTCCTTTGGAGTAATGACAACCTAAAGGAGAAGAGGATACCGTGGGTAAGTTGGGAAATTGTTTGCAGAGAGAAACACAAGGGAGGGCTGGGGGTTAAAAACCCTAAACTCTCTCTTTTCAATATTGCTTTATTGGGGAAATGGGGGTGGAGGTGTCTTAGGAAATGGGATCATCTTTGGAGTGAGATACTAGTGTCTAAGTATGGGTCTTTTCGGGAGTGTGTCGAATTATATAAGAAGTCAGGTAAGTGTCATAAGAACTGGTCTAATTGGTGGGCTAGCATAGTCAAATGTGTCGGGGCGAGTGAGTGGTTTAATGATAATATAACCTTGGTTGCGTGTAATGGTAATTCTTCTAAATTTTGGGAGGATAATTGGGTCGGGGGATAAAAGTTGAAGAACTTATTTCCTAGATTATATATGATTGAGTCTGAGAAACATTGTTTGGTATCGGATAGAGTTAGGTGGTCTAATGGTATCAAGAGTCTGGAGTGGAAATGGAATAGAAGGCTTCTGGATAGGGAAAACTCTGTTGTTTGCGATATATGTAATATCATTGACAGGTACATTAAGCACTCATTTGAGGAGGACTACTGGGTCTGGAGTTGCGAGAAAGATGGAAAATACTCGGTTAGATCTGCTTACTCAATTCTGCAGGAGGATCTTTCCTTGGACAATCCGGATTTGGACGAGCTTGGAGGCATTTGGACGAAGGGAGTTCCTAGCAAAGTGACGGCGTTCTCTTGGAGACTTCTCCAAGACAAGATTCATACGCTTGTTAATCTCAGAAAAAAAGGGGCATATAATGAGCATTTCTCTCTTAATTGCAAATTCAGCAGCACCGATCCAGAAGATACTGATCACCTCTTCTTATCGTGCCCACTGTCCAATCGGGTGTGGTGGAAGATTTACGACTGGTTTGGCAAACCTGCTATGCAAGGCCTTTCAAGATTGCCTCGCTTCAAGAAGCACAAGGAGAGGATGGACAAAAGCAAGGAATGCGTTTGAGATAGCATATGGCACGGAACTATATGGAACATTTGGCTCAACAGGAACAAAGTTACGCTTAAAGGGGAGCAAACCAACGACGAGAGGATTGTGGATAATATTAAACTTACTACTTTCAGATGGATCAAGGCACACAAATCGATTCAACAATGGGTTTCTTTTAAAGAGTGGAATAGAGAATCGATGTTGTATTTGAGTTAAACTGTTAGTGGCCTGATAGTGATGTGTGATTGTCTTTTATATTGTAACTTGTATCTGTTTTTCCTAGGGTATTCTTGATACCCATTAACAAATAAAACTTTGCCGTTTT
The DNA here is from genome assembly GCA_963675135.1 of Galeopsis tetrahit. NCBI lineage: Eukaryota > Viridiplantae > Streptophyta > Magnoliopsida > Lamiales > Lamiaceae > Galeopsis > Galeopsis tetrahit. The sequence continues at coordinate 3,191,361 of OY776122.1, forward strand.
CAAAAAAAAGTAATCACGTTGCTTACATTTAGAAGGTACCTAATTTGTTTGTTTAATTATTCTTAAAATAATTTAATTGATTTTTGTTTAATTTATTTATATAAATATTAAAATAATGTAAAGTAATTTATATTAAAGAAGGGTATGATAGTAATTTGCTTAATTTATTTATTTAAACGTATATACATTATCTAACTTAGTCTGGTCTTGTATAGACTCAAAAGGCCATTTATTTTAAGTGTATGTTGAAAAGTGTAGGACATTATAACTAAAAAATGCAACAGTATTACTAAAAAGTGTAAGTCGCTATAATTAAAAAGTGCAATACAATTTTTAATGAAAAGTGTAAGTTATTATAACTAGAAAGTACACCATAATATTACTGAAAAATGAACGTCTATATAACTAAAATGTGCAATATAACATTACTAAAAAATGTACGTCAATATAACATAAAATATTATTTTAAAAAGTGTAAGTCATTACAATTAAAAAGTATAACAAAAATACTCAATTTCTTATATAGACTCGATTTCATAAAAGACCTCCCCATTAACTTATATGAGATTAGATATATATATATATAAACACAAAAACTTATATGCAATATTGCATACATGCAATATTGATCAATTAAGTCAACTGGGCGGAAAATATTGACTTATTAAGTCAATGGGCTGAAAATATATATTATTGGGTCACCATTAATTCATTTGGGTTAATTCTTAATTTATTAGTCAATTGGCCCGCTTGTGTTCTAATTTTGACCAAAAATTTTAATCCGTTTATTTTATCAGTTTCTGTGATTTTTTTATCTTTTATTTTATTGCCGAACGCGAGATATTAAATGTAGTAATTCAAATTGTAATATGTAGTAACACACATTATTTTATGTAGTAATAACACAAACTATTTTATATAAAATGCAAATTCTTTTATTTAGTAACACGTTTTTTTCTAGTGTTTTTGTTAATGTAGTAACTCACATTATAATACGTAGTAACATATATTATCGAATGTAGTAAACACAATAACCATGTTGTAATGCAAATCATTTGATAAAGTTACATATAGTAAAAAACGCATATTCAATGTAGGAATTCAAACTGTAGTATATAGTAACATATATTTTTTTATATAGTAATGCCGATTCTTTTATGTAGTATTATTTTCTAAAATTTTTATTTATTAAGTAACTCACATTATAACATATAGTAACATATATTATTGCATGTAATAATATAAAATAACCTTGATCCATAATAATTATTAAAGAATATTTAAAGAAATAGAAAATATTTAAAGATTAAGGCCATCGTAAATTGCAGCGTTCGGTCGCGGCTTGGGGTGGCCGAAAACTGCTCGGAGAAGACGACTAAGTACAATTTCTGCTAGTGGGTGTATTTATAAAAAATATGGGTGTGAATTGAACTGTCAGTGGGTGTATTTATAAAAAATGTGGGTTAAGCTGTCAGTGGGTGTATTTATAAAAAATGTGAGTGTGAATGGCTAAAATGCATATATGCAATATTTCACACAACACTAGCCCATATATAAATATATAAAGTTTTCATGTGTAGTATCTTGTTTTTTGTTTTTGTTTTTGTTTTTCAAAAGTGTGTATACTTCAAAATAGAAATAATTATCACAATCCTCACACTTACAATATACACATATTTATCTTTCACGTCATTACTTTTGGGTCCACCATACACTCAATTCATCTATTTTGTTTATTTTATATATAAAAATTTACAAAATTATTTCTCAATACCCTCGTCATTACACTTTTGGAGTGAGTATAATAGTACTATATCCTTTAATTAATGTGTAAAAAGTAAATGAACAACTTTCAATATATTTACTTGAGGAGACGCACATAACTTACCAAAAAAAATTGGCTAACACCTCAATCAAATGTCACCATAATATAGTAATACAATTTCACTACTCATAAAAAAAAACCAAGCAATTAAAATTATTGGTAATTGAATGTTGTGTACAATGCATATCAGATAAAAAAAACTTTGTGTGAATTGACGAGAGCCTGTCGAATTATATTCAAATATGATTCAACAGACTCTTAGTCATTGTACTATTTTACAACAAACAGTTATATAGATGATAAAATTTAAAAATTATCTAAAAAAGAATTAAATAAAATAACTTCAATCTTTTCAACTGGTGAAAGAACGAACCAAAACAAATAACTCTGACAGACTAATAAAATGTGAGTTAAGGTAGAATTGGTACTTTAATAATTTCACATATGAAACAAAGGATCTAATCTAAATTATATTGAATATATGTATGTGTAGAGAATATTAATATTAAATATTACTTTCTCCGTTCCACACGAACATGCACATTGTTTATAGATGTTTTCATACCAATTTGCACACTTAAGAAAATATCTTCATAATTCCATTCTCAAAATATACTCTTATTTATCAAAGATAATCCTCATCCTTAAAATATACTCTTATTTACTCATACTTTTTTGCTGGGCATTAATTCCTACCATTGATATTCATGTTATACAAAATATAATTAAAATTGCAAAGACAAAAGGCTAATAAAAAGAGTTTAATTATTAAAAAACATAAGAAAAGTATTTTTTTTGCGAGTTGAGAAGTTGTAAATAGAGTTGAAGTGGCATAGAGAGAGTATCCGTCACAATCCACCGGCAACACTGTAGATTTCACCATTTTAACTTCTGGCTGAAAACCAACCTATGAACGTGGGTTCTACACTTTAGACTATGTTTATCGGCTGAAACACGCCCAGATTATCACATTTCACAACAAAAAAAAAAAAATGCAAAATTGAATTTGCATATTTTATTTAGATAATTTTTTATTTTCACTTATCTACTTAAAAAAAAATCATAAAATTAAATTATCTAAAAATAGAGACGGAAAAATTGCACTTTTGGTCCTGTAAAAATGAATTCAAATCACTTTCAGTTCTTTTTCATGCACTTTTGGTCCTGTAGTTTATTTCCGTTAGTTTTAACGGATGAAATTGCATAAACCGTTAAATATTTCATTTTTGGTCATGTAAGAATAAGATTAAATCACTTTCGGTCATTTTTCATACACTTTTAGTCTCATAATAAATTTATGAAACGGAAGAAAATTGTGTGAAAGTCACACATTCCTTAAAACACAACCAAAGCTTAATATGAGATTAAAATTTTGGTAATATCACTAAAATTATAAAACTACCAAATGTATTTTAACAATTTATTTAAATAACTATTTAAAATTGGTAAATTTACTTAAAATAATTTTATGATCTAAAAATTCAATCAACTATATATAAAATGAAAATTAAATCTAAAACTGATCTCAAATCAATGTAAAAAAATAAAAAGTACTATTTGGATTGATTTTGATTTTTGTATTTTCAAATTATACCCAAATTATATGGGGTTAAAAATTAATTTAAATTTGAAGATTATATTTGAATATACAGTGTATATTTTTTATTTTTTATTTTTGTATATTCAAATTATTTTTCAAAATTTACTTTTTTTTTATATTTCAGTTTTAATACAAGAAATTACTTCAAAAGTTATTTAAATTTAAATTACATTATTTCTTTTAGTAATTTTTAATTATATTCAAATCCTTGAATTAAAAAAATATATATTTAGATTCTATAAAAAATAAAATTCAAATTATATAACTTAGTGGGATTTCGTCATTTAGGGGATGTTTCCTTTTGGTTTAAAAAATCAGGTTTTGGATTTCAAGATCCAAAACCCGTTTTACTTCGGGATTTAAAAACCGATTTTCAAAATCCACTCAAAACCACCCTTATCAAACATATTGATTTGACATAAAGTTATATCTATATAATATTACTCCAATCATTATATTCTTTTTCAACAATAATATAATAATACTATAATAATATAATAATACAATAATATAATACATTTAATCAACTAATCATTATAATCTCACCAAACAATAATACAATAATACAAACTCATTCAATCTTACAACTTGATTTGACATAAAGTTAAATCCTTCACTATTCTAAAACTCAAAAGAAACACCCATATTACTATTCATCGGGATTTCAAAAACCAAGATTTCAAAAATCTGGTTTTTAAAACCACCTAAAGCCCAAAAGAAACACCCCCTTATAGTAAAAAAATTAATATTCTAAATTCTATTGATTTTATTTATATTTTAATTCTATAAGTATAATTTATTATTAGTTTTAATAATATTTTTGTATTTTTTTTAATTATAATTACATTTTTTGCAATATTTTTTGGTCAACTAACGGTTTCCATCCAAAAAAAACTAACGTTTCAATCCATAAACTATCTTACAGGACCAAATCTGCAATAAACAGGACCATTTGCAAACTTTAGGACCAAAAGTGATTTTGAAAAATTCCTACAGGACTAAAAGTGCAATTTTTCCAAATAGAGACCAAATCTTGATATATTTTGTATCACAATTTCATATACTCCCTTTTCTCTTCTCCTAATTTTTTTTCTCTTTTAAATCGTGTTAATTATCTTTGGGATCTTTATTTAAAGGGCCTAGTCAACATAAAACCTCATTTAAAAGGCCTTTCTTCTTAATTTTTTGTTTAAATGACCCTCTTTTTAAATAATTGGCTGCTTTTACGTTGTCTTGTGAGGGGAATTTAGGGGGGTTTCTGATTAATATTAGTCAAAGGCCATTTAAACAAAATTTAAAGTGAAAATGGTTACTGGAAATAATTTCCCATTATCTTTTTTCTCTTCTAACATGGATCCAAATGATCCCAATTATCATCACGACTTTCAAAACCAGTCAAGTTCACAAAATTTTTAATCGTTTTTTAATACTGATAATTCCCAATTTTCTCAATATTATCAAAATTCTCAATTTTCTCTGAATTTGAACCAAGTTCCTATTTTTGAATCAGTTCAAATTTCGAAAAGTCTTCCTCGCGATTTGTTTGGAAAACAAAAAAAAAAGGTGCAAAAAACAGGGTGGTCGGTTAAGGAAGATGTTGCATTAATGTCGTCTTTCATCAGTGAAGATGGCGCGGTTGGGACCAATCAAAAAGCGTCAAGGTTATGGGGACGAGTACATGATATGTACGAGCATGCTCGGAGGAAAAACCCGTAGAAGCTAAATGAAAGAAATATAGAGATGATGCGAAGTCGCTATAAACACATCAATGCAAATTGCAGCAGGTGGTTGGAAGCATTGAAGGATGCAAATACGATGTACACAAGAGGAATGAGCCAAAGTGACATTGAGAAAGAAGCTCATGAAATTTATTGTTGTGTCTCTGGAAACAAACATAAGTTTACTAAAGAGGTTGTTTTTAATGAAGTTTTGAGTAAACATCCCAAGTGGCAAATGCATCATGCTCCAACACGTCCCCGTCCTGAAAATGAGGAGGAAACTGATGAAAGTGGTGGCAGCTCAAAGAGATAAGGACTAGTGAAAAAGGGCAGTATTTCAACCCCACTAACCCATAAATACCAATCAGTGGCAGTTCAACTATTCAGCGTCCTATACAAAAAGGAAAAGAGAAGGTGGTCTCAGATGCAGTTATTGAAGAAATTCGTGCAATGAGAATCACTAGAGAAAATGAACTTGCATCTGCTAATCGTCGTCTCGAAATACAAAAAGAAAGAGAAGAAAGGAAGAAAGCGGAGAAGAAAATGGAGTGTCAACTGACTCTTTTACAAACATTGATGGCGAAAACTCACTTAACACTAGAAGAAGAAGAGATGAAACAGTGAGGGTTTAGGGGGGAATGTGAAGGGGTTTGGGGTGCATTTAGTGCCATGCAATTTACTAAAAAGGGTATTTTTGGTGTTTTTCTCTATTATTTTATTAATAAACTGATGGGGTGTGCATTTGTCTGGAATGAAGGTGTAAACAGTCAGACCCTTATTAGTTGGGCTATTCTATTAGTAGTCCTATTATATTCGTTGGGTTGGTGTGAAAAGGCCTTTGTTTTAAAATTATTAGTCACTATATGTTTAATTTATTAACAAAAAAAAAAAAATCTTTGAAACAATTTATAAATTTGTTATTCTATTACAAAAAAAATGTTGTATATAATATAATTAATATATATCATATATTTGCAAACATTTTAGTGTTACATATTGAAATCGATCATGAAGTCCTCCCTAATGGACGTACTCAACTAGCTAGGTGCATTTCTTGATCTAATTGTTAAGGTGATATTCAAGATATTTCACTGTTGTTAGTTACTATTGTGCTTTGTTGTATGGTCAAGCATTTTCGATAGTTGTTTTTTTTTAATAAATAAAGAATTTACTATCCATCTCTTTGAAAGAATATTGTTGATAGATTATAAGTTATAGTAGATTTTTTTAAATGATCGATGTTGTGAGTTGTGATTCAACCACAAATGAGTCATTGGATGACGTGCCAAAAGCCCGGAAAATTGGACATCAATGACTCTATGACCGCTCATTTTAAGACCAGCTTTTCCAGTATTCTCTTAAATAAGCATTTTTGGGCATCTAAGAAATCAAGAGCTTTTTGAGTGGCTAAAGGCCGGCTTTTTTGACGTAAAACCATGAGATTAAGAATTAGTAAACAAACCTTGTTACATGCTTAACACATCCAATTCATACTTTGAGTAGCTTTAAGATTAAAAACTTGTAGGCTACTTTCCCACATTACCGGGGACAACCCGGGTAGAAGCAATATGATCAAAGTAAAACATTTGTTTCATTATTTGAGTAATGTATTATATATTTTGTTGAGGAATTTTTAAGATTTTTTTAAAATTATATATTTGAAATTAATGAATTTCGTATTTTGTATGTGATGTGCCAAAATTTGCACGAGAGGATTATGTATCCTCGGGATTAAATGTCCTGTTCTTCGAACACGAATAATTGCTTCGGGTGTGTTGCCTTCGCTCAAAACCTTCAAGAACCTGCAAAGAACGCGCCGGAGGGGAGTCCGGCGTGGACACTCCGATGCCTAAGTCAGTATAGGGCTTATTAATCTCTTCCAAGGATCTCAAGATCCTTGATGTATAAAAATAGTTCTCAAAATATTTTCGAAGGGTATATTGTATTCAGTGTATTAAGTGTGTAGTGTACGAGTGTCTAACCTGGAAATCTCCTCGATTTTACCTATTTATAGAGATGCTTGCTGGAGAGGAAGTCAAGCCTTCCTCCTTTTCCGGAACTACCCGCAAGACTCGGTCCTGCGGAGTGGACGAGGCCTTCTTTCCTCCACTTCCCGAAGACTCGGCCATATCCCTTCTCCTTTGACTTGGTTCCCCAGATAATAGAGGATAAGGTCCACTTTCTATCGAGTCTAAGCCGAAAATAGCGGAACCTCCCTACATTCAGGGCTCACGAACTTTCACCAATAGTAATTCTTCTGGAAGCTTCTCTTTAGCCGAAGCTCCCTCCAAAGGGATCTCCCGAGAGGATTTCCCCTCAGAGAGTATTACATAATCTGATCCTTTCACTTTTATCTTATCCCCTATACACGTGTCGACTCCTTATTAGGTGACATTTTTAGGCCGCATCATCTACTCCCCCCTACTCTCGTAAAAGGGAGACATCTTTTGTGAGAGTAGAAAAATTTTCCTAGAACTTATTACAAAGGTCCTTCTGGAGAAACGTGTATTGTTCCTGCTTCGGAGAGGAAGTTTCAAAAATGTCCTTCTCCAAGGGCTTTCCCGCCTCCAATTCTGGGAGACTTTTCGGCTTCCGCGCGTGGGCTCCACGCGATCACTTTTCTCTCTCTTTTGTTATTCTCCCGAGGAAAACCCTCGATTCTTCCCCCTATCTTTCCTCATTTACTTCACGCAACCATCTCCTTTTTCTCTCTTCGCTTTTCAAATTTCACTTTTTCCAAAAATTTCTCATCGTCTTCATCCTTCTTCTCCGGTGTTCTTCACCTCGAGTTTCTGTCGTCGTCAACCGCCTCGTCTGATTCCATAGCCCTTCCACTTCAAGGTAACCCAGCTATTCTTTTGTTCTTCTTTTATTAACACTGTAAATCGATGTCAAATCCTCTCTCTATGCCGGAAGCTGCCAGCTAAAATTCCTCTGAAGCGACTCCCTCTCTGATGGGGAGTCCAGAGAATAGGATTTCCCCCGCTTCCCAAATCGACCATACTCACCTAGTTAACCTCGCTCATGCCTATGGTTTTCCATCGGAGTACGCCTTTCGCGCTCCTCGCTCCGATGAACGCCCAGATATCTCCCAGCCTCGAACTCTTGCTTTTTTCGAAGCACATCTTAGGGCAGGACTACGATTTCCGATTCATCCCTATTTGGCTGCCATATCCACCCGTATGCAGATCCCTCTTAACCAGTTTACTCCGAATGCTATCCGTACCATGATAGGTTTTTTCATCTTGGTGAAGGGGAATGGGGGTGACCCTTCTGCCGAACTATTTCTGAGCCAACACTCCTGTAAGGTGAATGATGGTTTTTTCTATGTTAGTGGGCGAAGGTCCCGTGTTTGTAAATTTCTGAAAAAACTCCATGAAGAAGACTCATCTTGGTGAGATTATTATTTCTTTGCTACCAGCCCCACTGATTGGCCATTTCCTCACGGGGATTGGCTATTCCACAATCCCGGAGTGATTCCTCCTCCTCTGAAAGCTTACTCTGTTTCCAATCACACTATTATGAACAATCTCAATACTCATACCCGTTTGCACGACTATTTCGATGTTATTGCCATTTGCAACAATCCTCGCATCCTCTCCCACTTCGGCTTTTGCCCTCAAGATTTTCCCTTAGGTTCTCGAGATGGTAAAAAATCTTCTATTGTTATATTTTATTTCTTGCATGCGGCTGTTTTCTGAGTTCTGAAAATTTTCTTGATTATTTGTAGCAATGAGTTGGTTGACTCATATCTCCCGAGATGCCCCTGCTCTCAGTATAGTGAAGACCCCTGTGCTATCTGCTCCAGAAGATCTTCCAAAGGCTCCTCCGTCCCCCGCTCTCGAGAGCTCTGCAAAGACTCCGGCTCCAGAGGGTTCTTCGAAAATTCCTCCTCTCCCTAGTTCCTCTACTCAGGTCCCAGGTTCAGTTGCCAAAAGAACCCGTTCTTCTGCCAATGCCTTCTTTTCCGACTGTGGTACATCTAAGAAGAAGAAGGGGAAAGTTACCCGTGCTGATAAGGGAACTCCTCCTTCTACTGTTTACGAGCCTCTCCATCGCCTCATTGACCGATGTCCTGCTCCTCCGGATGCTGAGTTATCCGACCCGCCTCTTCCTGAGGATCGACTGATCCACGGCGCTCATCTTCTCTCTGAGGTATTTTATGGCATTTTCCCTTTTTATAATCTTTGCCTTCTTCATATCTTCAGGCGTTAATTCCTTTTCCTTTGTAGTTTGGTCTTACCTATACTAAGATACTCGACCAAGGCGTTGAGATGGTAGCTGAGCTTGAACTTCTCCGGGCTGAAGTATCCTCTTTCCAGTCAACCCTCAAGGGTATCACCACGGAGAAAGATAAGGCCCATAAGCGAGCTCAAGCTCTTTCTGAGGAGTTGTCCCTCTTACAGGCTCAAAGCAAGAAGGATGTAGCCAGGATTAAGCGCCTGGTGCTAGAGGTGGAATGGATGGAGCGCGAGCTGCCAGATGTCGGAGTGCAGGCTTGCATTAAATCCTTATTCACTTCTTCTCTGGGTCAAGAGTTCTTGGAAACTCTTCATACTCAGTGGCTATCCAGCTTCTTAAAGAGCTCGAGCTTCCTCTGTGCCATGGGGCCGCACATCCCTCATTTCATCGACCACGGCTTCAGCAATGCCGTAGCCGAGCACTCAGCCCCGGGGTTTAATGGAACCTACTCTCGTGAGTTCCACTTGGACCGGCTCGCTACTCCTCCAAAATTCTTGGGGGATCCTAAGGAGAGCCCTGATAGTCCTTGGTGGTTACCCGGAATGAGTCAGGCTATCACCAAGCTGCAGGCTGCCAAGGTAGGTATGGCTGATCTAAAGCCTCTGGAGCGTCTGGTTTATCCTTATGACTCCGCTCTAATCGTGGCAACCGCAGTAGATGGAGGAACTGGCGTTGCAGACACCATGGGAGGTACTACGGGTCCAGAGGAGGGCGGAGGATCTAGCAATCATGCTGCTGAGGAGGATGGCATTGTTGGAGGAGTTGAGGTCGAGAGGGCTATTGCTGAAGGGGATGTTGTAGAGAAAGCAGTTTAAGTTTCACATTTCTATGATCACATCAAACAATTTATTTTTCTGTTGTTTTGCTACACTCTTTACTTTCTGCTCATAATACTTGCTCTCCATACTTTGTAGGGGACCCCACACTCCTGGATATGTGGGGGCTTTTTGCAGTATTCATATTAGCTTGGTGTTGGATGTTTTTGTTGTCTTTCTCTTTCGTGCATGAGTAACTTACAAGACCAGCAAAGAATGTGTTGGAGGTGTGGCTCTTTTCTTACCCCCTTTTGTTGGTCTTGTAGGCTACGTTGAAACCACTCCTTGACTGTACAGTTTTTGTTTTTTATTTCGGGTGCCTTGGTTGTGGGAGGTCATCCTCCCTCTTCTCTTAACTCCCGAATCATAAAACCTGTTTTCTTCATCATATGGTCTTTGTAATTCCCAAGCATGGTTAGGGCTTTCTGGAAGGCTTCGGTTTTCTGAGCCTCTACGTATTTCTTACTCTCTTATTCCTAAAAGATCTTAATTCACAAAATCTTCTCATTTCAGTAACCCACTTGGGTCTCAAGTAAAGTGAGGGCTCTCTGGAGCACCTCGGCCTCTAGGCCTTTGAGTGTCTCTCACTCTTATTCTTAAAAGATTTTAATTCATAAAATCCTCTCATTTCAGTAACCCACTTGGGTCTCAAGTAAAGTGAGGGCTCTCTGGAGCACCTCGGCCTCTAGGCCTTTGAGTGTCTCTCACTCTTATTCTTAAAAGATTTTAATTCATAAAATCCTCTCATTTCAGTAACCCACTTGGGTCTCAAGTAAAGTGAGGGCTCTCTGGAGCACCTCAGCCTCTAGGCCTTTGAGTGTCTCTCACTCTTATTCTTAAAAGATTTTAATTCATAAAATCCTCTAATTTCAGTAACCCACTTGGGTCTCAAGTAAAGTGAGGGCCCTCTGGAGCACCTCGGCCTCTAGGCCTTTGAGTGTCTCTCACTCTTATTCTTAAAAGATTTTAATTCATAAAATCCTCTAATTTCAGTAACCCACTTGGGTCTCAAGTAAAGTGAGGGCTCTTTGGAGCACCTCGGCCTCTAGGCCTTTGAGTGTCTCTCACTCTCGTTATAGTTATATTCATACGTCGCATGTTCAAATATGAGAAAGATAACCAAGACATAATAATTCTGAATAATACTTTCTTCAAAAAGGGATAAGGCTTCATTGCTTTATTGTCAATTTTCAACATAGGCCATAGATAACCTACGCCGGTCTCATTAAAAACCTCTTTACGGAAAAACACCAAAGGGGAAACCCGTAGAGAGGGAAAAAGAGCTCCGGTGAAGCCACAAAATACACCAAGCAAAGTATGAATCAATGCAAAAAATCACAAAACAAAAGTTATAGATGGTCTCAAGACCTTACACTGTCTTCAAATAAAGAATCTCTTCAAATGGCAAACGTTCCAGGGTCTAGCTATGTCAACCCCCTCCATACTCTGCAGTCTGTATGCTCCTCCTTTCAGCACCTGTGTGATTTTATAGGGTCCCTCCCAGTTGGGCTCCAGCTTTCCTGTGTTTTTCAGGGCGTCCGCTCTTCTCAGCACCAGGTCCCCTGCTCTGAAGGACCTCGGGATCACCCTTCGATCATATGCAGCTTTAATTCTGCTTTTATATCTTTCAGCACGTACCCTAACCATCTCTCTTTCTTCTTCCATCAAATCTAGAGCCTCTCTCATCAATCTTTCATTCTGATGTTCTTCAAATTGGGCAACTCGGTGCGATCGTCAAACGGCCTCTGGAGGTATCACCGCCGTAGCTCCGTAGACCAGCTGAAATGGGGACTCTCCAGTTGCTGTCTTTGGGCTAGTTCTATATGACCATAATACATTATCTAACTCGTTTACCCATCCTCCTCCTATCTTTGTCAACCTAGTTCGAATCCCATCTACTATTGTTCGATTAGTAACCTCCACCTGTCCGTTAGCTTGAGGATGAGCTACAGAAGTGAATCTCTGTATTATGTTCAATCTTGCATACCATCCTCGCACGTTTTCGCCATTAAACTGTGTTCCATTATCGGAGACCAATATTCTGGGTACTCCGAATCTACAGCAGATTTGTTTTTTCAAGAATTTAATCACATTTTCTTCATCTATCGTAGCCAGGGGAGCAGCTTCCACCCATTTGCTAAAATAGTCCACTGCTACTATCAGAAATTTTCTCCCTCCGGAGGCTGGAGGGAAGGGTCCTACCAAGTCGATTCCCCACTTAGCGAAGGGACAGGGAGAGTGCATCGCTCCCATCTCTTCCGCAGGGGTCCTTATCAATGGAGCATTTTTCTGACACTTGACACATTTTCTCACAAATTCTCTAGCATCTTTTGTCATGGAGGGCCAGTATAACCCAGCCCTTAAAACTTTCTTCACCACCGCTTTGTATCCTTCATGACTGGCTGCATCACCTTCGTGGATCTCTCTAAGTGTGTACATAGCTTCTCTAGTTGATATACACCTCAAATATGGGTGTGTGAATGATTTCTTGTATAAGTGCCCTCCGATAATACAATATTTGATCCGAAGGGCTCGGGTCTCTCTGGTGGTAGGGGCATCTGCTCTCTTGGTGAGTTCTATCCATATAGCTCTTCTCCAATCATCTTCCTCTTCAATGGAGCCAATGGGGTTCTCCAGAGTCTCTCTTTCTGCAACTACTAGAGTTACTGTTCCCTGTCCATCAAACTTTGTGGAGCTAGCGAGTTTGGAGAGACTATCCGCATGCATGTTCTTCTCTCGGGGTATCTGGACTACCTCACACTCTTGGAATTTGCCCATCACCGCTTTGGCATGTTCCAAATAAGCAGCCATCCTGCTATCTTTGGCTACATATTCACCATTCACCTGCTGAACAACTAATTGGAAGTCTGAGTATAGAGTTACCTTTGGAGCTCCCAATTCCAATGCCATCTCCATCCCTCTGATCAAAGCTTCGTACTCTGCTCCATTATTTGAGGTCATGAATTGAAACCTCACTGCGAATTGTAGGTCCTCTCCTCGAGGGCCTGTCAACACAATCCCTGCTCCACATCCGCTCAGGGTCACTGAGCCATCTACATACACCTTCCATCCCTCGACCTCTTCTGGTTTAGTCGACTCTTGGATGAAATCTGACAAAGCTTGAGCTTTTATAGACTTCCGTGGCTCGAAATCTACATCATATTCTTGGAGCTCGATCGCCCACTTCACCATCCTTCCAGAGAGGTCTGCTCGCCCTATAACCTGTTTCAACAAGTAATTAGTGCGAACCAGTATTTTGTAAGAAAGGAAATATGGGCGCAGCCTCCGCGCTGTAACTACCACAGCCAGAGCAGCCTTCTCAATTTCTGAGTATCGATTTTCGGCCCCCTGAATGACCTTACTGACATAATAAATAAGGTGCTGCAGAGATCCCTCTTCTTTGACTAAGGCAGTGCTTAGTGAGAATTCCCCTACGGAGAGATACAAAATGAGGGTATCTCCTGGAGAATGCTTCGTCAGCTTCGGCAACTAAGACAAATGGTGCTTCAGGTCCTCAAAGGCCTTTTGGCATGTTTCGCTCCATTCAAACTTGGTCCCTTTCTTAAGGATTTTAAAGAAGGGATGGCTCTTTTCAGCAGACCTGGCTATGAATCTGCTCAATGCTGTAATCCTCCCATTGAGTGTCTGGAGCTCCTTTATGTTTCTTGGTGGCCGCATGTCCAGTACAGCCTTCACCTTGGCTGGATTCACCTCTATACCTCTTTGAGTGACCATATATCCGAGGAACTTCCCTGATTTTACTCCAAAAGAGCATTTGGCTCGGTTCAACTTGATGCCGTTTTCTCGAATTACTTGGAAAATTTCTTCCAGATCCTCTATATGTTGATCTGCTTTCACACTCTTAGCCAGCATATCATCTACATATATCTCCATGTTTCTCCCTAGCTGCTTTCGAAAGACAGCATCGACCATCCTCTGATAGGTTGCTCCGGCATTGATTAATCTAAATGGCATCCGAACATATCCGAACGTTCCACAGGCTGCTATGAAGCACACTTTGGGGACATCTGCAGGATTCAGTTGGATTTGGTGGTACCCTTGGTATGCATCCATCATGCTCAGCAACTCAAAGCCTGAAGTTGCATCCACTAGCTGATCTATCCTTGGTAGCGGGTAGTGGTCCTTAGGCCATGCCTTGTTGAGGTCCCTGAAATCGATGCACATTCTCCACTTTCCTCCCCCTTTAGGCACTAGCACGACATTGGAGAGCCATTCTGGGAATTGGACTTCTACTACATGCCCTGCTTTCAATAGCTTCTCGACTTCTTCTTTCACAATGTTATTCTTCTCAATCCCGAAATTTCGTAGTTTTTATTTTACGGGCCTTGCCTTTGGATCAACATTAAGGCAATGTATTGCTATCTCCGGAGGGACTCCTGTCATGTCAGCTGGAGAAAATGCAAATATATCGGAATTTCGACGTAATGTAAATATTACCTTCTCTGTGAGTTCAGGCCCCAGTTGGGTACCTATTTTGGTAACAAAGCCGAGTTTCCCTGGAAAGAGCTCCACGCTCATCAGTTCCTCGTCTGTTTTAACATTCACTTGTTCAGGTGCTGCTCCCTCTACTTTCTTCCTCTTGACCTCAGGGTCATCTCCTCTCGTCCGCTCCAGGCCCCTAGTTAGGGCTCTATCTGCCATCTTTACGGACTCTGCATAGCACTTCCGTGCTTGGTACTGGTCTCCTCTCACTTCTCCCACCCCTGTGGCTGTAGGGAATTTCATTTTCATATGAAATGTGGAAATGATTGCCTGAAAAAGATTCAGGCTGGGTCGTCCCATCACAACATTGTACGACGAGGGAATGTCTACAATAAGGAACTCCACCACATGGACCTTCCGAGCTGGAGCGTCTCCCAATCCTACCTGTAACATCACTGACCCCAAAGGTTGGATTGCACCTCCGGAGAAACCATACAGAGAGGTATCTACAGGGCGCAGCTTCACACTCAGCTCCATTCTCTTAAAACATTCAAAGAACATGATGTCAGCCGAACTCCCCGTATCTACGAAGATTCGAGCAACATCGAATCCCGCTATGTCGGTAGTGATCACCAGAGCATCGTTGTGATCTTCCTTAACTCCCTTCACATCCTCCGGGCCAAATCGGATATTGGGCGTCTCCGTCATACGCCCCACTTCTCTTAACTGGCTCCCTTGCTCTGCTCTTAGAGCCCGGACATTTTGCTTCCTCTTCCGAAAAGAATCTCCATCAGCTGGCCCTCCCACTATCATGTGGATTACTCCTCTCTTTGGTGGGGGAGGGGGCATATCCTCAGCTGCCTCTCTAGTTTCCTTCTCTTCTGGTTTTCTTTCATGATCTTTCCGCTTCTGCCCTCGAGGGCCCTGCCTATCTCTGATTACAAATTCTTTTAGATGGCCCGCTTGGATCATCCTCTCAATTTCGTCCTTCAAGTGGTAACATTGATTTGTATCATGCCCATATTCATTGTGGAATCGGCAAAATCGATCAGACTTGGGTTTCTGAGGTCCTCGATTTCTGGAATATGGGAATTTCAAGTCTGGATGGTCTCCGGCTACCTCCAGTACTTCAGCAGGCTCAATCCTCAAGGGCGTGTATTTCTCGAACCTCCCACGAGGGCCAGACCGGGGACCTCCGGAGGGATTGCTATCTCTAGTTGATCCAGAGGTCCGAGGGACCTCTGGGCTGGATCGTCTGGAGGGACCTTCCCTTATTTTCTCTCGATCTGGTGGCCTAACCTCCAGCCTTTTGGCCTTACGGACCTCCTCTAGAGTGAGGTACTTCTCTGCCCTGTGCAGCAGCTCATCGAAATTTTTAACTGGCTTCTTAGCTAAGGAGGAAAAGAAATCTCCATCTCGTAATCCGTTAGTGAGGGCGTTGATCTTCACCTCCGGAGAGGCTGTAGGGACCTCCAGAGCTGCCTGATTAAACCTCCGGAGAAAAGCTCTTAAGCTTTCGCTCTCCCCCTGCCTCAGATTGAAGAGGGTCAAGGTGGCCCGTGGCTGTCTCCGGGCACTTGCAAATTGATGGAGAAATAACTCACTGAATTCTTCCCAGGATCGGATGGTATTAGGTTCTAGTTGAGTGAACCATTGCTGCGCTGCTTTCGCCAGGGTGGTCAGGAACACCCTGCACTTAATTCCTTCTCCGTAGCGATGTAATAGCGCAGCGTTCTCAAATCTTACTAAGTGTTCGTAAGGGTCTGCCGTACCGTCATACTCAAAATTAAGGGGCTTGAAATTGAATGGTAATTCATCCTGTAATATATTAGGGGAGAACTGGCATCCGGATGTGTGAGCGGATCTACTGGTTCGGTTGTTCATCTATCTCCTCATATCCTTCATCTCTTTCTGCAGAGCCTGTAGCTGGTCGCTAACTGGCCCTCCGTAGGTATCATCAGTGTTTTCTTCTGTCTCAAGGGGTTCTGTCCCTCGGGGTGCCGGATCTGCGTTCCTTCTAGTGCTCCGAAGGGGAATGCTTCTCTCCGCGCGCGAGGGCACATTATCATCCTCCTCCACTCGTATCCCCATCTCCTTGGACAGCACTTGGGAGGTTCCAGGTGCTTCATCCTGGGGTCTATGGGCCAGTACCTCTGGATTCCCCGGTGCAGCCTTGGGAATCTGGTCCCTTTGATCTGCAAAGGCTTTATCTACAGCTTGCTTGATGAGGGCGTTCAATTGATCGGGAGAGATCAAGAGTGTCCCTGAGTCTGGAATATCCTCTCGCTGAGGATCTGCGGTCTGGAACTCTAGGGTTTCAAGGTTCCCTATTACTCCCTCCCGGACCGGTAAGGGATGATTTTCGTCACCTAAATCTGGAGTGGGCGCCAATGGCTGATTTGATCCAGAAGGGGTATGGATTGGGTTTTTCCCCCGGCCTCCCATTGGTGGGGGATCAGTCGGCAAAGGGGAATTCCCCCCTGGAAGATTCTTCTTTCCAGAAGTAGATGTTTTGTCTCCGCCACCCATTTGCTCGAACAGGTAGAAATTCGTGAGAAAATCTTTCAACTCTTTCCTACAGACGGCGCCAGTTGATGTGATAAAATTTGCACGAGAGGATTATGTATCCTCGGGATTAAATGTCCTGTTCTTCGAACACGAATAATTGCTTCGGGTGTGTTGCCTTCGCTCAAAACCTTCAAGAACCTGCAAAGAACGCGCCGGAGGGGAGTCCGGCGTGGACACTCCGATGCCTAAGTCAGTATAGGGCTTATTAATCTCTTCCAAGGATCTCAAGATCCTTGATGTATAAAAATAGTTCTCAAAAGATTTCCGAAGGGTATATTGTATTCAGTGTATTAAGTGTGTAGTGTATGAGTGTCTAACCTGGAAATCTCCTCGATTTTACCTATTTATAGAGATGCTTGCTGGAGAGGAAGTCAAGCCTTCCTCCTTTTCCGGAACTACCCGCAAGACTCGGTCCTGCGGAGTGGACGAAGCCTTCTTTCCTCCACTTCCCGAAGACTCGGCCATATCCCTTCTCCTTTGACTTGGTTCCCCAGATAATAGAGGATAAGGTCCACTTTCTATCGAGTCTAAGCCGAAAATAGCGGAACCTCCCTACATTCAGGGCTCACGAACTTTCACCAAAAGTAATTCTTCTGGAAGCTTCTCTTTAGCCGAAGCTCCCTCCAAAGGGATCTCCCGAGAGGATTTCCCCTCAGAGAGTATTACATAATCTGATCCTTTCACTTTTATCTTATCCCCTATACACGTGTCGACTCCTTATTAGGTGACATTTTTAGGCCGCATCAGTATGCATTTTGAATATATGAACCCGTGCTTGAATCAATATAAATGATCCCAAAATCAAGCATTTGAAGTGAAATTAATACAACACAAATTTGTTAAATTATACCAAAAAATCAAGCATTTGAAGTGAAATGAACAATGTAGATATGACTCATGAAAAGTTGTAAAAGTCACAAAAATAAAATAAAATAGTAGAAGTTTTTTTTGAAAGGAGAAACCATGGAAAGTTTTACACACCCCTTACCTTCATTTTTCAGAAGATGCTATTGCTATTTGCACACAACAACGAAAAATTGTCCATATACATTATGATAAATAATAATGTAAACTATGAAAATGAAGATGAGAATAATAATGTTTTTTTTTATATTTTTTCTAAATAATTTGGATAATTTTTTTTTATATATAAGTGTGTTCTATATACATTTGCAGCCATAGTTCCAACGTCAGAGTTTATGGAAATTCAGATTTTTAAAAAAAAAAAAGAATTCACAATAAAATACCCAACGTGGTGGTGTTATGTTGAGAGCATTCTGTAATAATATTTCATATTTTATAATTTTGGTATATAGTATCTCATAATTTTTTATAAAACATTACTTTATTAATATTTAAATTTAAACATTACTTTATGAATTAGTCTCTTGTGCATTCAAGTAGACGGTGTACGTGTACTTGAGTGGACCTTGTTCGGTCAACGATCAAATTTTTTTTTTTTTAAATTTACATTTTTCAATAATATTTTCATCTATATTAACATAGACTTACATTTTTCAGTTATAATACCATACATTTTTCATTAATATATAACTTACATTTTTCATTAATAGAACGTACACTTTTCAGTTATAATAACATACATTTTTCATTAATAGATCATACACTTTTTAGTTATAATAACATACATTTTTCATTAATATATAATTTACACTTTCCAGTTATAATATCATACAATTTTCAGTTATAATGACATACACTTTTCATTTATAATAGCGGAGTACATTTTTCATTAATATTATAACATACACTTTTCAGTTATAATAACATACACTCATTTATAATAACATACATTTTTCATTAATATTATAACATACACTTTTCATTTATAATAACATACACTTTTCATTAAAAACAATGTTGCACTTTTCAATATAGTAACATACACTTTTCATTAAAAAAATAAAGATGAACTTTTCAATATACTAACATACACTTTTCAGTTATAATAACATACATTTTTCATTAAAAATAATGTTGCACTTTTCAATATAGTAACATACATTTTTCATTAAAAAAATAAAGATGCACTTTTCAATATACTAACATACATTTTTTCAAATAAAAAATCGAAAAAAAAAAGTTAAAGTTTGACCGTTGATCGATCAACGATCAACATTTGACCAGTGCACATGCGACTTTGACCTCCTTTATTAACATATAAATTTTGATTATATTTTCATTCATCGTTCCCTCTTTCAACATGGTTAATCAACAATCTCTAGGTAGATGCTATTGATTATTAGGGTTGGCTAGTAATAATCAATACATCATATGCTTTCTTGATCTTTGTGCCTTGTCAGAATCTTGGTTTATGTTGTCGTCTCCTAAGTGGTACACGTCACCTCTAATTTGACAACACAATGCTTGATTCAGATAGCCTTCGACTCAACTATTTTACTCAGCTGATCTTAGGACCATCTCTTTTGATCGGCACATAACTTTTGATTGCTTCCTCAGCTGTGTAGACTTCGTCTGGTTAGTCAGGCAGACTTAGTCTCAGCTGTGCTTGGCTTACTCAGCTGATAAGACCTCAGCTGATCATACTCAACTGATAATCAGATGAGTAATTACTCATCTGATTCTTATCTTCAGAATTTTGGTCTTCTCTTCTTTTTTGAGCTTGTGCGTGTTTCTCTACTATATCAGCTGACTTCCAACTCTGTTGATATGACCAGATTCTAAATTATTACAAGATGAATGATGAAATTGTCTATACAATACAACTTATCCAATTACAAGTATATTTGGTTTATCGATACAAAACATAACGATATAGAATATCCCAAAACTTTCATATGTAGGTAGACACGTAAATTAAGAAAGTGTAATAAAGAGTGGAGTTTTGAGGTGTAATTTTGTAAAATTTATGTATAAAGTAAAAAATGAGTTGACTTTTGTGTATGTGTGGAGAAAAAGTAATGACATTTGTGTAAAATTGAGGATATTGTGAGGATGTAGTTTATAAAGGGTTTTTCATTTTAAGAAAGTGAAAGTTATTGCGGAACATTTGGAAAAGAAAAGTGTGAAAATTATTATAGGACGAGTACTATCTTTAAAAAAAAGAAAAAGCTTATCGACTAAAAATTTCAAAGTGAATGAGAATTTTTTAAGAAATTAAAGATGCTAAAAGAAATAAAAATGAATAAAAATAATAAAATATAATTAGAGTTTATAATATATTTTTTTTTATATTAATAAGGTAATGTTTTACTCCCTCCGTTCCAGTGAAAGCTATCCAACTTTCTTTTTTTGTCCGTTCCAATGAAAGCTCTCCATTCCTTTTTTGGTAACTATTTCCTCTCACATTTCATTATATTTTTCTCTCTCAATCACATCACCTCTAATACATCTACTTATTATATTAATATTTCTTAATCTCCATGTCTGGAGCTCATAAAGAGCTTTCCTTGGAACGGATGGAGTATAATTTTTTATGAGATGCTATATACCTAAATCATAAGATTGTATAATTTTTTATGAGATGCTATATACCTAAATCATAAGATTACAACCGCCGTCTCCTCCTTCATCTTCAACAACCTAGTTTATTTCCTTCAACTTTTCCAAATTCAGCATGGTCTTCTCCCCTCCCCTCCCCTTCATCCAACATCCACACCATACATATCTGATTTTAAAATAAGGGGTATCTGCACCACTTGTCGCGCCGCCGCAACACTATTCGTCGTGTCGCCGCAACACCATCAGTCGTCCCATCGCACCGCCGTCTTATTTAATCTTTTTTTCAGCAGATCATCTAGTGGGGTTAGAAATTCTTTTAAGATTTTAGTTGTGATCAATGTATAGATCCTTCGTGACGGCGCTACGGTGGCCGATCGGGTGGGTCATCCGTTGATCCCATTTATGTTTTTCGTATTTATTTTTCTGTATTTATTTTCCTGTTGTTTCTGGTTTAGTTTTTGTTTATTTCCAATTGGCGGTTTCTCCAACTTATCTGTGTTTTATGCGGCCTGCTTCCTTTTTTGGTACCTGTTTTTCCTCTTGTGGGATCTGTGGATGTTTTGGGACTTGGATGTGTGTGAAGAACATGGTGCTCGTTGATTCTTTGTCTTTATATTTCTATATTTAATTTTCTTGATTTGTTGATACCTTAGTGTGGGGTGTCTCGATTCGAGAAATTGAGATTTATGCTTCTTTTGCGAACAAAGTTTTCGCTTGTTTCTCTACTTTCTCACGAATGGAGGTGACAACGATGTTGTTTGGATTTGTATCGTTTTGAAGATCTAGAGCTTGAATTTGTCTTATCACATTCTCTGATCTTTGTAACCTATCAAAAAAAAAAATTACAAAATAAAAAATGAATATATACCAAAACATACCATTAATTTTTTTTTTATATATATAAAGAAAAAATAGAAAAAAAAAAGAAAACTAACAACAGAAAAATAGAAATAAGAATTAAATCATTTCAAATAAAATAGGTTTAAACGGTATATGTCGAGGATCAAACAGATGTCCCACATCGAAAAGACATTGAAGGATCATAGACTATAAAATGGTGGACTAGTATTCCCATTTGTATTAGGCCTTTTAGAAAACTCAAAAGCAAAGTCGTGAGAGTTTGACAAACCCAAAGCGGATAATATCATACCAAGTGAGGAATACGGAAGGGTCCATCCCGGGAAGCTTTGTGCATATTCCATAACAATTTGCGCCATCTGCTGGAAAATTGGGGCCATGATCCTAACGAAGGGGCCATGATCCTGACGAATGTGCACGGTGTCAGAAAAACAGTAGGACGGGCAGGAACCCTTGAAGAAATGACAAAGTCTCTATGATATAGGCAATCGTTCGAGGGACGGGCAGGAACCCTTGAAGAAATGACAAAGTCTCTATGATATAGGCAATCGTTCGAGGGGAAGTACGTGGTCCTTTATTTGAAGGGGAGGATTGTTGAGGATTAAACAAATTTCCCACATCGAAAAAACATTGAAGGGTCATGGACTATAAAAGGGTCGTTTGAGGGGAGGTACGTGGTCCTTTATTTTAAGGGGAGAATTGTTGAGGATCAAACAAATGTCCCACATTGAAAATACATTGAAGGATCATGGACTATAAAAGGGTCGTTTGAGGGGTGGTACGTGGTCCTTTATTTTAAGGGGAGAATTGTTGAGGATCAAACAAATGTCCCACATCGGAAATACATTGAAAGATCATAGACTATAAAAGGGTGGACTAGTTATCCCAATTGGTAAAGTGGGGAATACAGAAGGGTCTATCCTGGAAATCATTAAACTGACTTGGAGTGAGGAGCAAATTTGATCCTAATGGGCTTAGGTTAGGGCGAGTTTTTTTATTATAAATAGATGTTCTCTCTTTGTAATCAGTGTGCATCCGAAAAACATAGTGAAATACTTGGCTTGGCATCGCCCCCAGACGTAGTCGCAAGACGAACTAGGTAAACATACCTCGTGTTATTTTCTTTTTCGTCATCGTGTGTGTGTGTTAATTTCTAACAACTGGTATCAAGAGCCTCTGGTTCGGAGGGATCAGTCACGATGAGCGACGAGAATATTTCAATCAAGCAGTTTGACGGATTGAATTTTGGGTTCTGAAAGATGTAGATCAAGGATTACCTCTACGGTAAAGATCTACATGTGCCCCTAGAGGAGAAGTGATCTGAAAAGATGGAACAAGAGTGGAATCTGTTGAACAAAGAGGCGATGAGTGCGATATGCTTATCGCTATCTATGAACGTAGCCTACCACACGACTAAAGCCAAGTCCGCAAGGGAGATGCAAATTAATGTTGCAGATCTTAGAAGAGATGTATCAGAAGCCCACAACGGCGAACAAGGTTCATCTTATCAGACGGTTGTTCAACCTCAGGATGTCGGAGAGTACACTCGTGCACTAACACCTGAACGAGTTCAACATGATCATTGGGTAGTTGTGCTCAGTCTAGATCGAATTCAGTGACGAGGTACTTGCTTTAGTTTTGTTATCTTTTTTGTCAGAAAGTTGGGCTGCCACAGTAACTGCAGTTAGCGCTTCATCCGCGAAAGATAAACTAAAGCTTGACGAAGTAAGGGATCTGATGATTAGCGTGAAGGTTCGAAGGAAAGAATTTGGATCCACTTCAGGGTCAACGTTGAACACGGAAGAAGAGTGCAGATCGAAGGGTAGGCAGAATCGTGGCAGATCAAAGTCCGGAGGAAAGAGTCAATCTAAAAAAGATAAAGACTCGATTTAGTGCTGGAATTGTGATGAGTTTGATCACTACAGAACCAGTGTTCAACACCCAAGAAAAACAGGAAGGGACAGAATGAGAAGAAGACAGCAAACGCTACCACAGTTGATATTGGAGATGCGTTGGTCTTGAGTGTCAGTTGTCCGGTAGAATCGTGGGTGTGAGATTCTGGAGCATCATTCCACATGTTATGTACAAGAACAAATTGGAGGCATCGAATTCTGACAAGACCAATACCCAAGAGGTTGAGCTAGACATCTCAAACTCGAGTGAGAGTAAGGAGAGTCAAAATGAAGAAGATGTTCTTATTGAAGAATCAAGGACCCCACCACCACCGGAGAATCCGTTGCAGAGACCAGATAGAGAGCGACGTGCACCTAATATGTATTTGTCCTCTAACTACTACTTGTTACTTACTAAGGTGGCGACCTTAGAGAAGTTGAAGTTATGCATAACTTCAATTGACCTTGAAACTTGAAGATAAGGTTTGGCGATGCCAAACGGACACGGGAGGAGAATTAAGAAAATATGGTTACATGGAGAATTCAGTATCCAAGTGGGAGATTGTTGGAGTGTGGAGCCTGAATTGATCCTAATGACCTAGAGTGTGGAGCAAGTTTGATCATAAGGGGCTTGAAGTGTGGAACAAGTTTGAGCCTAATGGGCTTGGAGTGAGGAGCAAGTTTGATCCTAATAGGCTTGGAGTGTGGAGCAAGTTTGATCATAATGGGCTTAGGTTAGGACGAGTTTTCTATTATAAATAAATGTTCTCTCTTTGTAATCAGTGCGCATCCGAAAAACATAGTAAAATACCTGGCTTGGCATCGCCCCCAGACGTAGTCTCAAGACGAATTGGGTAAACAAATCTCGTGTTATTTTCTTTTTCGTCATTGTGTGCGTGTGTTAATTACTAACAATGAATTGGTGAAATTGCAACGGCCGACGGAATTGTAGAGGTGAATAACGAAAGAGCGGCTTCTAGTGAGACAACAACAATAGAAGGGGAAAAAAACTCTACACCCAATAGAGAGAACGATAATAAAAAATGTTTGCGCCTTTATTTTTATATTATTTGAGTGGTCAATTTTAATAGTGACTAAATGTGGGTGATCAAATTTAAAAAAGATAAACTTGGATAATAAAAAATGATATTTTTCTTAAAATCTTCTTCATTTTGATGTATTTTGTAAATTTTATAGAGTTTTCAACACTTTTGTATTTTTATTTATTATTTTATTATATGTGTGAATTTTATTTTAATGTTTTTTATCTTCTATCTGACATTTTAGAGTAGGTTTCAACACTTTGGGCTAATCCAAAGCTCACACTTGCAACGGCAATGCATATTTTGACTCTAATTAATTTGTCCCAATTGAAGTCCAATTGTATGGGTGTAACCTTACCCTCTAGCATCACTTAATTTTTGAAATATTCCTGTTATTGTAAGCGATTTTTGGTATAGTAATTAACTTTTTTAATACTATATCTATAAAATTGGTTTCGAAAATTAAATTTACAAACACATAAGCAAGAGTATATTTAAGAACCAAAATCTAAATGAAAAATATTAAAATGCAACAGAAAAATTAATCATATCAAGTCCAAAAAAATTTGGACTACCAATTTAAGTGATAGCGCAAACAAACTTACACTTTTTGGTAAATGATGTTGCACTTTTCAATTATTACTAAAAATATTATTATACAGTTTAATAATTGAAAAGTGTAACACCATTTACCAAAAAGTGCAACATGGACTAGGGTGCACAACATGCACTCAAGTCCATAGCAGACCAACCCATATAAGATAGGTTAGTGTAATCACTCTATAACGTATAAAAATAAAATTAACCTTTAATATCTTGTCTAAGAAAATAATAATTTTAAATCTACATCATCCATTAACTTCACTCTTGCTCTTGCAAGTGAATAAGCATGACATAATAAGTTTTGTAGTTCAACACTGAAAATCTTATGTCCGTCTTTGTTTGACATTTCGATATCATCTAAGTGACCTAAATCGGTCTCCTCATCGATTGAAGGCTCACACTTGTTTGGATCTACCCTGCAATTTTGTTCACCATTAATCTAATATTAATTGCAAATATATTCACCAAAGTGTAAATAAATTATTCTTTACTAATATGAGAAAAGTAGAAGAAAAATACAAAAGTTGATAGTGTTATTTAGAGCATACCCTGAAAAAATTTTAAGTCCATGTCCAAGGGCACTAGCCACAACGGCCACAAAGTAGATCCAATCTATCTGAATAAAAGTAGATGTGAATTAGATACTCATGAAAATAAAACTTTAATTAGTAATCTAGATTTTTCGACTATAAAGGATTGTTTTGCACCTTTTCATGATACGCAAAGATACAAATTAAAATAATCCATAAATAGTAGGTAATCACAATGGACAGATTTAACACTGCTGATTCATCGATCTGCGTGCATACACATTTATAACAAGTCAAATAAAACCTGATAGTAAAAATCAAACGTAAAAATCAAACGGGTAATAGCTATGTACCTTGGAAAAGAAATTGATTCCTATGTGTAGAAAAATTCTGGATAGAGAAAATCCTATAACAAGAAATATCTGGAACAAATGTTACAAATAAAAAGTGTAAATTCATGTCAAATCAAATTAAATCCTCCTAATTTCAATTTATACCGAAGTAATTAAGTATATAGAGTTACCGCCACATGTGAGGAGAGAATGAATTTGAATTCATTGCTTTCAGATATAGCTTAGTATTCATAAATAAATAAACAAGTGTTAGATGCACACTTTAAGTTATTATAAGTTTTAATTAAATTAACATGAAAAAATCTTCCATACATTTGAAGAGCCGTTAAAATTGCACAAAAAATGTTGAGGAAGGCATTATTTATCACCAGATCTCCATATTTTTTTAATAAGTCCTAAAATACAAAATACGAACATTGAATAATTTGAACATACAATTAAAAATAATATATATATATATATATATATTTACCTGACTAATCATGCTAATTCCAGAAAGTGTTGTCCCAACAATAATAAATATATCACCTTTAACAAGGTTCATAACATCTGCAATAACATTAATCATAGCTATAGTTGAGTGATATGGAGTATATATTAATTACAAAATAATTAAAATTAGCTTAATCGAATTGAAAAAGGTAATGAGATTACTTACTTGACCTCCCGTGAACCGAACGAACATCAGAGATTAAAACGGTTGCATAACTAGTAACACAAAGTGCTAGACCAACCATAATTTGAATCCCATATTTTTTCTTTAAAAACAACCAAGCCAGTAGCCAGAAACATGTTGTTGTCCAAAAATGCAGAAGCACAATGCTTGTAAGAGAAGTGTGTTGTATTGCCTCAACCACTGGAAAGTTTAAAAACAAAAACAAATTATATATACATCTCATACTTTTCAATTAGATAAATATTAGTTTAGTATATATATGCAAAACATATATAATAATATAATAGTATTAGGTTGTGTTTGGATGGAGGGATTTAGGTATGGATTTTAAATCCATGATCTAAATCTATCCACTTCATATGTTTGGATTAAATGAATGGATTTCAAATATTTAGCATTTTTTTTAGTTAAAATTGAGAGAATTTCAAATTCTCACTAAAACCATGTTATTTGAAATCCATCTAATTTTAATCAATGTATAAAAAGTAAATTGACGACTTGACCGGACCATGTACATGACTTACAACAAAAATTGGTTAACACTTCAACCAATGCCACCATAATATAGTAATACAATTTCACCTGCTCATACAAAAATCATGATTGAAAGAGAAAAGAATATAATAAAATAGCATGGAAGAGGAAATAGTTAAAAAAAAAAAAATGAATTTGTAATTAAACCTGACCTTGTGAGGTTTTCTTCTGTAGATGTCTCCATTGAACAATGCCTTGAACAATGATGAGAGAAGATAATATAACAAGAATTGTGAAGCTGGAGCGTTAATTCCTACCATTGATATTCATGTTATACAAAATATAATTAAAATTGCAAACACAAAAGGCTAATAATATTAATTCCAAGAACATTTATAATACTATTAAAAAATATAAGAAAAGTACCTTTTCTTGCGAGCTGAGAAGTTGCAAATAAGATGAAAGCGCCCAAAAAAGAGAGTGGCAGTCCCAATACAACGGCCAACACTATATATATATATGAATCAGATATAGTATTTGTAAGAAGGGTTAAAAGGTTATCAAATCTAAATTGATTTAACAAGTCAAGTCAAAATGAGAAATATCTCCGCACTCTACCTAGAAACTATTTCATGGTGGGATTTTTTTTTAATTAAAATTTGTTACCTATATTTAAGCTGGGTGTAAAATAACCAATAAATATGAGTGGATCCTGAAGACGCGCGCATAATTACGGGATCATGAAAAAAGAGAGAATTATTAAATTAAGAAAATATTAAAGTAAAAAAAGAGAGAATAAACTCAAAATTAAGTACAAGTTACCGTATACCAAAAAAAAAAAAAAATCAAGTTACAGAAAAATAATAAAAAATTACCTAAAAGGAAACGCAACAGTGTAACACTATAGTTTTCAACTTTTTGGAGTAAATGACTACGGGCCTAATGCAAATGAGGCCCAAAAATTGGTTACAATATTATAAAGGGATGGGGTATATACCCCTCCAGCTTTGTTAGATGCACTCTCCCGATACAACTACTCACCTCAAAACATATCTACGATAGATGCACTCTCTTTATATAATATACGATATCTGATCCAAGGTTATCAACCGTCCAAAGCCAGAGAACTCCGCCTCAAAGACGAGCTTCAAACTATCAAGAAGGGCCACCGAATTGTTGCAGAGTATGGTATTCTCTTTAAAAAAAAAAAATCGACCAACTTGCGTCCATGGGTGGTGTTCTTGATGACACAGATAAATCTCATTGGTTCCTTCGTGGTCTTGGTCCCGAATTTCACGGTTTCTCTGCCTCCCAAATTAACATCTCTCCTCTGCCAACTTTCTCTAATCTCCTCGCCATGGCCGAATCGCATGATCTGTTCACAAGGTCTCTAAATGATTCATCCATGACTTCTACCACGGTTCCCTCCTTCTATGCTCAGACTTCTCGCCCTCCTCGTCGTGGTCGCGGATCCTTTTCCCCCTCTGGCCGCCTTCAAGGTCGTTCCTCCAATCGGGGTCGTGGTCTATTTACTCCGAATTGTCAAATCTGCAAATTCGACGGCCATTTTGCTGATTCTTGTCCTCAACGATATACGGCTTCTCCTGCTCGTCAATCTAACTGTGTCGAATCCCTTCCAGTGCACTCCTCGATCACTCTCCCTCCAATATCTTTGATTGGTACATTGACACTGGAGCTTCTACCCACGTGGTTTCCTCGCCCGCTGCCCTAGATTCATGCTCACCTTACTCAGGTTCGGATCGCGTAGTGGTCGTCAATGGCACCTCCTTGCCGATCACCCACGTAGGCTCTAAAACATTTTCTCCTAATCTCTCTCTCTCTCAAATGTTCTTGTTGTGCCCAATATTACAAAAAAATTACTTTCTGTTAGCCAACTCACTTCTGAACTTTCTATTTTCTTTTCTTTTACTAACACATCTTTTGAAATTCAGAATCAGGCTACAGGACTCTGCTCGCCAAGGGACACCGTGAAAACGGTCATTATGTGTTAGATTGTTTTTCTGATTCTCAAGTATCTGTTTTTCATACTCATACGACCAAGGCATCCTATGAACTGTGGCATGATCGTCTTGGTCACACTCAATTTGGAAATGTAAAATTACTTGCTAAACTTGGTCTAATTTCTGTTACTTCTCTCTTACCTGCTCCGGTCTCTTGTACTTTATGTCAAATTGTCAAAAGTTCTCGCACCACTATTCATGAAAATACTAATCGTGCTAGCTCTTTATTAGATCTTGTTCACTGCGATTTATGGGGACCTTCTCCCACTACTTCTTGTAATGGTTATCGTTATTATGCTATCTTTGTGGACGATTATTCTCGATTTACATAGTTTTATCCTCTTAGGCAGAAATCTAACTTCTACACTACCTTTGTTCAATTCAAACAATTTGTGGAAAATCAACTTAACTCCAAAATTAAAAGATTTCATTCACATGGAGGAACTGAATTTACTAATAATAAAATACAAACCTTGTTCGCACAAGCCGACATTCTTCATACTATGTCATGTCCTTACACACTTGCTCAAAATGGCCTAGCAGAAAGAAAGCATCGTCACATAACTGAAACTGGACTTTCTCTTCTTTTTCACTCTTCGATCCCTTCTCAATATTGGGTCGAAGCCTTTGGCACGACCGTTTATATTATTAGTCGCCTTCCTACCACTGTTTTGAACAATAAAACTCCTCATGAACTTGTTTTTGCCTCTCCTCCTCGCTTTGATAATTTGCATGTCTTTGGTTGTCGTGTTTTTCCATATCTTCGTGATTATGCACCTAACAAACTCTCTTCTCGTAGTATTTCACGTGTTTTCCTTGGTTACAATTCTCGTCATCAAGGTTTCTGTTGCCTTGATCCTTCCTCATCCCGAATCTTTGTCCCTCGCCATGCTCATTTTGATGAGAAATTGTTTCCTTTTAAAAGTATCATCACCTGCTCCTCTACGCCCATGAACGTCGATCTCTCCACCTACACGAAACCTCTTTATGCTCGCTCCTCTTCACCATGCACTGTTTGTGTTGGGAATAAAATGATTTTGATTAAAGATACCAAAACCCCTGAATGATGATGATCAGATTAGTTGAGATACACTCAAGTATAGATCAGTCTAGTTGTCTCAGGATACTTAAGTAAGTAGGAATGCTTAAGTCTAAATCTCAGAAATATTGTGAGGTTTATAGTTCAGGATAGTTGTCCAAAGCTGGAATGTTAGGCAGCTTGCTAAGTGTTAGTGCTTTAGGACAAGTTTGCTGAGTTTACAAGACAAGCTGACTGAAGTGGACAACATGGCTGAAAGATCAAGAGTGATAAGGCAAAGCTTCATGCATTGATAGGAACTGTATCAGATCAATTGAAGTACCTATGATCAAGAGCATTGAATGTTATACTCACAGAAGACATATTTAATGAAGCATTTATTGCCATCAAGCCTGAACTATACATTGAAGACTTAGAAGCATTAAAGACTGAAGTATTGAATGAATGTTGGAACATTCTAGTTTGCAGCAGGAATGTTCAGGGGAGTTGTCCCATCTGACCGTTGGTTGAGTGTAGAGTCTGCCACAAATCAACCTTGGTAAATGTGCAAATTTGGAAACTGACACAAGTCATCTCAGCCGCATTTTTCAGAAGTCAACACATTCATTCAAGCAACCATTGAAGAAGCTTTTACACAGTGGATAATAGGATGTCAAGCTTCTCAACCGTTTCAATGGTGCTGCAAATAGACAAGTTTGAAATGCTATCTCTCCAACGGATAGTTGATCAAATTTGCCTATAAATTCAGAAGTGATCAAAGGATTCAAGCATCCAACTACTTGCTATCAAACTATCATCAAGCAATCAAAAGGAAACCAAAGTTGTTCTTAAGAATCCCAAGTTTCCTGATCACTTCAATAGCTAAGCCAATCTTTGTAAAATCCCAAGCTTAGCATTGAGATATCCTAAGCCTTTACATTGTTCTTATTGTAAAGGATATCTCTATTAGTTGGAACCAAACCTCAAACCCTTACCTCATTGAGTGAAGTAGTGTTTGTTGTAGAAGTGAGGAGTTAAGGACTGTTATTGTGAAACACAGTCTTAAATCAGAGAGATTGAGCACTAGGACTCAGATTATCCTAGGGATCAAAGCACTAAGAGAGTGTTGTTGATCAGTGCACCTTGGCACTATAAAACAAGCTAATTCCATTGTTAAGGAATTATCCTGTTCAATCAGGGAAAGTGGATGTAGGAGCTTGAGTCTCTGAACCACTATAAATTGTGTGTCATTTACTTACTGCATTATTTATAGCACTTGCAATCAATCATATTTCAAAGAGTTTTTCTCAGTAAGTTAAGAGTTTTTCCATGATCACTGTGTTTTCAGAAATTAACTTGGAGTATTCTTTTAAGAAAAAGGCCAACCACATTCCGCACTTAACAACTCTCTTAGATATTTATCCAACTGATCACTCAATAGTTTTCAGTAGGACAAGTATCTATTGAAGTTCTCTCAGGATAGTTGTGAGACAACCTCCCTGATAAGACCAACTGTTTGAAAAGAAAAAGAATTTGCATACACAAGTGCATTCCCCCCCCCCCCAATAAACTTGTGTCATACTCCACCAAGGACCAACAAGTGGTATCAGAGCAGGGGTTCAAAGACCACTGCTTCTGAAAATCCAACTGGTTTTCAAATCACATTATTTCTGTGGTCACTGAACTGATCCAAATTTCTGAAAAAACCTATTTGTGTTTATCTAACCTATTTCTATAGAAATGGCTAACAATGCAGTTCCAGGAGATGCTGTTAACACCATCAACAACATGGGTGCAAATCAAGTGAATCATATTTCACATCATAAATTGCCAATGTTCTCAATTGAGAACTATGATTTCTGGAAGATCAGGATGAGAGCACATCTTGCATGCCAGCATGATGAAATGCTCAAAGTCATCACCAGAGGGCCCTTCACTTTCACCAAAGCAAATCCCAAACTCACGGATGCACAGAAAGCAGATCCAAGGGAATTGCTACCAAAGGATGAGGATGAGTTTACAGCTGAAGAGAGAAAAAGGCACAACCTGAACTACATTGCCATGAATAATTTGTACCAGACCATTCCAGATGCAGTGATGGGAAGATTTTACCACTGCACAACAGCAAAAGAAATTTGGGACACCTTAGCACTCATGTGTGAAGGTACTCAAAAGATAAAAGAAAACAAGCTTCAAGTGGCTATCCAAAAATATGAACAATTTTCTATGGAGCCCAATGAAACCATTGATCATCTTGATGGCAGATTCACTGACATCATGAATGAGATAAACTCTCTTGGCAAGTTCTATGCCAAAAGAGAAGTTGCTTTGAAAATTCTGAGAAGTCTCACATCCAAGTGGGACATATACTCTGTCATGATGCAAAATACCAGCAATCTTGACAACATGCCCATGCAGCAAGTGTTCTCTGAACTCAAAGCATATGAGTTTGATTTGAACAGAAAGAAAGTGCATGATGAGCCATCCTCCTCAAGCAAAGGTGTTGCTTTCAAAGCTGCTGAAACAGAAAAGAAAAGTACTCAAAGATCTTCTCAAACTGTTTCCAAGTCTGAAATGAAGGAGGAGCTGGCACTCATGGCTAGGAGATTTGAGAAGCTCAACTCCAGATTTGGAAGATACAAAAAGTTCTACCAAGACAACAGAACCAGAAGGAGATTCAGCTCTCCTGACAACAAATCAGAGGACAAAGTCTCTGATGAGAAGAAAGAAGATAGATATGCTGACAGAAAGAAGTACAGCAAAGGTGAACCATCATCATCAAGGACGAAGGAGTCCTCAAGCAAGAAGAATGATGATGAAGATGTGTGTTACAACTGCCAGAAAAAGGGTCACTTTCAGTATGATTGTCCTGACCTAAGCTCAAAAGAAATAAAAGAAAGGCAAAACAAAAGAGACAAGAGGCTAAATAACAGGAAAGCCATGGTAGTTGGGGAATCAGCAAGTGAAGAGAGTGTCTACTCTTCAGATGATGGGCTATTCTCCAACAGTGACAGTGATGATGACTGTCAAATGGCTTTTGAAAATGAAGAGGTATGTTCATCTTCCAATTCTTCTAATAACACACATGAGTCCAGTGAAATCCACTTGAAACTCAACTTTGGGAAGTTACTTGAGGATTTCACCAGACTACAAGAAGTATGCAATATGGCATTGAGAGAAAATGAGCTATTGAATTCTAAAGTTCAAACTCCCAACCTTCCTGAACCAGAGTTTAACTTCAAATCAACTGAGTTGTATCAACAGACTGTGAGAGAACATGATGAAATGTCTCTCAAAGTCACTGAACAACAAAAGCTGATTGATGAACAAGAACTGGCCTTGAGGAAAAAGGATTTTGATCTTAGAATCCTTCAAGCTAAATTTGATAATCTCTCAAATGAATTTGATACTCTTAAATTGAGTGAGGGGAGCTTAAAAATGAAGATGTCTGCCTTGAACAAATTTGCTAAAGCAATAGAAGAAATTCAAGGGTTTCAAAGACCATTTGCTCAAAAAGGTGGAATAGGCTATAATCCATTAGAACCCTCACCTGGTCTTAGTATTGCTTCAACAAGCAATTCTAAGATGATCTTTGTAAGATCAGTAGCTCAACAAAATGAAATGGAAGTAAATCAACCACTGATCAAGGAAAAGGGTAAATGAATTTTTATACCTACTCAAGTAAACAATGCTTTTAAACCCAAACCAAAGGAAAAGGTTAAGAACATTGTATACAGGAGGAATGAGGTTCAGAAGGGAAGAACCAATGGAAGGTCAAACCATCTTAACACTCATCAGTGGAGTTGTCCAAAATCTGCTCAGAAAAGGCCAACTCAAATGAGGCAACCTCAACTGAATAGATTAAGGCCCAACCCCACTGATAGGTATAATAGCTTCAGGAAGCCTGGACCTTTCATGCCAAATGGAAAAGGCCATCCAAGCTCGTATCCTCAAAGGTCTTACCAAGCTGCACCTAAGTCTAGTAACTTCAGGAGATATGCCCCAAAGAAATTCACCAACTCTCCTGAACCCTACAAGACTAACACTTATGCACAGAAACCACCCAAGGCATTTAAGTGTAAGACTGTGTATGTAGATGTAAATGGAAACCAAGTCAGTCACTTTGAGTCAATCAGAGTAATTAGGCAGATTTGGGTTCCAAAAGGTACAGCTAACCCTCTAGGACCCAACATTCAAAGGGTACCTAAAATTTGACTTTGCAGGACTGCAAGGACCACAAGAAGAGGAGAAGCATCAACAAGAAAATAGCATGGTACTTGGACAGTGGATGTTCAAGACACATGACTGGGAACAAGGAGCTTCTCTCAGAGTTCATTGAAAAGAATGGTCCTTCAGTAACCTTTGGAGACAGCTCTCAAGGGATCACAAGAGGTTATGGTACATTAAACATTGGTAGTGTCAAAATTACTGATGTCTCATATGTTCTAGGCCTAAAATACAATTTGCTGTCTATAAGTCAAATCTGTTATAAAGGATACAGTGTAGAATTTGCACCAAATGAATGCATTATCAAAGATAATTCAACACAACAGGTGCTACTAACAGGGGTGAGAAAGGGAAATGTCTATTTTGCAGATTGGAGCAAAACCCATGAAGCAGTTTGTCTTGTTGCCAAAAGCACAAGTGAGCAAAGCTGGCTATGGTACAAAAGACTAAACCATCTGAACTTCAAAACCATCAACAAGATAGCAAGAAACTCTCTAGTTAAAGGGCTGCCTAATCAAGTGTTCACCAAAGAACATATATGCCAGTCATGTCAGGAAGGAAAGCAGATTAAAGCTTCATTCAAAGGAAAGCCTGTCATTTCAACTGAGAGAATTCTTCAACTACTGCATATGGATTTATTTGGTCCAATTATCCCAGTAAGTATAAATGGAATAAAATATGCTCTAGTAGTGGTTGATGATTTCTCCAGGTACACTTGGGTGGTATTTCTTCTGAACAAAAAGGAGACCCAAGTCAAGCTACCTGAATTGATGATGAGATTGGGCAATGAAAAGGGCCTAAGTATTGTCAAGATCAGATCAAACAAAGGCACTGAATTCATAAACTCATACATCAATGAGTACTGCAGCAAGAATGGCATTACTCATGAGACTTCAGCAGCAAGAACACCTCAACAAAATGGAGTTGCTGAAAGAAGGAACAGAACCTTGAAAGAGGCAGCAAGAACCTTGATTGCTGAATCCAAATTGCCAAAAAGGTTCTGGGCTGAAGCCATTAGCACTGCATGTCACACTCAAAACAGATCCTTAATCACCAAAGGTCAAGGTAAAACCCCATATCAATTATGGAAAGGTAGATTGCCCACTGTTGCCTATTTTCATATATTTGGTTGTAAATGGTTCATTCACAATAATGGGAAAGAGCAATTGAAAACTTTTGACAGCAAAGCTGATGAAGGAATATTTGTTGGATATTCACAAATCAGCAAAGCTTACAGAGTCTACAATTGCAAAACCCTTATTGTGGAAGAAACACCTCATGTTGTGTTTGATGAGTCTACTAATGAGTTCAGGGATAGAAACCTGAATATTGATGAAATAACACAAAGAACAACCAGATTAAGGCTTCAAAGCAAGGAAACAGTGTTTGTAGATGTTGCCCAGCCTGAATTTGATGACAATCAAAAACTGGACAACTCTACTGATGGCAATCAACCAGAAGTCAACCAACCTGAAGTAGAAATTGAACTGACTGACCCCATCCCAGTTCAAAATCAGGTAACAACTACCAATGAAGAAGCAGGCAATGCTGAGGTAGTAAATGAATCCAATATTCAAGGGGGAACCAATGAAAATGTCAACTTATCTGACAATGAGGACAATACCCCTGAATATGATCATGAACTTGATCCTTCAATTAACTTTCCTGAATTTAATGAGTCTAGTGATCCAACTTCAGATGAGGACAATCCTCCTGAAGGGATCAGGTCTAGAAGGACTTGGTTGCATGACCACCCAACTAGCCTGATACTTGGTAACCCAAGTGAAGGGATCAAAACTAGAAGATTTCATGGAGAAAGTGCTTTGTTTTGTTGTTTCCTTTTAGAACAGGAACCAAAAGATATTGAGGAAGCACTTCAAGACACCAACTGGATCATAGCCATGCAAGAAGAGCTAAACCAGTTCACCAGAAATGAAGTATGGGAGCTGGTGGATAGGCCAACTCATCAAGATGTCATAGGAACCAAATGGGTGTTTAAAAATAAGAAAAATGAAAATGACATCATTGTGAGGAACAAAGCAAGACTGGTGGCCAAGGGATACTGTCAATCTGAGGGGATTGATTATGATGAAACATTTGCTCCAGTGGCCAGACTTGAGGCAATCAGACTCTTCTTAGCATATGCAGCTCACATGAGGTTCAAAGTGTATCAGATGGATGTGAAGAGTGCATTTCTCAATGGGGTACTCAAAGAAGAAGTATATGTTGAACAGCCCCCAGGCTTTGAAGAAGGAGACAAGGTGTACATATTAAAGAAAGCTCTCTATGGCTTAAAGCAAGCTCCAAGAGCTTGGTATGACACCCTATCTCAGTTCCTTCTAGATCATGGTTTTGTCAAAGGCACTGTTGACAGAACCTTGTTCAGGATCTGTGAAGGAGATGATATTTTGTTAGTCCAAATCTATGTGGATGACATTATATTTGGATCTCCAAATGAGAAGCTGTGTGAGAAATTCTCCAAACTCATGCAGAGCAAATTTGAGATGTCCATGATGGGATTAATGAATTTCTTTCTGGGACTTCAAGTCACTCAATCAAAGAAAGGAATATTCATCAATCAGGCCAAGTATACAAGGGACATGATCAAGAAATTTGGATGTGCTACAAGCAAGCCAGTCAGAATTCCTATGAATACAAACTGGAAGATGGATCCTGATGAAAGTGGAGAATCAACAAACTCCACTAACTACAGAGGAATCATAGGATCCTTGCTATATCTCACTGCAAGTATGCCTGATATCACATTTGCAGTTGGAGTGTGTGCAAGATTTCAAGCAAATCCAAAGAAGAGCCACCTTGATGCTGCCAAGAGAATTCTAAGATATCTCAAGGGAACTGAGAATCTTGGATTATGGTATCCAGCTGATGACAACATTGAACTCACTGGATATTCAGATGCAGATTATGGAGGATGTAGAAGACAGAAAATCCACCTCTGGAACATGTCAATTCTTGGGCAGCAAGCTAATCTCATGGTTCTCCCAAGAAGCAAAATACAGTTGCCACATCAACAACTGAAGCAGAATATGTAGCAGCTGGAAGTTGCTGTGCTCAGATACTTTGGCTCAGACAGCAACTTAGAGATTACAAAGTCATCACCAATGAAGTTCCAATATTCTGTGACAACAATAGTGCAATTGTCATTTCACAGAATCCAGTACTCCACACCAGATGCAAGCATGTTGATATCAAGCATCACTTCATAAGGGATCATGTGGAGAAGAAAGATATCAAGCTTGTCAAAATTCACACTGATAAGCAAAAAGTTGATATCTTAACTAAGCCATTAGCTGAAGCAAGTTTCTTGGAACTTTCAGCAGAGTTGGGCTTACTTGATCCAGGGAAGATGGAAAAATGAAGGAAGGAAGCTCAAATGAAGGGGGAAGTTCATTAAGTTGAACTTCAGCAAGGTTGACCAACCTCACTGCAGCTGTCTGCCAAAAAGGGAAACTCAGTGGAGTTGTCCTTGTAGTATTCAGCAATGTTGGTCAGGAGATCTGTCCTAGTGGGACCCTGTCAGCAACATTGGGACCCACTCAGGCATGTTGGTCAGTTATTTTGACCAAAATAGAAGTCAAAACACATCTCAGGAGGTTTGTCCGAGTTAATAGGGTGATAATTGCTATTTTTAGCATTGATTGGACATTTAAAAGAATTCTTGGGCTAAGAGTAGGCTATTTTAGGATGGCGTGTGTTATTAAGGTTTTTACCCCCAAAATGGCAAATCAGCATTTAATGCAAAAATCTCCTTTAAGATTACATTAATTACTGTGCCATCATCAAAGCCATTGATTTACATTAAACCTTCATCAAACCGCCCCAAAGCCCACTACCCCACAATATCCAATTGGTTTTAAATTTTATCCACCCTCAATCACTATTAACCAACGGTTATTAAATTCTCCACATATAAAAACTCTTAGTTTTTTACCCTCTTTCCTCACGCACTCATATTTCCAACCCTTAAGCTTTTTGAAAAACCTCTCAAAACCTGCAATTTCTTCAAACTCATCTTCTTCACAAACTTATCTATGGCTCCCAAAATCAAAAGAGAAGAACTTGTAGACTTCAATGATCCATCCTTGGATATTGATTTCACATATCTCAGTAACACAAACTCTCTATGGTTTGAGAAGTTGGTGGCCTTTGACAGCCCTGATAAAGATGTTCATCCTGTCCTCCAATGGCTTAGGGAGGCAGGGCTCAAAAAATTCTTAGGCACCAAGCCTGATTCTTGCCTCAACCCATTCATGGCTGAGTTCTTTGCCCATCTAAGATGGAAGGGCAAGAAAGGAGATGTGTGCACAAAGCTCACATATGCAGAAGAGGATGAAGAAGAAGAGACTCAACACACCATCATCTTCACTTCTGAAGATCTTGATGCTAGCTTTGGGCTACCCTCTGAAGGCCTGAATCCAGAACTCTACAGAGAAGGAGAGGAGCAA
This sequence comes from Galeopsis tetrahit, assembly GCA_963675135.1. Lineage (NCBI taxonomy): Eukaryota > Viridiplantae > Streptophyta > Magnoliopsida > Lamiales > Lamiaceae > Galeopsis > Galeopsis tetrahit. Next base: position 3,230,216 of record OY776122.1, read on the forward strand.
GAGTTCTCTGATCCATGGATGAAGGTACCCAAAAAGCTGGCAGGTGCACAAAATAAGAAAACACTGAAACCAGTTTATGAGCACTTATTTGATTGTGTTGTGAAAAGTTTGTTAAGCCATTCAGGGAGTGTTGAGCAAATCAGCTTGCCAAAGTTGAGAGTAATGGCTGCTGTGATTGACTCTGCTGAAAAGAGAGTCAAGTTTGATTGGAAGAGTTTTATTCTTGGAAAAATGATGAATGAAAAATTCAAATTCAAGGAGGTGAAACATAGGTTGTGGTGGATGGGAAACTTTTGTTCTGCACAAGAGCTAACTTACTCTTGGAAAGATTTGCCCATTACACACACCTTCAAGCTAAGCCAAAGCCATTTCCAGCCCAGAAGGTGATGTTCAGAAAGATGTCATCCAAGACTGAGAAGAGGAAGCTGGGAGCAACATCCAAGCAATCATTAACTGTTGCACCAGCTATCAGATCCTCTCCAAGAAAGAGGAAAGCTCAACCAGCAAAAAGTCAGCCCAAAATGAAAAGGATGAAGAAAATTTTCAGTGAATCTTCCCCAGAAAGCCAATCTAGAAGTGGAGGTGCCACTTCTGAGGAGATTGATAGAGTGGAAGAAGAAGGAGTCAACCCCCCTGAAGAGGGAGAAGAATTCAGAGAGATTGTCCCTCTCCAGCCTGAATCTGTAACTGAGTATAGAGACCTTGAAAAGCCAACAAGGTCTGAAAGAAGGAGAAGGATAATTAAGACTTCTGAGAAGCAGAAGTTGATGGAGGAGGAGAAGCAGAGGAAGGAATTCTTCAAGGAGATTAGACAAGCAAGTAGGTCTAACTCCAAATCTAAGTCCAAGCCCAACAGCCCTGAAGTCAACTCTCCTGATATTCAATCTCAAAGAATATCACCATCACATGATGAAGAAGTGGAGTGCAGGACTCCTGAGGATGCCCCCATTGTGGCCAAGAAGGTCTATTCTCCTGAAGGTGCTCCTGACAGGACAGGCATTGATGTATTGGCTGACTTAGCTGATATTGAAGATAGGCCATTCTCCCCCCTTGATCCCAGACTTCTCTCTTACACCAAACTTCTTGAAACTGCTCTTCAAGAAGGTGATCAAATTTCTGTTAATCTCCCACCCATTCAAGCCATTCCAATAACCTCCTCAGGAACATTGCTCTCTAAAGCACCTGAGTCCCAAATTGTCTTAAGTTCTTCTGAACCCAACCCATCTGAGCCCCAGCCCAACTTACTTGAATCCCAATCCAACCCTCCTGAATCCCAAGTCAACTCTTCTGATGGAGATGGTAGTGATGAAGAGTACACTTATGAGGGGATGCTAAGGCAGATTGCCAAAGCTAATGTGGACCAGCTGTACCCAGGATTGAAGGATTATCCTAGGCTGCAAAAACAGTTCTATGATCTCAAGGCACTTGTTGAGATCAAAGATAGGACAATGGTGGAGATAGCTCAGGCTATCAAGGATAAGGGAGCAAGCTGGTGGCAGGTTGAAGAAAACAGGCTTTTACATTTTGCAAATGTGAAGAAGTCCAGTGTGTTGACCACTGAGGCCTTATTTTGCACAATTGTTCATGAGAAGGTGCTTGCTGAGAGAGAAAGGATTGCACAAGGAGTTAAGCATCCTGACAGCACCTCAGATGATGATAATGATGATGATGACAACACAAACCCCAATCCCCCTGGCCTGAATTCTGCTCAGGTACATTACTTAACCTATCATTCAATTAAGGACTCTGATCATTCAGAGGAGTTGACCAAGAGTGGTGACTCAGTCCAAGATGCATTAGCCAAGGATGGTTCTTCTGAGCCTGAGGCAAAGCTTGACAATGTTGAGACTTCCATAGGAGAAGCTGGTTTGACTAAAGCCTCATCAATGTCAGGACAGTGGACTTGGGATGCCCAAGCACTGTGATCTCCCAACAACTGCCCTCTGTGGATCCTGTTGAGGATATGGAGGTGTCAGGATTAGGACAGGAAGGAGTTGAAAAGGATGATAGTATGGAAAAATCAGAGGGAGAGGGTGGTGATTGTGTGATTACTGGTAGTTTGAGTGCACCACAATTAGAGGGAGATGAAGTTGAAATATTGGGTGCAGCCCAATATGAGAGTCAGGCTATTCTTCAAGTCAAATCTGAACTTGATGAATACCTTGGTGAAAGGAGGCCTGATTCTCCAGTGAATGTGAGTCCATTATCTATGAATGAAGAAAAGAATCTAGTTGAAAATGAGAGAGAGGGTGCTGATGTATCAGACCTTATGGGAGAAGAAAAGAAAAAGGGTGTTGAGGGAGATTTAACTAACCCTTTAAGTTTTGCAGATTCAGTTGCAGTCACAATAGAACAAATTTTTGCAGATGCTTCCCTCACAGATATTCCAGTTGATGCTGATATTGATCTTGAAGCAATCTCAGCAAATGTGTCCACTCTGAACCAAATCTACTTTGAGCAAGCCAATGCCACTGAGGCTGGATTGCAAATTGCTACACAGACTGCAACCTCCATTGAGGAGCAATCAGAGAAGTTGGACACATTGGTCAGAGAAGTTGGGAAAGCACATGCTGCAACTGTTGACACCCTTGATGGTCAAGGAAAGACTCTAGCCTCTGTGGAAATGAGGCTCACTAGCTCAGAAGAAGTGGTTTTGCCAACCTTGGATGCTAGAATCAGTGGTGTTGAAACTGGACTGCAAATAGTTTCAACAGAAGTTACCAAGGCCAAGGATGCAATGGCAAAATTCACAAAGACTGTGAAGAAGGAGCAGCAAGGCTTAAAGGATCTCTACAAGCACAATGTGCAGGCATTAAGAAGGACAATTAAGGATGCATTGAGGCAAAGGACAGCAGCTCAGAGGAGGAAATCTGAGGAGCTAAAAGCTGCAATGGTGAAGGAGGCTGCTGAGAAGTTCACAGTGGAACTTATGGCCAAGGTCTCTGATCAAGTTGTGTCCAACCTCACTGACCAACTGCAAGCCAAACTTGATCAATCCTTGAAGGCCACACTTGATGCTATTGTTGCTCAGAAAATGAAGCCAGTCCATGCCTTTCTGAGTATGGCTGATGATAGGATGCAAAATATTCATGATGAGAATGTTTATTTGCTGCAAGAATTGAAGTCCCTCACTCATGCTCATTCACATCTCTCAGTCACTATGAGTGAATTGAAGCCCCAATGTTTTGATAATGCCAAAAAGGGGGAAAGAGAGAGAGCTAGGGCAAAGGGAACCTTGAGGATAGGTGAATCCAAGGGAAAGGAAAAGGTCCCTGAAGTTGAAGAAGAGGAAGAAGAAGACATTGGGAAAGGCAAAGGCTCAATGAACATTGAAGATCTAACTGAGGAAGAGCAAATTCAGATTGCTGTAAAGGAGTCCATGGCTTCTGTAATGGAGAGTCAGGCCAGAAGGCAACAAAGACCTGGTGGTGAATCTGCAGGACTTGACCCCAAAGAGAAGATTGTTGAAGTAAGGGGGAAAGTGATCAGAGCCTCTGAAAGAAAGAGAAAGGAACAAGCCTTTACTGAATTCCCAACCAGCCTGACCCTACCATCTGAGTTTCAATCTGAAGAGACAACTCAACTGAGGAAGTCAAAGAGGCTGAAGAAAGCAGCCAGGTTGCCTGAAATCCAAGAGGAAGAAGCTGAAGAAGAAGAACAAGACAAAGAGCCTGAAGTCAGAATACCCAAGCTTGCTGATGATCCTTCAAAGTTATTTGAAGAAGGATTTGGAAAGGATCCTGAAACTCAGGAGAAACTAGCTCTTCAGAGAGCTAAGGAAAGGATGGATCAGTTGGTTGAGGCCAACAAAGCAAGAGATGAAAGGAGGGCAAACTTAAAAGCTCCAAGAAGAAGGGCATCTTACAGAAGACTCAAGCCTCAGATGCTGCAAAGATGGGACACTCAATACCCTCACCATGACAAGTGGTTGCCAATCTCACTGAATGATGCATGGGAGGAGGCCAAAAGAAGCTTTGTGTATGACGTCTATGTCATAGGAAAGTGGCTAGGAGAGAGTGTTGATGAGGTATTTGTACAATTCATGTTTGAAAATCACAGGGAACTATACCAGAAGCTGTTTGCAGCAGCTGATATGGCAAGAATTGAGTTCAAGGCCCCTGGTCCCATTCTGTACATGCCTCCCAAGTTCAATGGGAACTTGATTGATGAAGGGAAGATTCTGGAGGAGTTCATCTCAATCATGAGGATGGAGAAGATGAAGCCTGGCCCCAAAGGAACCAATCAGGACATTTGGGAGCTGAAGAAGAGGGTCTGGGCTCAGTATGGAATTGCTCCTCAGGATGATGGAACTCTTTGAAGCATAAGTTCACTCCTTCCCTTATTACTATGATTTTCTTATTTTGCTGTTATCTTATTCTGTCTGTATCAGTTAGTGAGTCCTTCTAATTTTCTGTTTTGTAATGACTCATGGAATATATGAAAGGATCACTATTTTTCTATCAAGAGATAACAACTCATTATCTCAACTAACCTGACATGACCTATATACTTGATTTATTATTTGTGCTAACAGTTTGTTTCAGGAAAACTGACCAGATCATTTATCCTGAAGATAGAGCTTAGTATAAGTCAAGTTCCCTTTGTAATAGGTTTTGGCATCATCAAAAAGGGGGAAATTGTTGGGAATAAAATGATTTTGATTAAAGATACCAAAACCCCTGAATGATGATGATCAGATTAGTTGAGATACACTCAAGTATAGATCAGTCTAGTTGTCTCAGGATACTTGAGTAAGTAGGAATGCTTAAGTCTAAATCTCAGAAATATTGTGAGGTTTATAGTTCAGGATAGTTGTCCAAAGCTGGAATGTTAGGCAGCTTGCTAAGTGTTAGTGCTTTAGGACAAGTTTGCTGAGTTTACAAGACAAGCTGACTGAAGTGGACAACATGGCTGAAAGATCAAGAGTGATAAGGCAAAGCTTCATGCATTGATAGGAACTGTATCAGATCAATTGAAGTACCTATGATCAAGAGCATTGAATGTTATACTCACAGAAGACATATTTAATGAAGCATTTATTGTCATCAAGCCTGAACTATGCATTGAAGACTTAGAAGCATTAAAGACTGAAGTATTGAATGAATGTTGGAACATTCTAGTTTGCAGCAGGAATGTTCAGGAGAGTTGTCCCATCTGACCGTTGGTTGAGTGTAGAGTCTGCCACAAATCAACCTTGGGAAATGTGCAAATTGTTGGGAAATTAATCCAATACCCAATAATAGTCCCCCAACAATGTGGTCCCCAACTCTTGTGGTCCCCAACTCCTTTGTGGGAAATTATTATGGGACCACATTCCCCATCTCCTTTGTGGGGAATTGTTGACACTTGTGGGTTATGGACCATCACGCTAGGAATCCTTTGAGACTCCTTTAAAATTACCCGGATCTATTTGGGACGTAATTTAAATATGAATTATCACAAATCTAATTTCACAATTTAAACAAATTAGATCAACTAATTTATGTAATGAATGTACGGTAAAATAATTAAATCCCTAAACATGCGGAACTAAGGGATTACGTGTTTACCTTTAAATCGGAGAGATATTGTTGAGAAGAGTAACAACTTCAACCCAATTGCCTTCTCAAGTATTCCCTAAGTCCTAGCCCGTTGACCCGGTGGGAGATCTCACGAACTATTAACTCTCAAGGAAGAATTAATTTTCTCTTGTTGCACACACTGTAATTTCAAAAATTACAGATCTTTTTTTTTTTTCTTCTTAGTCTCTTTTTTGTCAAGAGTACCAATTTTTTTTCTTCTCCTTTTATAAGAGAGAATCTATGTTTCTTCTCTTACAAGAAAGAAAAATTGACCGGTCAATTTATCTTGGAATAATATAGAAATAATCTCTTATTTCCATATATCTTTTTCCATAAATATCTCTCTCTAATTTCTTGCAACAAAATTAATCCTTATCTTTTAATTTCCTTAATTAATAGACTTTTATTGGGCTACTTGAGGGGCCTTTAGGAGAATTAGGATTGGACCTCCCAATGGGCCCAAAAATCAATATTGAGCCACAACATTTTTCCAGCCCATTAATATTAATTCATTCCACTATAGAATTAATATTGCACTATCCATCCTAACCCATATTACGAAATATGGCTCCCGGTTATTATTTCCCGTGTTTAACATTCAATGTCCATCAATTAATTTAAGCTACTGAATGCTTTAATTAATTAATATCTTTTATTCCTCGGAGTAAGGACAGCTCAACATTATTATCATACCGGAAATAAATTCCACTGATCAGATTTGATATGATAAACCTTCTGAGCCCACCAAGGGGACATAATCAACTTGACACTCCAAGACACGATTCTCTGTATTAATTTTGGCAATCTGTCCTGTAATTAATAATATTGCCCAAAATACAAAGTATTGAATCAAATTGATTCTTTACCCATAATAAATCAAAACAATACTTCTTAACTACAGACAATCCCATTTAAGTGACAGAGATTAAGAAATCAACAACCACTGAGGTCTAATTCTTCATTCCTTAAGTCAGTCTAGAAGAATTACCTCTCTGTAGGTCCTATTCAGCACATCATAATGCACTAGTGTAATCTCTTGGTCAAGATAAACCAATCCGAGCCTTACACCTCAACTTCTACCAATGGATTGTTCAATTCCATCTAAGTTGTGAATCAATTGTACTTATATACAAGGAACTGACAATGTGATCTTCTGTGATCTTCTGCACACCACATTGTCTACAATGTAAAATACATATGAACGTTTATGCAATAAATAATTAACATTCATTATATTTAAAGCAACCAGTGATAAAAATATTATTCTCATTTATAAGTGCAAGAATCAGTTTGTATACATAAGTAGCACTAAAAGCATATACTTGTCAGTATAACCCTAACACAAATTTGGAAACTGACACAAGTCATCTCAGCCGCATTTTTCAGAAGTCAACACATTCATTCAAGCAACCATTGAAGAAGCTTTTACACAGTGGATAATAGGATGTCAAGCTTCTCAACCGTTTCAATGGTGCTGCAAATAGACAAGTTTGAAATGTTATCTCTCCAACGGATAGTTGATCAAATTTGCCTATAAATTCAGAAGTGATCAAAGGATTCAAGCATCCAACTACTTGCTATCAAACTATCATCAAGCAATCAAAAGGAAACCAAAGTTGTTCTTAAGAATCCCAAGTTTCCTGATCACTTCAATAGCTAAGCCAATCTTTGTAAAATCCCAAGCTTAGCATTGAGATATCCTAAGCCTTTACATTGTTCTTATTGTAAAGGATATCTCTATTAGTTGGAACCAAACCTCAAACCCTTACCTCATTGAGTGAAGTAGTGTTTGTTGTAGAAGTGAGGAGTTAAGGACTGTTATTGTGAAACACAGTCTTAAATCAGAGAGATTGAGCACTAGGACTCAGATTATCCTAGGGATCAAAGCACTAAGAGAGTGTTGTTGATCAGTGCACCTTGGCACTATAAAACAAGCTAATTCCATTGTTAAGGAATTATCCTGTTCAATCAGGGAAAGTGGATGTAGGAGCTTGAGTCTCTGAACCACTATAAATTGTGTGTCATTTACTTACTGCATTATTTATAGCACTTGCAATCAATCATATTTCAAAGAGTTTTTCTCAGTAAGTTAAGAGTTTTTCCATGATCACTGTGTTTTCAGAAATTAACTTGGAGTATTCTTTTAAGAAAAAGGCCAACCACATTCCGCACTTAACAACTCTCTTAGATATTTATCCAACTGATCACTCAATAGTTTTCAGTAGGACAAATATCTCTTGAAGTTCTCTCAGGATAGTTGTGAGACAACCTCCCTGATAAGACCAACTGTTTGAAAAGAAAAAGAATTTGCATACACAAGTGCATTCCCCCCCCCCCATACACTTGTGTCATACTCCACCAAGGACCAACAGTTTGCATATCCGCTAACGAGTCCATGCTCGCCAGTCCTCCCTTGCCTGCCCCTCCTCTCCTTCCTACTCCTCGCCATCCTCCAGTTCGCTCGCCTCCTCATCGACAGGACATTCCTCGCCCAATTCATCCCATGCGTACTCGCTCCAAGGATGGCATCTTTAAACCCCAAGCATCTTGTTAATACCTCATTCCTCGCAACCAATGCATTGCTCGCCTCCATCCACTCCACTAAAGAGCCCAAAGGATTCAAATCAGCCTCTAAAATTCTTGAATGGGTCGCAGCCATGGATGCCGAGCTTCAAGCCCTTCATTCCAACAAAACTTGGACTCTTGTTCCTCGCCCTGCCGATGAAAACATTATAGGTTCAAAATGGGTATTTCGAATAAAATTCCTCTCCGACTGGTCTATTGATCGCCACATGGTTCGCTTAGTCGCCCAAGGGTTTTCTTAGCTTCCTAAATTTGATTACGACCACACTTTCAGCCCTGTTGTTAAGGCTTCTACTATTCACATCATTCTCCCTCGCTGTCATAAATAAGTGATCTCTTCGTCAATTAGACGTCAACAATGCCTTTCTTCACGGTCACCTTACTAAACCGGTCTACATGGAATAACCTCCCGGCTATGTTGATCCTGCTCGCCCAAGTTTTGTCTGTCGTCTTAACAAAGCAATTTACGGTTTAAAACAGGCATCCAGGGCCTGGTTTTTTCGCTTTAGCTCTTTTCTTATCTACTTGTTGGGGAAGGGTTAACTCGACCTATTTTCTAAATGGGTGTATAGAAGGGAATCAAACTAAGTATGAGAAATTCCCTTACAATTTGAGTTAGCCTAAAGTTAGGATTGAGAATTTATCTTCTAAGCTTTGGATGTGTATGAGACTATGCTGGCTTAGATATATCATGAGTTCACTAACTCGGGGTGTGGGTATAAGGATGCTTGCTTGATGTCCCATCACACCGGCCTTAAGCATCACCCTCACGCATTACTTTGAGTTATGATTTGAACTCGGTATTTATAGTGTGTTTTGCTTGAGTGTTACCGTTGAAAAGTAACAAGCAAATTCCACTATTTCAGGAACAACAATCTCTAGGTAGATGCTATTGATTATTAGGGTTGGCTAGTAATAATCAATACGTCATATGCTTCCTTGATCTTTGTGCCTTGTCAAAATTTTGGTTTCTGCTGTCGTCTCCTTAGTGGTACACGTCAGCTCTGATTTGACAACACAATGCTTGATTCAGATGGTCTTTGACTCAACTATTTTACTCAACTGATCTTAGGATCATCTCTTCTGATCGGCACATAACTTTTGATTGCTTCCTCAGCTGTGTAGACTTCGTCGGGTTAGTCAGGCAGACTTAGTCTCAGCTGTGCTTGGCTTACTCAGCTGATAAGACCTCAGCGGATCATACTCAGCTGATAATCAGATGAGTACTTACTCATCTGATTCTTCTCTTCAGAATTTTGGTCTTCTCTTCTTTTCTGAGCTTGTGCGTGTTTCTCTACTATATCAGCTGACTTTCAACTCTGTTGATATGACCAGATCCTAATTTATTACAAGATGAATGATGAATTTGTCTATACAATACAACTTATCCTATTACAAGTATATTTAGTGTATCGATACAAAACATAAGGATATAGAATATCCCAACACTTTCATATGTAGGTAGACACGTAAATTAAGAAAGTGTAATAAAGAGTGGAGTTTTGAGGGGAAATTTTGTAAAATTTATGTATAAAGTAAAAAATGATTTGACTTTTGTGTATGCATGTGTGGAGAAAAAGTAATGACATTTGTGTAAAATTGAGGATATTGTGAGGATGTAGTTTATAAAGGGTTTTCTATTTTAAGAATATGAAAGTTATTGCGGAACATTTGAAAAATAAAAGTGTGAAAATTATTATAGGACGAATACTATCTTTAAAAAAAGAAAAAGCTTATCGTCTAAAAATTTCAAAGTGAATGAGAATTTTTTAAGAAATTAAAGATGCCAAAAGAAATAACAATGAATAAAAATAATAAAATATAATCAAAGTTTATAATATATATTTTTTTTATATTAATAAGGTAATATTTTACTCCCTCCATTCCAGTGAAAGCTACCCAACTTTCCTTTTTCGTCAGTTCCAATGAAAGCTCTCCATTCCTTTTTTGGTAACTATTTCCTCTCACATTTCATTATATTTTTCTCTCTCTCAATCACATCACCTCTAATACATCTACTTATTATATTAATATATATTTCTTAATCTTCGTGTTCGGAGTTCATAAAGAGCTTTCCTTTGAACGGAGGGAATATAATTTTTTATGAGATGCTATATACCTAAATCATAAGATTACAACCGCCGCCTCGTCCTTCATCTTCAACAACCTAGTTTATTTCCTTCAAATTTTTCAAATTCAGCATGGTCTTCTCCCCTCCCCTTCATCCAACATCCACACCATATAGATCTGATTTTAAAAAAAAGGGTATCTGCACCACTCGTCGTGCCGTCGCAACACTGTACGTCGTGTCGCCGCAACACCATCAGTCGTCCCATCGCACCGCCGCCTTATTTAATCTTTTTTTCAGCAGATCATCTAGTGGGGTTAGAAATTCGTTTAAGATTTTAGTTGGGATCAATGTATAGATCCTCCGTGACGGCGCTACGGTGGCCGATCGGGTGAGTCATCCGTTGATCCCATTTATTTTTTTCGTATTTATTTTCTTGTTGTTTAGTTGTTTCTGGTTGTTGTTTATTTGTTTTTGGTTTAGTTTTTGTTTATTTCCAATTGGCGGTTTCTCCAACTTATATGTGTTTTATGCGGCCTGCTTCCTTTTTTGGTACCTGTTTTTCCTCTTGTGGGACCTATGGATATTTTGGGACTTGAATGTGTGTGAAGAACATGACGCTCGTTGATTCCTTATCTTTATATTTCTATCTTTAATCATATTTTTACTACAATTATCTGCACCCGCTAATTTAATGAATTCACCCCCCTAATCATATTTTTAAAACAATTATTTACACCCGCTCATTTAATGAGTTCACCCCCAAATCATTTCTTTTTTACAACAGTTATCTACACCCGCTCATTCTATGAGTTCACCCCCAAATTATTTTTTACCACAATTATCAGCAATCACTCGTTTTATGAGTTCACCCCCAAATTATTGTTTTACCACGGTTATCAGCCCTCGCACATTTTATGAGTGCACCCCAGAATATTTTTTTAAAAATAATCACATTTAAAAGACTATATTATCCTTTTATTATTTTACACAAAATATAATAAAATAAACTCTAAAAAATCAATTCACCACCAAATCACCCATATTTTTAAAAAAAAAAGTGTAAAAATATAATTAATAAAAAACTATCGAAATTAGCCACAAATCTCAATTTTTTCTTTTTAATTTTTCTTCCCCCTCCTCTTTTTCTTTTTTCTTCCCATTTTCAATTTTTTTTTCAAATTTTTTATTTCCTTGTTTTTTTTTTCTTTTCCTTTTTAAATTTTCCTATCTTTCTTTTCCATTTTTTGAATGTGTATTTTTTAAATTTTAATACAAAATAATATTATAGGTATAATTTTATTAAAGTCGATCGGCGGTGCACCTAAATTTTAATTTTAATTTGATGAGTAAAGGACCTGCCGGAAATCCATGCATGTCGGCGGGTGATCCAGCCACCACCATGCCCGACCACCCCCTCGACGGCGACGGCAGCGCTTCGGTCTCGGCCGCTGAAGCCCGAGACCCCTCCTCGAATCGCAATCACGATTCTTCACTTCCATAACAATCGACATAATCTTCTATCTCGGCCACGATCCATGGCGGCCGAAATCCTCTCCTCATTTCGACCACCGACGCGACTGCTTCGATCAATCTCCCTTGCGTTCGCGATCCAGGAGCTTCTCCTACATCAACGGCGCTCGCCTGCAACACTCGGATCGACGTTGCCTCTCTCTCGTCGTTCGTCTCTGTCCAAATCGAAGCTACATTGCTTCATCCGTCTTCTTCACCCTGCTCCTGCGCAGCCTCTTCCTCCGGCTGACGACGGCCCGATGGAGGACTGTGAGTATGTTGCTGATGGATCTCTGACCGGACGACACTTGGAGCCGGTGACCTTGCTGATGAAATCCCAAGCGAAGACTACTGACCTAGGGTGCCCTCCCATTGGGCTAGGGTTTCCTTCAATTGGGCTTGGTAATGTGCACCCTCTATTTTCTTTAGTACACCCCAATCTGCACTCTCTCCACTTTTTTTATGGTATTATTGTTATTGGTATTATTGATACTGGTATTACTAGTTATTGATTGCGGTATTACTATTAATACACTATTGAATTAATATTAATGATTATTGATTATTAATTGTGGTATTACTGATTATGTGAAATTATTTATTACTGGTTATTATTATTTTTATGGTATTACATATTATTGTTTATGGTATTACTGATAATTGTTTTTGGTATTATTGAATATATTTAGATTTGTGGAATTATTTGTTATTGTATGAGATATTACTATTCAATGTTCATGGTATTACTACTTACTGTTCATGGTATTACTGATAATTATTTTTTGTATTATTGAATATAATTAGATGTGTGAAATTATTTGTTATTGTATAAAATTTTACTGATTAATATTAATGGTATTATTGATTAATGTTTGTGGTATTACTAATTATTGTTAATGGTTTTACTGATTACTGTTTATGGTATTACTGGTTATTACGTGTTGTATTACCGACTACTCCCTCCTTCCTATTGAAAGCTACCCAACTTTCCTTATTCGTTTGTCCCAATGAAAGTTACTCATTCCTTTTTTGCCAAACTATTCTCTCTCACATTTCATTATATCCTTCTCTCTCTCAATCACATCACCTCTCATACATCCACTTATTATATCATATTTTTTAACCTCTGTGTCTGAAGCTCATGAGGAGCTTTCACTGGAACGGAGGGATTATAATAAAATCATACATATAATATTATTTTGTATTAAAACTAAAAAATATACTAATGAAAAAAAGTAGGAAACAAAAAAAACGAAGAAATAAAAAATTTGGAATAAAAATTGAAAATGGGAAGAAAAATTAAAAAGAAAAAAAAAATTGAAATTTGTGCCTAATCTCGATAGTTTTTTTTAATTATCTTTTTACGATTTTTTTTCTAAAAATATGAGTGATTTGGTGGTGAATCGACGGTAACTCGGCAATGACTCGGCTGTAGATTGTAAATGTATAAATTAGGGTTGATTTTATTATATTTTGTGTTAATTAATAAAAAAATAATATAGTCTTTTAAATGTAATTATTTTTAAAAAAATATTTTGGGGTGAACTCATAAAATGAGCGGGTGCAGATAATTGTGGTATAAAAATAATTTGGGGGTGAACTCATAAAATGAGCGGGTGCAGATAACTTTGGTAAAAATATAATTTGGGGGTGAACTCATAAAATGAGCGGGTGTAGATAACCGTTGTAAAAAAGAAATGATTTGGGGGTGAACTCATAAAATGAATGGGTGCAGATAACTATGGTAAAAAATGATTTGGGTGAACTCATAAAATGAATGGGTGCAGATAACTATGGTGAAAAATGATTTGGGGTGAACTCATAAAATTAGCGGGTGTAGATAATTGTTGTAATAAATTATTTTATTGTATAAGGATAAAAATGTAAATTTACAATAATATATTTTAATTAATTTAATTTAATAGAAAATACAAATTTATGACACATTACGACAATACATATCGTAAAATTTACAAAAGGTAACAGGTCATCAAATCTAAACCTTTAGATTAGATTTTTAATGCCTTAGATTAACTGACTACGATAGTCATTACGACACGTTACGACAACCTAACTACATATAAGAGGTCCCAACTTAGTAAGGATTATTACTACCAAAACAAGAAATTGACAATTAAAACAATAAACAACTACGAATATAATTCAAAGAAGTGCAAGGGTGAGAGAATGCTTCGGGTGTTCCCTACCTAGTGAAATCGAGAGAAATTGTTTTTATTTTGTTAATGCTTCAATTAAGGTTTGCTAAGGGCACCTAAATGTTAGGATGATAACAATTTCCCTTTGGGTAATATAGTCTTAATTTTAAGGTGTTCCCAAATCCGGTAATAAGGTTTTCTTCCTAATCCTCACCAACTACTCAAACAACCATTCAAGTAATTAATGTCCTTTAATGGAGTTCTAATACGATTAACTCTCTCTCGACGAATTAAAAGTATAACTAACACAATTGCATACCAACAACTCACACCATAAATATACACATGTCCATGTAACTCTCGTCTACGCTAAACATGCACCTAAATATGGATTAACAGAAGTTAACACACAAAGTACCAACAATTCACAATCAAAAGAAGCAATAATCCTAAAATCAACAATTCCAAAACTCAACAATCACATGGTTTAGAACACCCAAAGCATAAACAAAATTAGCACATAATGTTTGAAGAAACACGCATGGCTAAAGCAACACAAAATAATGAAATAAACATGAAACTTGTAATTAAATACCAAAAGAGAGTATGGTTTGAAGTCACCTTGTTGTTTCTTCAAAATACCTAGCTATTATAAAAGAGTGGAGCCTTGTTCTTCAAAAATCTAATCTAAATACTAAACTTGAAGCTAATCTATGAATTAAAGGTGCAATAAATGTAAAAACCTAACTAAGATGAACTAGGGTTTATGAGTTTGTAAGAATTGAGGCTAAGAGATTGTTTACAAACTGAGTTGGAAGTAGGGGCGGACCCAGGATGAATAATTGAGGGGGGCGAACAGTAAAATTTCATACTAATGAAATTTATAATATACATTATTAAACTTATATATAATATATTAATTATCATAAAATTTTCAGAATATAACATTAAACCTACACTACAACCTGATAAAAGTGTTATTTGATATGGAAAGTATTATTTAATATGGTCCAACTTGGATATATGCTCTAACACTTTCAATATTGGTGATCGTAATTTTGGGTCACGTTTTAATGATTAATCCTCAATAATTTTGCATGACGACTTTCATCATTATTTATAAATGGATTTAACTTAGATGTTTGAGTATTTTTATTCTTTCTTTCAAAGAAAAATTCTATTGTCCGTAGCCTTTTCATCTACAAAATAATCAAATACAAGTTAATTAATTAAAAGACCATTAAATTCCAAATTTTAACTTTTAGTCAGTCATTACTCATTAGTTATATTAATTTTTGTTTATATTTGATCTAGAAAATAAAATTTATAAATACATCAATTAATATCTAAAGAATTAATTTTAAATTAAATGCTAATTATGAATTAAATATTTAGAGAATTGAAGAATAATTAAAATAGTACATTAGCAAATAACAAAATAAAAATAATAATATATAAATTACAATTACAAACCTGTTGAGTGGTGAGTATTGTATTAGTATGAATGTATGATTTAATTACTCTAATGGGGTGCGTGATTGATTGAGAAGAAAAGGAATTAAATTAACAGATAAAAGGATTGGGCCTGGAAGAAAATAAAATAAGCAATTACTGGGCCGTTTTAAATTAGTTTATTAATTGGGGGAGGCCAACCAAAAAAATAAAATAAAAATATCACTAAGATGTATATATACAGTACTTGATTGACAAAATCTAGGGAGGGGGGGGGGCCAGGGGCCATGGCCCTCCTCACCGAAAGCGTACGTCCGCTCCTGGTTGGAAGGTATTCAAGGCTTCCAAAAGTGTGTGAGACGAAATTAGCAATCGGGCCCTTGAAGTTCTTCAAAATTCGCGAAATTTCCCAAAAAAATGTAAGTTGACTCGGTCAACCGAGTCGAGTGGACATACAATGGGATTTTGGGATGCAGAACTCAAACGGCCACAAGTGTGGATCCAAACGGCCACCCGTTTGAAGTCACTCGGTCGTCAGTGTGGATCCAAACGACCGCCCGTTTGACTTGAAAATTCTTGAAAGTTTCTGGAAGTCCACCTCACTCGGCCGCCAGTGTGAGACCACTCGGCCGACCGTTTGACATTTGCTCCTTGGATTTTTTCTTCTATTTTTCTTGCTCGTCCTCCAATCGAACTTCAATTGCCATGCACCAATGCTCGTTTTCCCCCTAAAATTGACTATTTCACTTTTTTTTCTACACTTTGAACACATTTCTTGACAACAAGGTTAGTAGCACAATTTCTATCTATTACGACCAAAATCACATCAAAGTGCTACAATAATATAGTAAAAACGAGCACAAATACGAGCAATCTCACACCCAATCAGGAGGTGATGTTCTTCTCCTTCTTAAGCTTTCATCGATCGGCCAAGCAACGTCAGACTGGATTTTACGGAACCCATACCACATTTTGTTGATAGAGATCGCGATACTATATAAATTTGAGTGTCCTACAAACCTCACGAATGCGAAGCGTCTCCCTATTCTCGTTCTCTTGGGAGGGATGTAAATGTCTGTGATCCGACCGAATTGGAGTAGCCACTCGAAAAGGTCCCTTTCCAACCAATCATCAGGAAAATTCGACACAAACACTTTGGAGATACTCCTGGGTCGTTTTCTCTGCAAAAGCTCTCTCGAATATGTAGTAAAATATTATATTATATGTAGTAAAATATTATATTATATTTATTAATTTAATTAAAATATGTAATATTAAAACTACCTATTTAACATTATATTATTTTTATTTAAATTTAATTTGAAAATTATTATTAATAAAATTAATAACAAAAAAAACTTAGATAAAACCACAATTAAAAATTGTGAAGAACATGAAGAACAACATCGAAAAAAAGGTCAATCGTGAATCTCCCATAGCTTCGTCACCGAGGTACGTCGCGTCACTGTTATCACACCGTCATAGCACCACCACCACCGTCAGATCGAGTGCAACCCCCTATTGACTATTGTGTGTTCTATGTATGCCCCCTATTGTCTATTGTGTGTTCTCTGTCGCGGGGCTGCTGTCGATTGTCGTCGCTTTACTGTTGCCCGTTGCTATTATTAATTTGTAAGTCTGGTTAACTAATTTGTGTTATGAAAAAAATTAATAATTCATGAAAAAATATATACAAATTAAATCACCATTTTTTCTTGAATTACAATTTAATCAAAACTTCTAAATACTTCCTCACTTCATCTATAAATTTTCTATTTTATCATTTTAGTCCGTCACTCATACCCTTTTTAAATACTTTTTATTTTCACCCCATTTAAATATTGTTAGAAACTTACCATTAAGACTTTATAACACTCCCCCAACTTGTCTTCCCTCCACATCTTACAATGGACGGCAACGCGCCGAACTCCGACGACTACTCCGCCGCCGCAACCCTAATCCCCTTTCCCCGTCCGCTGCCTCTTTTACGTGTGCCTATTAAAGCCGGTCCACCGGACGATCCGTACCTCCTCGCGTTCAAAAATCAAAATGCTTGGGCCACCGCATACGAGAATTGCAAAGCCCTAATAATTTATCAATGCGAATCCGGTTCGCGAATCGGATGCTCCATAGCTGCTTCAAACAAATGCAAACCGCCATGGTGGAAAGCTCTTCTGGGCAATTATTCGAAACAGGACTTTAGTGAAAGAGCAAAGTGCGAGGAGATTGAAATGGAAGCTTGTTTTGCGGTTGCTAAAGACAAGTGCGGCGGCTTTGCGAAGCAAAAGTGTTACCCGGCCTTTAAGAATGCAAGGATTGAAGTGGAGTTGAAAAAGGTGGATTGGAAGGATGCGTTTAGGTTGATATCTGTGGTGTGTTTTGGGAATGAAAAGAGTTGTGGGGTTAGGTTTTGGGGAATGGATAAAACTTGGGGTGAGTTTAGACAAAAATATGAGGTTACTAACGTTCGAGGGAGAGATTCGTTGGGTTCTGATGAGATGAATATTGAGGAATTCTTGAGAAACAACACTTAGAAACTTGTGTGTATAGATGATACACTTTTGAGTTTTTCTTGGTTCTGTTCTGTTGTGCTTTTTTTTTTTGACTTTGGAGCTGTTGGAGAAGTAGAAATGAGCTGTTTGTGAGAATTGAGGTTTTCTGGATCATTTCCGGCGGGTGAAGTTTAGGATCGCAACTCAAAATGTGAGTTTCGTACTGTCTTTTGTTCTATGATTTAAACTATATGCACTACTGTCATTCATTATGGAAATCATTTTTGACCTTTTGTTGTATATATGTAATGGTTCATGATCTTAACTTATCGAATTGTATTTAGGGCTTTGCAAAATTTGATTTGTTTATTGTGACATTGAGATGTTCGGGAAATGGGCATAAGTGGCCTTCTACATAATGTATGGAATGTAGAGAATCTTTAACTCAAATTTAGAAAGGAATATGAAGACCTAAAAGACTTGGAAAAATAAAACTTAAAAAATGACATATGATACTTAAATATAAATGAGAGCATGAGTCTAGGCAAAAAAAACGATAGTTAGATATGATTCGTATTGCGAATCGCCATAGTGGGATAATGTCTTTGTTGTTTTTGGTTTACTTTGCAATTGCTATCTTGATATTTTGCAGTT
The DNA here is from genome assembly GCA_963675135.1 of Galeopsis tetrahit. NCBI lineage: Eukaryota > Viridiplantae > Streptophyta > Magnoliopsida > Lamiales > Lamiaceae > Galeopsis > Galeopsis tetrahit. Next base: position 3,248,694 of record OY776122.1, read on the forward strand.
ACTATTCTTTTTGCTTTCTTAGCTTTGAGTGCTTTTCTTGATTTATTTGACATAAGTCTGTCTGATTTGGAATTAGGAGTCATGTAGAGGAGTGAAGTCAGCGGTTTTGTTGTGTTTGTCATAGATCGAATCGGAGACAGCTAAACTAATGCATGGGCAGGAAGTCATACCCATGTTACATAAAACTTTGAAATTTATGACTAAAGAATAATAGACTTACCGTAGAGAGATTGAAAATCGCAACATTGCAATATTAGAACTTTGAAAAACTAATTGATGACTCTTGAAATTTCAAAAATGTTAGTTTGACTATAGGAGATAAATTTATGTTGACATTTGAACTTGATAAGGAAAGTTGAGTGATCTAGAGTACACATAAAAAGAATCAGAATAGCTGATCAGTTGTTTAAAAATCAACATCACATTCTATTAATTTGCAGACTGTTTCATCAATACTGTAAGCTCTTGCTATTAGAATTTGAAGCTGCCTTCTGTTTGATAACCTAAATAATTGTGGAATTTTGCAACCCCTGATGTTATAACTTGAAAAACTAATTCATGACTCTGGAAAACCAGGAGGAAAAGGAAATTTGACAGTGGGAATTAGTATGTTACATTGGAGAAATATGATGTAAAATATGGAGGAAAAAGAGGCTTGCGAATATTGGATTGGTTATTTAAAATCACCTCAGAATACATATCATTACTACTGAGTCTACTGTAAGCTTTTTTTAAAACTTGAAGTTGCCTCCTTCTTTACTCATTCAAATTGGAAATAGGTAAATTGTGAGAATATAGTTTAGAGGTAATGAGAGTTGCTACCATATTTAATATAATCAGAATATTGGATTGGGGGTATAAACCCTGATTTTCAACATCATTATTCACAAAATGTTACATGCACCTAGCTACATATGCATTGCTATTTTATAGTTTGCTATTCCCAGTTGACATCATGGTTAATACTGTAATAGTCACTATTCTGTTTCTCATATAACAATCAACAAATTACAATTTTTACAATTTTAATATTTTGTTTTCTAACTAAAACCATGCAGTTCATTGCATAGAAAAACAAGAAGCTGCAATTAGGTTTGTCCTTAGGCTATGAAAGGTGACAGACTTACAATTAGATGGTTGTTAACAAGGTCGTTGTATCACCAGTTCATGCAATGGAGTTTTTTCATGAACAAACCCATCTTTGTTGGAAAATTTCTTCCCTCAGTCCATATACTTAAAACTTTGGGTTAATTTTAGCTAAAAACAAAACTTATATCTCCTCCTGTTATTTATTGAGCTTCCCTTACAAAGCTCTAGATATCATACTTAAGATTCTTGCATTTGATGTAGGTCACTTATGATTAAATTTTATAGTAATTTTCTGGAATTATGGGTAATTGAACTTGTAATAAAACTGAAAAATTTCCTAGTGGGAAATGTGACAAGTCATGAAACACCATAGTTATGCCAGCCATAATTGTCTGTGATTACAAAATATTGACAATCGAGTCTTTTAATCAACTTAACAATGTAATTGTTGTGAAATCTTGGGTGAAGAAAGAATAATAAATTTACAAATTACTCTGTGGTTTCGTTTTCAAATTTGGATTTTTTTATCAGTTCATTTTCCTTATATATTTCAAGAGGATAGTTTTGTAGTTGAAATAACGTACTTTGTTATTTAGTTAATGCTGAATTCAATTGGTCAATAACCATATATAGGCCAATGGCTCCTTCAACGATAAAACCAGCTCTTTCATATTGCTATTTAGGATTTCATGTTCTAAGGGTAGGGAATGTTACTATATCTCTTTATTTCTTGTGTAGTTCATCTTTTTATTGTTTGAAACTTGAAAGTGCTTATTGTTGTGAGAACTGGGAACATTGCATGACTACTGCTAATGAGTAATAGGGTATGAGCAAAGTATGTTCCCCTGAGGGTTAGATCATAGATGTTATCGAGTGTCAAAACTCAAAATTATGTTAATTTAAACTTCATTTGAACAGATGCAAGATGGGAGAATTAGACTAAATGAAATGAAAACTGAACTAAAGAATCAAAAGCAATAAATGAGAAATCAAGAAGTTGAAAGCATAGGATTTTGATTTCACCATTGTCAAAAACACATAATATCCTATCTCCTCAATTTCAAATTATTCTTCTAACTATAGTCGAGAATCCCTCAATTATTTCTTAGCCTCTTCTAAAGTTTAGCTAACCTATTTTCAATTGACAACCCACAATGTTCTATGTGAATTAGTCAATCACTAATTTATGATCCTCTATGAATTTCATGCAGAGATTGCACAAACCATACAAGTGTTCTTAATTCTTATCATGGTATTCTTTTTTTTTTTTGACGGAACATTCATGGTATTCTAGATATGTTATTTACCTCCCATATCCAGAGGACTAATAAATCATTTAGCTGTTAATCAGGTATTATTTAGAAAAATATTGAATATTCTTTAAAAGAAAAACCAATCATCGAATGATAGAAAAATCTACAGAACCACTTCATTAATAGGCTACATCAACATCATAGCACTAAGAATGACAATTAGTTCATTACTGAATTCATGGACAAATCCGGTGAAGAAATGAAAAATAAAAATATTTGAAGATAGAATATCTTTTTTGATCTTCAAGCCATTCCTTTTCTTTCACATTTTCTCATCTCTTTCTCCCTCCTTGCCAGAGAGCCAAAAGTGTTATGAAAGCACCCTACTTATTTATGCCCTCGTTTTAATTTAGCTCAGTGGCTAGCACTCGACTCTCCTAAATTTTCAGTGCCACATTGTCTTGAGTGCCTGGCCATAACTTGTTGTCTTATTATTAATAATCTTACTTCCTTATTAATTGATTTGTAGTCACCTTTTGTACTTAGAACTCTGTCCACGCAAAAGAAATCCTGAGCTAATCATGTTCATACAATGTACATTATATGTTAACGAATTCCTGGGACCTTTTATAAGAAGACAAATGAGGTTCTCTGTCCATGGTGTATTGCGAGGGTTTCCTCATCCCTTTGTACAGTCACTTCATATATGCTCTGTGCATGGACCTTCAGCATAAAGTCTCGTTTTGGTGGCACAGTGAATTTAAAATTTGTAATGCTGTAGCTGGGCCTTTGTTGATCCTTTATCGTGCCTGTTGACAGAGTTATGTGTGTTGCTCGGGTAATATTTCTAGGTCTGACTTTATTTGCTTATTATCCCCGGCCCAGATGAACCAAAATGTCAAATGCCACATAATCTATTTGAATCACTTGTAGGACCATCAGTTTTGTCACCTTAGGTTGAACTTTTGAAATCTAACAATATAACTTTGTTTTATTTATCAAAAGTCTAATTCTTGTTTATATTTCATTTTGTCCAATGTCATTTTTTAATCAGAATTCAAAGTCGTCTATCATTTTTTTTTCAAGCTGGTATAATTCCTACACATTGGTAATGCTTATCGGTTCAAGTACTGGAAATGAGTATATATATATATTTGCCTCTTTGGTCATGATATTGCTTGATTTTACGTCCATCTTATTATCTTAATTATAAGTTGGTTTGTTTCGGTAGATGCATAGAAATGACCTTCATTTTTATTTCTAATAAACAAAATAAAAATGTTTACGTGAAGAGGAAGAACAGAAACCAAATGTAACCATTAATTGTTAGGGATAATTACGGAAACTACCCTTGAGGTTTGACTTATTAACAAAAGACCCAATAAAGTTGTACATATCTCCCTTGACATTTGCTTCTATTTTACAAATTGCACCAGTTGGGTACTTGTATAAAAAAATAAACCTAGAACTCTTTTGCTTCAAGACATAATAGGACTGTTATGTAAAAAGGTCAAATCTTAAGGGTAGTAGTATTTCTTATTTACTCCAAATATTATTATCATCCTAGAACTCTTTTGCTTCATCGGCTGTTCGTTTGACAATTTCTAAAATAATTGACAGGTGTATGAATTATATTTATCCTCTGTTCTCCATACAAAAATGTCCACATGGTTAACTGTAGAGGTCTGTCTTGTTGATTGACACTTTGAAGTTTTATTCTTTAGGTGCCATTTGGAACAAATAAGTGATTGAATAATGGTGTAAGAGAGGATATTACAATTTTAATGTTAGATTGCTTTGCTTGAGCTATATGATGGGAATGCAACCTTGGGCAAAAATTATTCATCCCCTTTCACTGAATCTATTTTACTTCCTACTAAATCATCCTTACACCTTATAATCACTCAAAACACACTTTCTTATTTGACTCCACACCACTAAATTCACTTTTTTTTTTTTTTAACTTCTATCAAAACATAGTAAAATTCAACTTGTTCGATCAATTTAATTTAATAAAATAAAATGTATTAACAATTTTATCATGTGAAATTTTGATGAAAATAATGAGTATGTATTATTTTATCTTTATAGTAATGTTAATTTGAACCCTACCTGTAACATATATATACAAAAGACCAACCCTGAATCTTTTTTATATATATATTCCTCCCACTAAGTAAACTTAACACGTAAGTGAAATTGAAAATTGATTAATGCAGGTGGAATTGTGTGAATGTCATGGTTCACCATTGGAGGAGAAAGGACTATTGAAAGCTGAATGTACAAAATCAGAGTTGTTGTCGGAAGGAGAAGTGAGTACTGGAATGAAGGGAGAGAAAGGGGCCTTAGAAATATGGGCCAAGAAAACAATGGAAAATGATGTTGGGCCTAACATGATTTGGGCTTATGTTTGAATTATTGGATGGGCTAGTTATCTTTTAATTATTTACATTTCAGCATGAATTCCATAAAAATACAAAAATATAACAGTGAAGTGCGCTAGGTATATAATTTTGCATCCATTTCCTAATCATATGACTTAATTTGTATAACTAACTAAGATGATTAATGATTTAGTTCCAAAAAAAAATGAATAATGAACGAAATTTATTCAACAACAATAATACTATATACTAAAGTCGAAGAAATATAGATAGGAGTATATATTCATGTAAAAATTAAAAAAAAAAAATCATGAACTGAGCATTCTTCTAATCTTCATATCATACGCACAGCTGTGAAGAGGATTGTTTTGCGATACAGAAAATTAAAAGCATTCAAATAAAAAATAAATGCAATACAGAACATTAAAAGCATCAATTCAAATCAAAAATACAGAACAGCAAATCACAGCTACCTCCATAGCATAGCCCCTCTACCTCCATAGCCCTGCCTACCTCCATATCATAGCCCCTGCCTAACAGCAGCTGGCAAGGCAGCATTCAACGCAGCCTAGGCAACAGCATTCATGTTCTACAAAAAGCTTTAGCAGCACATTTCCACACCATTTATGATGCAACGGAATAATATCGAAAGGGGTAAAAATGCTATCGAAACGTTGATCCAATTAAGATACCGTTGATAACACGAAAGGAATAACTCCTTGAATTTTCTGAACTTCCAAACTAATCCCAGAAAAATACATCAGGTGCCTATATATAGGCAAAGGCAAATAACAACAACTAACTGAAAGGCACAAAACTAATACAAGCACTATTGCGCATAACAGAAATTAGGAATCCTCCTGTCTGATTTATTTAATTGCCTTGGCTAAGCAACTAGCAGTTGCATCTCCATCATTCTCCTCCTCTTCGAAACGATTCGCCCTCGAATCGTCGCCATCAGTTGCATCTCCATCGGAATTATCACCATGAAACGGAACTAAATGCTTCACGTTAAAAACATCACTTGTACGAATGTGAGCCGGGAGACGAAGGCGGTAAGCGTTTGGATTAATTTTTTGAATAATCTCTAGTGGACCAATCTTTCGGGAAGCAAGCTTGTTGTACTCGCGCGGTGGAAAGCGATCTTTTGTTAAAACGGCCCAGACCAAATCACCCTCCTCAAATTGTACATCACGTCGTCTAATGTCTGCAGCAGCCTTATATTTAGATGTTGACGCTGTAAGGCGGGCGTGGGTAAGCGAATGAATGAGCTGTAGATCTACGATCATCTCCGTGGCCCTCTTGTCAGCTGAAGGCAGGGATGGCACGGCCATAAGGTCGATAGGGGCGCGGGGAATGCGACCATACACAATTTGGAACGGACAGAATCCTGTACTCCGATTTATTGCCACGTTATGTGCGAATTCAGCTTGTGGTAGTTTAGAATCCCATGCTTTGATGTTATCTCCTACCAAACACCGCAGCAGGTTGCCGAGCGATCTATTAACAACCTCTGTTTGGCCATCCGTTTGCGGATGGTAGGCACTGCTGAAGTTTAATTCCGTGTTAGATAAGCGCCACAACGTCCTCCAAAAGTGGCTAATGAATCTCGTGTCTCTATCCGAAACTATCGACGAAGGAGGCCGTGTAACCTGTAAATTTCACGAAAAAACAAAAGCGCAACATTAACGGCGTCAGCAGTACGTTTGCAAGGAATAAAATGCACCATTTTTGAAAAACGATCAACAACGACGAAAATGGAATCATTTCCCCGTTGAGTGCGCGGAAGGCCAAGGACGAAATCCATGCTAAGGGCCGTCCAAGGAAGAGTAGGAATAGATAGCGGACGGTAAAGTCCTGCATTCGACGCCGTGCCCTTTGAAGTTTGACAAATACGACATCGTGCAACAAATCTTTCTACGTCGCGGCGTAAGGTGGGCCAAAAAAATTTACGAGCGACGAGCTCCGTTGATCGATCGCGACCCACGTGGCCCGCTGAATGTGAGTCGCTCACTATTTTCTGTCGCAAGCTACAGTCAGGTACGCACAATCGGGTACCGTTAAACAGAAACCCTTCACACAACGCGAAGTCTTTAAAGGGGCCGATGGACACCGCCTGAAAGATGGGAGAAAAGAACGCATCAGTAGGGTACAATTGACAGAAATAATCAAACCCAATAACAGAAATGCGAGATTCAGAGATGAGGCAATGCCGACGACTTAGTGCGTCGGCTACTTTATTGGTGGCTCTCGATTGATGGCGTATGACGAAGGTAAATTGCTGAAGATAAGACGCCCATTTGGCATGTCGAGCGGATAATGACCGTTGGGTGGCAAGATGTTTAAGAGCTTCATGGTCGGTGTAGAGAATAAATTCTCGATGAAATAAGTAATGTCGCCAATGTTGGACTGACCGGACGACGGCGTAGAATTCGGTGTCGTATGTGTTGTATCGGGAACGCGAGCCAGTTAACTTCTCACTGAAATAAGCTATCGGTTTGGATCCTTGGCTGAGAACGGCACCGATACCTACTTTCGACGCGTCACAATGGAGCTCGAATGGGGAATCAAAATCTGGGAGTAAGAGAACAGGAGCGTTGGTGAGTCTTGTCTTAATGGTTCGGAAGGCCTGTTCGGCTTCAGCGGTCCAAGTGAATGATTTTCCGTGCATGACATCGGTTATGGGGGCCATTATAGTACTGAAGTGGGGGATGAAGCGTCGATAAAACGATGCCAATCCGTGGAAACTCCGGGCTGCGGTGATGGTGGTGGGCGTGGGCCATTCTCGAATTGCCACGATTTTTTGTTCGTCCACGCTAATACCGGTAGCCGAAATATTGTATCCCAAAAATAGAATAGTAGTTGTGCAGAAAGTGCACTTAGCAGCTGAGGCATAAAATTTCTCTTGTCTCAGAATAAGAAGAACAGATTTCAAGTGGGATAGGTGATCGTCCTCGTTCTTGCTATAAACGAGAATGTCGTCGAAATAGACGACAACACAAGAGCCAATGAGAGGGCGGAGGGCCTGATTCATGACGCGCATAAAAGTGCTCGGAGCATTGGATAAGCCAAATGGCATGACAAGCCATTCGAAAAGGCCTTCACGGGTTTTAAATGCGGTTTTCCATTCGTCTCCTGGTCGGATCCGTATTTGGTGGTACCCACTTTTGAGGTCTAGTTTGCTGAATATGACGGCGCCGCTTAACTGATCAAGAAGGTCATCTAGACGTGGAATAGGAAACCGGTATCGAACGGTAATTTTATTAATCGCTCGGCTGTCAACACACATTCTCCAATCCCCTGTTTTCTTTGGGATGAGCAAAGCCGGGACAGCACACGGACTAAGGCTCTCACGAACATGTCCCTTTGTGAGGAGATCCTCGACTTGTTTGCGCAACTCTTCATGTTCGGCGGGGCTCATGCGGTAGTGAGGGCGGTTGGGTAAGGGGGCGCCCGGAATTAAATCGATGTGGTGTTGAATATCGCGTAACGGGGGAAGGCCTGGTGGTAACTCGGGTGGGAAGAGGTCTGCAAACTCTTTTAAAAGGGGGCGCATGTTCGGTGGGTGTACGGACTGAGAGCCCATCTCACGTGGTAAAAGAAGAAACGTGCATGGCGCATCCTGCATCTCCTTTAGAAATTGGCCATGGGAGAGGAGTAACACTGTCGGCGACTGAGTACGCGGCTGTAACGAGCGTGGCATCGCAGGTAGAAGTGTGATTTTCATATCCAGAAAATGAAACATGTATGTGTTTCGACGGCCGTCATGAGTTACGTTGCGATCGTACTGCCAAGGGCGACCCAAAAGTAGGTGGCATGCGTCCATTGGTACCACATCACACCAAATGGAATCTATGTATTTTTCCCCAATCGAAAATTTTACTTGTACGCGCTGGTTAACCGTAACGTTGGTGCCCTTTTGTAGCCAAGAAAGATTGTATGGTGTTGGGTGGTCTTCAGTAGGGAGGGCGAGCTTGGTTACTGCGTCCGATGCGATCACATTCTCGCAGGCGCCGAAATCAATAATAAAGCGGCACACTTTGCCGTTTATCGTGCAAGATGACTCAAAAAGGCAGTTGCGTTGTTCGAACGGGTCTGGAAGGCGGGGAGCGAGGCATGCGCGGCGCAAAATTAAAGTTGGGCCCTGATCGCCCGAAAGAAATTGCTCTGTCGCGGAATCTTGGGGGTCCTCGTCAAAAATAGGAGGGCCTGAATAATCTGCATAGGGTTCGTCGTCCAAAAGAAGGCCTCGCGTGTTGCCAAGTTTAGGGCAGTTCGCCATTCTGTGGCCGAATTCGCCACACGAAAAACACTGTCCTGGACGTGGTGTCGATGTAGAACCCGACGGACGAGACGGGATGGGTTGTGACGGCGTGCGCGATGTCGATGCGCGAATATCTGATGAAGGAGTGGGGGCCGAGAACTGTTGGGAAGGGGATGTGAAAGGTCCTTGGGAGCGGCGATTTAACTGCCTTTCCAAATGAACCGCACGCTGATGTGCTTCAGACACTGAGATCGGAGAGAACAGATTCAAAATATCTTAAAAAGGCATACGTAGGCCGCCAATAAAACGAGAGACAAGTTGATCGTCCGTTTCGGTAATATCCACACGTGTTAAAAGTTGGAAGAATTCTGCTGCGTAGGCGTCGACTGTGCGAGACCCTTGACGAAGATTTTGTAGGCGCTGGTACAAGACTCGTGAGTAGTTGAAAGGCAAGAACTCCTCCTTGATCAACTTCTTGAATTTATCCCAAGAAAAGGTCAAAGATTTACCCTGGCGGCTACGGGTTGTCTTTAATTGATGCCACCACGATGCGGCTCTATTACGGAGGCGGGTGGCGACAAGTTGCGCACGACGGTCGTCAGGGACGTTCTTGAAATCCATAAGGTCTTCCACGACAAAAATCCAATCGATCAGTTTCTCAGGTTCGTCGCATCCATTGAATTCTGGGAGGTCAAGTTTAAAAGAACTCTCCCAAGAACGGGTCTCCACGTGGCGGCGGGCATCCCGGTGGTGCAACGGGGCGAATGGGTTGTTGTCCAGGGTGGCTTCATCGTCGGAAGAGGCTGTTGCAGGGTGTGGAATCGGGCGGTTATTGGGGTGTGGCTGATCTGTTTCGGCAGTAACAGTGGCTTGGGCGGTGAGTAATTGGACAACCGTAGCCAATTGGGCTGTGAGATCATCGAGGCGCTGGGCAAGACCCACGTCGCGGTTGACATCTCGGCGGGGCGGCATGATTGGAGCGTCGGCTGGTCTCTGAATACCAACTGATGCAGCGGAATAATATCGAAAGGGGTAAAAATGCTATCGAAACGTTGATCCAATTAAGATACCGTTGATAACACGAAAGGAATAACTCCTTGAATTTTCTGAACTTTCAAACTAATCCCAGAAAAATACATCAGGTGCCTATATATAGGCAAAGGCAAATAACAACAACTAACTGAAAGGCACAAAACTAATACAAGCACTATTGCGCATAACAGAAATTAGGAATCCTCCTGTCTGATTTATTTAATTGCCTTGGCTAAGCAACTAGCAGTTGCATCTCCATCAATTTACAAAATCCAGAAACACATCCCCAAACTAATCCCCGCGTTAGAAAAAATTGTGAAATGAGATCTAGGGGTATTGCGATTAGGAGTACGATTACCTGCCGATCTAGGAGTAGCATGAGTAGGATTACCTGCCGATCTAGGAGTAGCATGAGTAGGAGTACGAGTACCTGAAGCAACGTTCACTGCTTGACTCTCGACGATAACGTTCGTTTGACTCTCTATGTCGATTTCCACATCTTCATTATCCAAAATTCATATTCGCCGGTGGAGGAAGGAAGGAAGGACAGTGGTGGAGGAAGTTAGCCGGTGGAGGAAGGAAGACAGTGGTGGAGGAAGGCAGCGGGTGAAGGTTTGTTACATTTGGTTACATAGCTCACTCACCAAGTGTGAGCCAATTTATACCCGTCGAATATATAACCGTCCGTAGTAGTGGTGAGTTATATGATAGTATTATTTATATTTTGAGATTATTTCCAATAGGGTATTCATTAATGAATAACAATCGATCAACAATATTATATTTTATATATGCAGTGCTTGATTTTTATTTTTTAATTAAATTAATAAATTTAGTCTAATTGAAGAAATAACTAGTTGGTCAATCAAAATTATCGAATAATCTTAACCATTCATGATTTTATTTTCCTCTAAAAACCGATTTTGATCGTACACTCTAAATATATTTTATAATTTTTTAATTAATCTAAAACTTAAAATTCTAATAAAATTTTTAATTAAGATTACAATATTCACAAATTTGATTAATACGGATAAACTTTTTTAAATAAATTGGTATGACAATTATTGAATTGAATTAACAAAGAAAATAAAAGTTGAAGTTTTTCATTTAAAATTAATTATATACGGAGTATATCTTTCTAAACACCCATAATGGGTGGGTTTTTTATTTTAAAAATAAAAAAATTATAAAATAAAAGTTCTCGAGAAAACCATCTACTACATTAGTTGAGTAATTTTTACGGTAGTTAAATTGTAGTCACTTTGTCGAATCGCGCCACGTGACGTCGTATACGTCGTAACGATCTGATACCTGTTATACAAATTTAAGTTATTTAAAAAAAAATTAAACTGAATTTTGTTATTTACTATATTACCCTTTTTTAATATAAATAAATTTTTCTTTAAAAAAAATTAAAATTTATGGAAACAATAAAATTATTATTCTAATTTTTAATACAAATTTAATTGTTAATTTGTAAATGAATTAAATTAAAAAATAAACAATTAAATTAATTAAATAAATCAAAACTGAAAATTTTAAAGTAATCAGAAAGGGATTAGGGTTCTTCTTCCCCTACCAAATCATTAGTGTTCTTCATCCCCACCCCTATCAAATCGCGTTCTTCTCCCCCACCAAATCAATCTTTAGGTGATGTTTGTTTGAGATTATGGTGGATTGGATTTGGATTGTGGTGGATTGAATTGAGATTTGGGTAATCCATGAATAGTAATTGTGTGTAAGTTGTGTTTGGTTAAAAATTGAGAAGTATGGGTAAATTTAACTTTATGTCACATCAAAAGGGATGTTATAATATTTTATTATGGTTAGTAGACTAGTAGTGAAATAAAAGTAAGAGAGAGAAAAAAATATGAGAGATAATAACTGTGTAAAAGAAAAGTAAGAGAGAGAAGAAAGTATGAGACAAAATGAAAAGAAAAATAGTGATTTGATTGTATAAAAATAGGTGTATTAGAGGTAGAGATGTCTATCGGGCTGGCCCTAGCCCTATAGGGCCAGCCCTACAGGGTTACGGGCTAAACGGGTTAGGGCCTTATCCGGTTCATACTTAACGGTCCTACAATTGTTGGGACCTAACCCTAACCCTAGCGGGCCACGGGCTAAACGGGCCACTAATAGGCTACAATAATTTTTTTACTTTGAAGTTTTATTCTTTAGGTGCCATTTGGAACAAATAAGTGATTGAATAATGGTGTAAGAGAGGATATTACAATTTTAATGTTAGATTGCTTTGCTTGAGCTATATGATGGGAATGCAACCTTGGGCAAAAATTATTCATCCCCTTTCACTGAATCTATTTTACTTCCTACTAAATCATCCTTACACCTTATAATCACTCAAAACACACTTTCTTATTTGACTCCACACCACTAAATTCACTTTTTTTTTTTTTTAACTTCTATCAAAACATAGTAAAATTCAACTTGTTCGATCAATTTAATTTAATAAAATAAAATGTATTAACAATTTTATCATGTGAAATTTTGATGAAAATAATGAGTATGTATTATTTTATCTTTATAGTAATGTTAATTTGAACCCTACCTGTAACATATATATACAAAAGACCAACCCTGAATCTTTTTTATATATATATTCCTCCCACTAAGTAAACTTAACACGTAAGTGAAATTGAAAATTGATTAATGCAGGTGGAATTGTGTGAATGTCATGGTTCACCATTGGAGGAGAAAGGACTATTGAAAGCTGAATGTACAAAATCAGAGTTGTTGTCGGAAGGAGAAGTGAGTACTGGAATGAAGGGAGAGAAAGGGGCCTTAGAAATATGGGCCAAGAAAACAATGGAAAATGATGTTGGGCCTAACATGATTTGGGCTTATGTTTGAATTATTGGATGGGCTAGTTATCTTTTAATTATTTACATTTCAGCATGAATTCCATAAAAATACAAAAATATAACAGTGAAGTGCGCTAGGTATATAATTTTGCATCCATTTCCTAATCATATGACTTAATTTGTATAACTAACTAAGATGATTAATGATTTAGTTCCAAAAAAAAATGAATAATGAACGAAATTTATTCAACAACAATAATACTATATACTAAAGTCGAAGAAATATAGATAGGAGTATATATTCATGTAAAAATTAAAAAAAAAAAATCATGAACTGAGCATTCTTCTAATCTTCATATCATACGCACAGCTGTGAAGAGGATTGTTTTGCGATACAGAAAATTAAAAGCATTCAAATAAAAAATAAATGCAATACAGAACATTAAAAGCATCAATTCAAATCAAAAATACAGAACAGCAAATCACAGCTACCTCCATAGCATAGCCCCTCTACCTCCATAGCCCTGCCTACCTCCATATCATAGCCCCTGCCTAACAGCAGCTGGCAAGGCAGCATTCAACGCAGCCTAGGCAACAGCATTCATGTTCTACAAAAAGCTTTAGCAGCACATTTCCACACCATTTATGATGCAACGGAATAATATCGAAAGGGGTAAAAATGCTATCGAAACGTTGATCCAATTAAGATACCGTTGATAACACGAAAGGAATAACTCCTTGAATTTTCTGAACTTCCAAACTAATCCCAGAAAAATACATCAGGTGCCTATATATAGGCAAAGGCAAATAACAACAACTAACTGAAAGGCACAAAACTAATACAAGCACTATTGCGCATAACAGAAATTAGGAATCCTCCTGTCTGATTTATTTAATTGCCTTGGCTAAGCAACTAGCAGTTGCATCTCCATCATTCTCCTCCTCTTCGAAACGATTCGCCCTCGAATCGTCGCCATCAGTTGCATCTCCATCGGAATTATCACCATGAAACGGAACTAAATGCTTCACGTTAAAAACATCACTTGTACGAATGTGAGCCGGGAGACGAAGGCGGTAAGCGTTTGGATTAATTTTTTGAATAATCTCTAGTGGACCAATCTTTCGGGAAGCAAGCTTGTTGTACTCGCGCGGTGGAAAGCGATCTTTTGTTAAAACGGCCCAGACCAAATCACCCTCCTCAAATTGTACATCACGTCGTCTAATGTCTGCAGCAGCCTTATATTTAGATGTTGACGCTGTAAGGCGGGCGTGGGTAAGCGAATGAATGAGCTGTAGATCTACGATCATCTCCGTGGCCCTCTTGTCAGCTGAAGGCAGGGATGGCACGGCCATAAGGTCGATAGGGGCGCGGGGAATGCGACCATACACAATTTGGAACGGACAGAATCCTGTACTCCGATTTATTGCCACGTTATGTGCGAATTCAGCTTGTGGTAGTTTAGAATCCCATGCTTTGATGTTATCTCCTACCAAACACCGCAGCAGGTTGCCGAGCGATCTATTAACAACCTCTGTTTGGCCATCCGTTTGCGGATGGTAGGCACTGCTGAAGTTTAATTCCGTGTTAGATAAGCGCCACAACGTCCTCCAAAAGTGGCTAATGAATCTCGTGTCTCTATCCGAAACTATCGACGAAGGAGGCCGTGTAACCTGTAAATTTCACGAAAAAACAAAAGCGCAACATTAACGGCGTCAGCAGTACGTTTGCAAGGAATAAAATGCACCATTTTTGAAAAACGATCAACAACGACGAAAATGGAATCATTTCCCCGTTGAGTGCGCGGAAGGCCAAGGACGAAATCCATGCTAAGGGCCGTCCAAGGAAGAGTAGGAATAGATAGCGGACGGTAAAGTCCTGCATTCGACGCCGTGCCCTTTGAAGTTTGACAAATACGACATCGTGCAACAAATCTTTCTACGTCGCGGCGTAAGGTGGGCCAAAAAAATTTACGAGCGACGAGCTCCGTTGATCGATCGCGACCCACGTGGCCCGCTGAATGTGAGTCGCTCACTATTTTCTGTCGCAAGCTACAGTCAGGTACGCACAATCGGGTACCGTTAAACAGAAACCCTTCACACAACGCGAAGTCTTTAAAGGGGCCGATGGACACCGCCTGAAAGATGGGAGAAAAGAACGCATCAGTAGGGTACAATTGACAGAAATAATCAAACCCAATAACAGAAATGCGAGATTCAGAGATGAGGCAATGCCGACGACTTAGTGCGTCGGCTACTTTATTGGTGGCTCTCGATTGATGGCGTATGACGAAGGTAAATTGCTGAAGATAAGACGCCCATTTGGCATGTCGAGCGGATAATGACCGTTGGGTGGCAAGATGTTTAAGAGCTTCATGGTCGGTGTAGAGAATAAATTCTCGATGAAATAAGTAATGTCGCCAATGTTGGACTGACCGGACGACGGCGTAGAATTCGGTGTCGTATGTGTTGTATCGGGAACGCGAGCCAGTTAACTTCTCACTGAAATAAGCTATCGGTTTGGATCCTTGGCTGAGAACGGCACCGATACCTACTTTCGACGCGTCACAATGGAGCTCGAATGGGGAATCAAAATCTGGGAGTAAGAGAACAGGAGCGTTGGTGAGTCTTGTCTTAATGGTTCGGAAGGCCTGTTCGGCTTCAGCGGTCCAAGTGAATGATTTTCCGTGCATGACATCGGTTATGGGGGCCATTATAGTACTGAAGTGGGGGATGAAGCGTCGATAAAACGATGCCAATCCGTGGAAACTCCGGGCTGCGGTGATGGTGGTGGGCGTGGGCCATTCTCGAATTGCCACGATTTTTTGTTCGTCCACGCTAATACCGGTAGCCGAAATATTGTATCCCAAAAATAGAATAGTAGTTGTGCAGAAAGTGCACTTAGCAGCTGAGGCATAAAATTTCTCTTGTCTCAGAATAAGAAGAACAGATTTCAAGTGGGATAGGTGATCGTCCTCGTTCTTGCTATAAACGAGAATGTCGTCGAAATAGACGACAACACAAGAGCCAATGAGAGGGCGGAGGGCCTGATTCATGACGCGCATAAAAGTGCTCGGAGCATTGGATAAGCCAAATGGCATGACAAGCCATTCGAAAAGGCCTTCACGGGTTTTAAATGCGGTTTTCCATTCGTCTCCTGGTCGGATCCGTATTTGGTGGTACCCACTTTTGAGGTCTAGTTTGCTGAATATGACGGCGCCGCTTAACTGATCAAGAAGGTCATCTAGACGTGGAATAGGAAACCGGTATCGAACGGTAATTTTATTAATCGCTCGGCTGTCAACACACATTCTCCAATCCCCTGTTTTCTTTGGGATGAGCAAAGCCGGGACAGCACACGGACTAAGGCTCTCACGAACATGTCCCTTTGTGAGGAGATCCTCGACTTGTTTGCGCAACTCTTCATGTTCGGCGGGGCTCATGCGGTAGTGAGGGCGGTTGGGTAAGGGGGCGCCCGGAATTAAATCGATGTGGTGTTGAATATCGCGTAACGGGGGAAGGCCTGGTGGTAACTCGGGTGGGAAGAGGTCTGCAAACTCTTTTAAAAGGGGGCGCATGTTCGGTGGGTGTACGGACTGAGAGCCCATCTCACGTGGTAAAAGAAGAAACGTGCATGGCGCATCCTGCATCTCCTTTAGAAATTGGCCATGGGAGAGGAGTAACACTGTCGGCGACTGAGTACGCGGCTGTAACGAGCGTGGCATCGCAGGTAGAAGTGTGATTTTCATATCCAGAAAATGAAACATGTATGTGTTTCGACGGCCGTCATGAGTTACGTTGCGATCGTACTGCCAAGGGCGACCCAAAAGTAGGTGGCATGCGTCCATTGGTACCACATCACACCAAATGGAATCTATGTATTTTTCCCCAATCGAAAATTTTACTTGTACGCGCTGGTTAACCGTAACGTTGGTGCCCTTTTGTAGCCAAGAAAGATTGTATGGTGTTGGGTGGTCTTCAGTAGGGAGGGCGAGCTTGGTTACTGCGTCCGATGCGATCACATTCTCGCAGGCGCCGAAATCAATAATAAAGCGGCACACTTTGCCGTTTATCGTGCAAGATGACTCAAAAAGGCAGTTGCGTTGTTCGAACGGGTCTGGAAGGCGGGGAGCGAGGCATGCGCGGCGCAAAATTAAAGTTGGGCCCTGATCGCCCGAAAGAAATTGCTCTGTCGCGGAATCTTGGGGGTCCTCGTCAAAAATAGGAGGGCCTGAATAATCTGCATAGGGTTCGTCGTCCAAAAGAAGGCCTCGCGTGTTGCCAAGTTTAGGGCAGTTCGCCATTCTGTGGCCGAATTCGCCACACGAAAAACACTGTCCTGGACGTGGTGTCGATGTAGAACCCGACGGACGAGACGGGATGGGTTGTGACGGCGTGCGCGATGTCGATGCGCGAATATCTGATGAAGGAGTGGGGGCCGAGAACTGTTGGGAAGGGGATGTGAAAGGTCCTTGGGAGCGGCGATTTAACTGCCTTTCCAAATGAACCGCACGCTGATGTGCTTCAGACACTGAGATCGGAGAGAACAGATTCAAAATATCTTAAAAAGGCATACGTAGGCCGCCAATAAAACGAGAGACAAGTTGATCGTCCGTTTCGGTAATATCCACACGTGTTAAAAGTTGGAAGAATTCTGCTGCGTAGGCGTCGACTGTGCGAGACCCTTGACGAAGATTTTGTAGGCGCTGGTACAAGACTCGTGAGTAGTTGAAAGGCAAGAACTCCTCCTTGATCAACTTCTTGAATTTATCCCAAGAAAAGGTCAAAGATTTACCCTGGCGGCTACGGGTTGTCTTTAATTGATGCCACCACGATGCGGCTCTATTACGGAGGCGGGTGGCGACAAGTTGCGCACGACGGTCGTCAGGGACGTTCTTGAAATCCATAAGGTCTTCCACGACAAAAATCCAATCGATCAGTTTCTCAGGTTCGTCGCATCCATTGAATTCTGGGAGGTCAAGTTTAAAAGAACTCTCCCAAGAACGGGTCTCCACGTGGCGGCGGGCATCCCGGTGGTGCAACGGGGCGAATGGGTTGTTGTCCAGGGTGGCTTCATCGTCGGAAGAGGCTGTTGCAGGGTGTGGAATCGGGCGGTTATTGGGGTGTGGCTGATCTGTTTCGGCAGTAACAGTGGCTTGGGCGGTGAGTAATTGGACAACCGTAGCCAATTGGGCTGTGAGATCATCGAGGCGCTGGGCAAGACCCACGTC
The DNA here is from genome assembly GCA_963675135.1 of Galeopsis tetrahit. NCBI lineage: Eukaryota > Viridiplantae > Streptophyta > Magnoliopsida > Lamiales > Lamiaceae > Galeopsis > Galeopsis tetrahit. The sequence continues at coordinate 3,266,766 of OY776122.1, forward strand.
GCGGTTGACATCTCGGCGGGGCGGCATGATTGGAGCGTCGGCTGGTCTCTGAATACCAACTGATGCAGCGGAATAATATCGAAAGGGGTAAAAATGCTATCGAAACGTTGATCCAATTAAGATACCGTTGATAACACGAAAGGAATAACTCCTTGAATTTTCTGAACTTTCAAACTAATCCCAGAAAAATACATCAGGTGCCTATATATAGGCAAAGGCAAATAACAACAACTAACTGAAAGGCACAAAACTAATACAAGCACTATTGCGCATAACAGAAATTAGGAATCCTCCTGTCTGATTTATTTAATTGCCTTGGCTAAGCAACTAGCAGTTGCATCTCCATCAATTTACAAAATCCAGAAACACATCCCCAAACTAATCCCCGCGTTAGAAAAAATTGTGAAATGAGATCTAGGGGTATTGCGATTAGGAGTACGATTACCTGCCGATCTAGGAGTAGCATGAGTAGGATTACCTGCCGATCTAGGAGTAGCATGAGTAGGAGTACGAGTACCTGAAGCAACGTTCACTGCTTGACTCTCGACGATAACGTTCGTTTGACTCTCTATGTCGATTTCCACATCTTCATTATCCAAAATTCATATTCGCCGGTGGAGGAAGGAAGGAAGGACAGTGGTGGAGGAAGTTAGCCGGTGGAGGAAGGAAGACAGTGGTGGAGGAAGGCAGCGGGTGAAGGTTTGTTACATTTGGTTACATAGCTCACTCACCAAGTGTGAGCCAATTTATACCCGTCGAATATATAACCGTCCGTAGTAGTGGTGAGTTATATGATAGTATTATTTATATTTTGAGATTATTTCCAATAGGGTATTCATTAATGAATAACAATCGATCAACAATATTATATTTTATATATGCAGTGCTTGATTTTTATTTTTTAATTAAATTAATAAATTTAGTCTAATTGAAGAAATAACTAGTTGGTCAATCAAAATTATCGAATAATCTTAACCATTCATGATTTTATTTTCCTCTAAAAACCGATTTTGATCGTACACTCTAAATATATTTTATAATTTTTTAATTAATCTAAAACTTAAAATTCTAATAAAATTTTTAATTAAGATTACAATATTCACAAATTTGATTAATACGGATAAACTTTTTTAAATAAATTGGTATGACAATTATTGAATTGAATTAACAAAGAAAATAAAAGTTGAAGTTTTTCATTTAAAATTAATTATATACGGAGTATATCTTTCTAAACACCCATAATGGGTGGGTTTTTTATTTTAAAAATAAAAAAATTATAAAATAAAAGTTCTCGAGAAAACCATCTACTACATTAGTTGAGTAATTTTTACGGTAGTTAAATTGTAGTCACTTTGTCGAATCGCGCCACGTGACGTCGTATACGTCGTAACGATCTGATACCTGTTATACAAATTTAAGTTATTTAAAAAAAAATTAAACTGAATTTTGTTATTTACTATATTACCCTTTTTTAATATAAATAAATTTTTCTTTAAAAAAAATTAAAATTTATGGAAACAATAAAATTATTATTCTAATTTTTAATACAAATTTAATTGTTAATTTGTAAATGAATTAAATTAAAAAATAAACAATTAAATTAATTAAATAAATCAAAACTGAAAATTTTAAAGTAATCAGAAAGGGATTAGGGTTCTTCTTCCCCTACCAAATCATTAGTGTTCTTCATCCCCACCCCTATCAAATCGCGTTCTTCTCCCCCACCAAATCAATCTTTAGGTGATGTTTGTTTGAGATTATGGTGGATTGGATTTGGATTGTGGTGGATTGAATTGAGATTTGGGTAATCCATGAATAGTAATTGTGTGTAAGTTGTGTTTGGTTAAAAATTGAGAAGTATGGGTAAATTTAACTTTATGTCACATCAAAAGGGATGTTATAATATTTTATTATGGTTAGTAGACTAGTAGTGAAATAAAAGTAAGAGAGAGAAAAAAATATGAGAGATAATAACTGTGTAAAAGAAAAGTAAGAGAGAGAAGAAAGTATGAGACAAAATGAAAAGAAAAATAGTGATTTGATTGTATAAAAATAGGTGTATTAGAGGTAGAGATGTCTATCGGGCTGGCCCTAGCCCTATAGGGCCAGCCCTACAGGGTTACGGGCTAAACGGGTTAGGGCCTTATCCGGTTCATACTTAACGGTCCTACAATTGTTGGGACCTAACCCTAACCCTAGCGGGCCACGGGCTAAACGGGCCACTAATAGGCTACAATAATTTTTTTACTTTGAAGTTTTATTCTTTAGGTGCCATTTGGAACAAATAAGTGATTGAATAATGGTGTAAGAGAGGATATTACAATTTTAATGTTAGATTGCTTTGCTTGAGCTATATGATGGGAATGCAACCTTGGGCAAAAATTATTCATCCCCTTTCACTGAATCTATTTTACTTCCTACTAAATCATCCTTACACCTTATAATCACTCAAAACACACTTTCTTATTTGACTCCACACCACTAAATTCACTTTTTTTTTTTTTTAACTTCTATCAAAACATAGTAAAATTCAACTTGTTCGATCAATTTAATTTAATAAAATAAAATGTATTAACAATTTTATCATGTGAAATTTTGATGAAAATAATGAGTATGTATTATTTTATCTTTATAGTAATGTTAATTTGAACCCTACCTGTAACATATATATACAAAAGACCAACCCTGAATCTTTTTTATATATATATTCCTCCCACTAAGTAAACTTAACACGTAAGTGAAATTGAAAATTGATTAATGCAGGTGGAATTGTGTGAATGTCATGGTTCACCATTGGAGGAGAAAGGACTATTGAAAGCTGAATGTACAAAATCAGAGTTGTTGTCGGAAGGAGAAGTGAGTACTGGAATGAAGGGAGAGAAAGGGGCCTTAGAAATATGGGCCAAGAAAACAATGGAAAATGATGTTGGGCCTAACATGATTTGGGCTTATGTTTGAATTATTGGATGGGCTAGTTATCTTTTAATTATTTACATTTCAGCATGAATTCCATAAAAATACAAAAATATAACAGTGAAGTGCGCTAGGTATATAATTTTGCATCCATTTCCTAATCATATGACTTAATTTGTATAACTAACTAAGATGATTAATGATTTAGTTCCAAAAAAAAATGAATAATGAACGAAATTTATTCAACAACAATAATACTATATACTAAAGTCGAAGAAATATAGATAGGAGTATATATTCATGTAAAAATTAAAAAAAAAAAATCATGAACTGAGCATTCTTCTAATCTTCATATCATACGCACAGCTGTGAAGAGGATTGTTTTGCGATACAGAAAATTAAAAGCATTCAAATAAAAAATAAATGCAATACAGAACATTAAAAGCATCAATTCAAATCAAAAATACAGAACAGCAAATCACAGCTACCTCCATAGCATAGCCCCTCTACCTCCATAGCCCTGCCTACCTCCATATCATAGCCCCTGCCTAACAGCAGCTGGCAAGGCAGCATTCAACGCAGCCTAGGCAACAGCATTCATGTTCTACAAAAAGCTTTAGCAGCACATTTCCACACCATTTATGATGCAACGGAATAATATCGAAAGGGGTAAAAATGCTATCGAAACGTTGATCCAATTAAGATACCGTTGATAACACGAAAGGAATAACTCCTTGAATTTTCTGAACTTCCAAACTAATCCCAGAAAAATACATCAGGTGCCTATATATAGGCAAAGGCAAATAACAACAACTAACTGAAAGGCACAAAACTAATACAAGCACTATTGCGCATAACAGAAATTAGGAATCCTCCTGTCTGATTTATTTAATTGCCTTGGCTAAGCAACTAGCAGTTGCATCTCCATCATTCTCCTCCTCTTCGAAACGATTCGCCCTCGAATCGTCGCCATCAGTTGCATCTCCATCGGAATTATCACCATGAAACGGAACTAAATGCTTCACGTTAAAAACATCACTTGTACGAATGTGAGCCGGGAGACGAAGGCGGTAAGCGTTTGGATTAATTTTTTGAATAATCTCTAGTGGACCAATCTTTCGGGAAGCAAGCTTGTTGTACTCGCGCGGTGGAAAGCGATCTTTTGTTAAAACGGCCCAGACCAAATCACCCTCCTCAAATTGTACATCACGTCGTCTAATGTCTGCAGCAGCCTTATATTTAGATGTTGACGCTGTAAGGCGGGCGTGGGTAAGCGAATGAATGAGATGTAGATCTACGATCATCTCCGTGGCCCTCTTGTCAGCTGAAGGCAGGGATGGCACGGCCATAAGGTCGATAGGGGCGCGGGGAATGCGACCATACACAATTTGGAACGGACAGAATCCTGTACTCCGATTTATTGCCACGTTATGTGCGAATTCAGCTTGTGGTAGTTTAGAATCCCATGCTTTGATGTTATCTCCTACCAAACACCGCAGCAGGTTGCCGAGCGATCTATTAACAACCTCTGTTTGGCCATCCGTTTGCGGATGGTAGGCACTGCTGAAGTTTAATTCCGTGTTAGATAAGCGCCACAACGTCCTCCAAAAGTGGCTAATGAATCTCGTGTCTCTATCCGAAACTATCGACGAAGGAGGCCGTGTAACCTGTAAATTTCACGAAAAAACAAAAGCGCAACATTAACGGCGTCAGCAGTACGTTTGCAAGGAATAAAATGCACCATTTTTGAAAAACGATCAACAACGACGAAAATGGAATCATTTCCCCGTTGAGTGCGCGGAAGGCCAAGGACGAAATCCATGCTAAGGGCCGTCCAAGGAAGAGTAGGAATAGATAGCGGACGGTAAAGTCCTGCATTCGACGCCGTGCCCTTTGAAGTTTGACAAATACGACATCGTGCAACAAATCTTTCTACGTCGCGGCGTAAGGTGGGCCAAAAAAATTTACGAGCGACGAGCTCCGTTGATCGATCGCGACCCACGTGGCCCGCTGAATGTGAGTCGCTCACTATTTTCTGTCGCAAGCTACAGTCAGGTACGCACAATCGGGTACCGTTAAACAGAAACCCTTCACACAACGCGAAGTCTTTAAAGGGGCCGATGGACACCGCCTGAAAGATGGGAGAAAAGAACGCATCAGTAGGGTACAATTGACAGAAATAATCAAACCCAATAACAGAAATGCGAGATTCAGAGATGAGGCAATGCCGACGACTTAGTGCGTCGGCTACTTTATTGGTGGCTCTCGATTGATGGCGTATGACGAAGGTAAATTGCTGAAGATAAGACGCCCATTTGGCATGTCGAGCGGATAATGACCGTTGGGTGGCAAGATGTTTAAGAGCTTCATGGTCGGTGTAGAGAATAAATTCTCGATGAAATAAGTAATGTCGCCAATGTTGGACTGACCGGACGACGGCGTAGAATTCGGTGTCGTATGTGTTGTATCGGGAACGCGAGCCAGTTAACTTCTCACTGAAATAAGCTATCGGTTTGGATCCTTGGCTGAGAACGGCACCGATACCTACTTTCGACGCGTCACAATGGAGCTCGAATGGGGAATCAAAATCTGGGAGTAAGAGAACAGGAGCGTTGGTGAGTCTTGTCTTAATGGTTCGGAAGGCCTGTTCGGCTTCAGCGGTCCAAGTGAATGATTTTCCGTGCATGACATCGGTTATGGGGGCCATTATAGTACTGAAGTGGGGGATGAAGCGTCGATAAAACGATGCCAATCCGTGGAAACTCCGGGCTGCGGTGATGGTGGTGGGCGTGGGCCATTCTCGAATTGCCACGATTTTTTGTTCGTCCACGCTAATACCGGTAGTCGAAATATTGTATCCCAAAAATAGAATAGTAGTTGTGCAGAAAGTGCACTTAGCAGCTGAGGCATAAAATTTCTCTTGTCTCAGAATAAGAAGAACAGATTTCAAGTGGGATAGGTGATCGTCCTCGTTCTTGCTATAAACGAGAATGTCGTCGAAATAGACGACAACACAAGAGCCAATGAGAGGGCGGAGGGCCTGATTCATGACGCGCATAAAAGTGCTCGGAGCATTGGATAAGCCAAATGGCATGACAAGCCATTCGAAAAGGCCTTCACGGGTTTTAAATGCGGTTTTCCATTCGTCTCCTGGTCGGATCCGTATTTGGTGGTACCCACTTTTGAGGTCTAGTTTGCTGAATATGACGGCGCCGCTTAACTGATCAAGAAGGTCATCTAGACGTGGAATAGGAAACCGGTATCGAACGGTAATTTTATTAATCGCTCGGCTGTCAACACACATTCTCCAATCCCCTGTTTTCTTTGGGATGAGCAAAGCCGGGACAGCACACGGACTAAGGCTCTCACGAACATGTCCCTTTGTGAGGAGATCCTCGACTTGTTTGCGCAACTCTTCATGTTCGGCGGGGCTCATGCGGTAGTGAGGGCGGTTGGGTAAGGGGGCGCCCGGAATTAAATCGATGTGGTGTTGAATATCGCGTAACGGGGGAAGGCCTGGTGGTAACTCGGGTGGGAAGAGGTCTGCAAACTCTTTTAAAAGGGGGCGCATGTTCGGTGGGTGTACGGACTGAGAGCCCATCTCACGTGGTAAAAGAAGAAACGTGCATGGCGCATCCTGCATCTCCTTTAGAAATTGGCCATGGGAGAGGAGTAACACTGTCGGCGACTGAGTACGCGGCTGTAACGAGCGTGGCATCGCAGGTAGAAGTGTGATTTTCATATCCAGAAAATGAAACATGTATGTGTTTCGACGGCCGTCATGAGTTACGTTGCGATCGTACTGCCAAGGGCGACCCAAAAGTAGGTGGCATGCGTCCATTGGTACCACATCACACCAAATGGAATCTATGTATTTTTCCCCAATCGAAAATTTTACTTGTACGCGCTGGTTAACCGTAACGTTGGTGCCCTTTTGTAGCCAAGAAAGATTGTATGGTGTTGGGTGGTCTTCAGTAGGGAGGGCGAGCTTGGTTACTGCGTCCGATGCGATCACATTCTCGCAGGCGCCGAAATCAATAATAAAGCGGCACACTTTGCCGTTTATCGTGCAAGATGACTCAAAAAGGCAGTTGCGTTGTTCGAACGGGTCTGGAAGGCGGGGAGCGAGGCATGCGCGGCGCAAAATTAAAGTTGGGCCCTGATCGCCCGAAAGAAATTGCTCTGTCGCGGAATCTTGGGGGTCCTCGTCAAAAATAGGAGGGCCTGAATAATCTGCATAGGGTTCGTCGTCCAAAAGAAGGCCTCGCGTGTTGCCAAGTTTAGGGCAGTTCGCCATTCTGTGGCCGAATTCGCCACACGAAAAACACTGTCCTGGACGTGGTGTCGATGTAGAACCCGACGGACGAGACGGGATGGGTTGTGACGGCGTGCGCGATGTCGATGCGCGAATATCTGATGAAGGAGTGGGGGCCGAGAACTGTTGGGAAGGGGATGTGAAAGGTCCTTGGGAGCGGCGATTTAACTGCCTTTCCAAATGAACCGCACGCTGATGTGCTTCAGACACTGAGATCGGAGAGAACAGATTCAAAATATCTTAAAAAGGCATACGTAGGCCGCCAATAAAACGAGAGACAAGTTGATCGTCCGTTTCGGTAATATCCACACGTGTTAAAAGTTGGAAGAATTCTGCTGCGTAGGCGTCGACTGTGCGAGACCCTTGACGAAGATTTTGTAGGCGCTGGTACAAGACTCGTGAGTAGTTGAAAGGCAAGAACTCCTCCTTGATCAACTTCTTGAATTTATCCCAAGAAAAGGTCAAAGATTTACCCTGGCGGCTACGGGTTGTCTTTAATTGATGCCACCACGATGCGGCTCTATTACGGAGGCGGGTGGCGACAAGTTGCGCACGACGGTCGTCAGGGACGTTCTTGAAATCCATAAGGTCTTCCACGACAAAAATCCAATCGATCAGTTTCTCAGGTTCGTCGCATCCATTGAATTCTGGGAGGTCAAGTTTAAAAGAACTCTCCCAAGAACGGGTCTCCACGTGGCGGCGGGCATCCCGGTGGTGCAACGGGGCGAATGGGTTGTTGTCCAGGGTGGCTTCATCGTCGGAAGAGGCTGTTGCAGGGTGTGGAATCGGGCGGTTATTGGGGTGTGGCTGATCTGTTTCGGCAGTAACAGTGGCTTGGGCGGTGAGTAATTGGACAACCGTAGCCAATTGGGCTGTGAGATCATCGAGGCGCTGGGCAAGACCCACGTCGCGGTTGACATCTCGGCGGGGCGGCATGATTGGAGCGTCGGCTGGTCTCTGAATACCAACTGATGCAGCGGAATAATATCGAAAGGGGTAAAAATGCTATCGAAACGTTGATCCAATTAAGATACCGTTGATAACACGAAAGGAATAACTCCTTGAATTTTCTGAACTTTCAAACTAATCCCAGAAAAATACATCAGGTGCCTATATATAGGCAAAGGCAAATAACAACAACTAACTGAAAGGCACAAAACTAATACAAGCACTATTGCGCATAACAGAAATTAGGAATCCTCCTGTCTGATTTATTTAATTGCCTTGGCTAAGCAACTAGCAGTTGCATCTCCATCAATTTACAAAATCCAGAAACACATCCCCAAACTAATCCCCGCGTTAGAAAAAATTGTGAAATGAGATCTAGGGGTATTGCGATTAGGAGTACGATTACCTGCCGATCTAGGAGTAGCATGAGTAGGATTACCTGCCGATCTAGGAGTAGCATGAGTAGGAGTACGAGTACCTGAAGCAACGTTCACTGCTTGACTCTCGACGATAACGTTCGTTTGACTCTCTATGTCGATTTCCACATCTTCATTATCCAAAATTCATATTCGCCGGTGGAGGAAGGAAGGAAGGACAGTGGTGGAGGAAGTTAGCCGGTGGAGGAAGGAAGACAGTGGTGGAGGAAGGCAGCGGGTGAAGGTTTGTTACATTTGGTTACATAGCTCACTCACCAAGTGTGAGCCAATTTATACCCGTCGAATATATAACCGTCCGTAGTAGTGGTGAGTTATATGATAGTATTATTTATATTTTGAGATTATTTCCAATAGGGTATTCATTAATGAATAACAATCGATCAACAATATTATATTTTATATATGCAGTGCTTGATTTTTATTTTTTAATTAAATTAATAAATTTAGTCTAATTGAAGAAATAACTAGTTGGTCAATCAAAATTATCGAATAATCTTAACCATTCATGATTTTATTTTCCTCTAAAAACCGATTTTGATCGTACACTCTAAATATATTTTATAATTTTTTAATTAATCTAAAACTTAAAATTCTAATAAAATTTTTAATTAAGATTACAATATTCACAAATTTGATTAATACGGATAAACTTTTTTAAATAAATTGGTATGACAATTATTGAATTGAATTAACAAAGAAAATAAAAGTTGAAGTTTTTCATTTAAAATTAATTATATACGGAGTATATCTTTCTAAACACCCATAATGGGTGGGTTTTTTATTTTAAAAATAAAAAAATTATAAAATAAAAGTTCTCGAGAAAACCATCTACTACATTAGTTGAGTAATTTTTACGGTAGTTAAATTGTAGTCACTTTGTCGAATCGCGCCACGTGACGTCGTATACGTCGTAACGATCTGATACCTGTTATACAAATTTAAGTTATTTAAAAAAAAATTAAACTGAATTTTGTTATTTACTATATTACCCTTTTTTAATATAAATAAATTTTTCTTTAAAAAAAATTAAAATTTATGGAAACAATAAAATTATTATTCTAATTTTTAATACAAATTTAATTGTTAATTTGTAAATGAATTAAATTAAAAAATAAACAATTAAATTAATTAAATAAATCAAAACTGAAAATTTTAAAGTAATCAGAAAGGGATTAGGGTTCTTCTTCCCCTACCAAATCATTAGTGTTCTTCATCCCCACCCCTATCAAATCGCGTTCTTCTCCCCCACCAAATCAATCTTTAGGTGATGTTTGTTTGAGATTATGGTGGATTGGATTTGGATTGTGGTGGATTGAATTGAGATTTGGGTAATCCATGAATAGTAATTGTGTGTAAGTTGTGTTTGGTTAAAAATTGAGAAGTATGGGTAAATTTAACTTTATGTCACATCAAAAGGGATGTTATAATATTTTATTATGGTTAGTAGACTAGTAGTGAAATAAAAGTAAGAGAGAGAAAAAAATATGAGAGATAATAACTGTGTAAAAGAAAAGTAAGAGAGAGAAGAAAGTATGAGACAAAATGAAAAGAAAAATAGTGATTTGATTGTATAAAAATAGGTGTATTAGAGGTAGAGATGTCTATCGGGCTGGCCCTAGCCCTATAGGGCCAGCCCTACAGGGTTACGGGCTAAACGGGTTAGGGCCTTATCCGGTTCATACTTAACGGTCCTACAATTGTTGGGACCTAACCCTAACCCTAGCGGGCCACGGGCTAAACGGGCCACTAATAGGCTACAATAATTTTTTTACTTTGAAGTTTTATTCTTTAGGTGCCATTTGGAACAAATAAGTGATTGAATAATGGTGTAAGAGAGGATATTACAATTTTAATGTTAGATTGCTTTGCTTGAGCTATATGATGGGAATGCAACCTTGGGCAAAAATTATTCATCCCCTTTCACTGAATCTATTTTACTTCCTACTAAATCATCCTTACACCTTATAATCACTCAAAACACACTTTCTTATTTGACTCCACACCACTAAATTCACTTTTTTTTTTTTTTAACTTCTATCAAAACATAGTAAAATTCAACTTGTTCGATCAATTTAATTTAATAAAATAAAATGTATTAACAATTTTATCATGTGAAATTTTGATGAAAATAATGAGTATGTATTATTTTATCTTTATAGTAATGTTAATTTGAACCCTACCTGTAACATATATATACAAAAGACCAACCCTGAATCTTTTTTATATATATATTCCTCCCACTAAGTAAACTTAACACGTAAGTGAAATTGAAAATTGATTAATGCAGGTGGAATTGTGTGAATGTCATGGTTCACCATTGGAGGAGAAAGGACTATTGAAAGCTGAATGTACAAAATCAGAGTTGTTGTCGGAAGGAGAAGTGAGTACTGGAATGAAGGGAGAGAAAGGGGCCTTAGAAATATGGGCCAAGAAAACAATGAAAAATGATGTTGGGCCTAACATGATTTGGGCTTATGTTTGAATTATTGGATGGGCTAGTTATCTTTTAATTATTTACATTTCAGCATGAATTCCATAAAAATACAAAAATATAACAGTGAAGTGCGCTAGGTATATAATTTTGCATCCATTTCCTAATCATATGACTTAATTTGTATAACTAACTAAGATGATTAATGATTTAGTTCCAAAAAAAATGAATAATGAGCGAAATTTATTCAACAACAATAATACTATATACTAAAGTCGAAGAAATATAGATAGGAGTATATATTCATGTAAAAATTAAAAAAAAAAAAATCATGGACTGAGAATTTGAAGGCCAAGGTAATTAACCTATTTTTTATATATAAACCATAAATTATAGAGGCAATTGGAATACTATTTTTAATTGATTTTTTAAATCTTTTATTAAATAATTAATTATTATTACTATATTTCTCAAACTAATAATATTTGAAGGATATATGAAACATTGATTTTTATCATGATGAGCATTCTTCAAATCTTCATATCATACGCACAGCTGTGAAGAGGATTGTTTTGCGATACAGAAAATTAAAAGTATTCAAATCAAAAATAAATGCAATACAGAAAATTAAAAGCATCAATTCAAATAAAAAATAACTGCGACAGCAAATCACAGCTACCTCCATAGCATAGCCCCTGCCTAAGCGAAGCACATTTCCACACCATTTACAAAATTCAGAAACATATCCCCAACCTAATCCCCGCGTTAGAAAAAATTGTGAAATGAGATCTAGGGGTGGTATTGCGATTAGGGGTACGATTACATGTCGATGTAGGAGTAGCATGAGTAGGAGTACGAGTACCTGAAGCAACGTTCACTGCTTGACTCTCGATAACGTTCACGGTTTGACTCTCTATGTCGATTTCCATAGCTTCATTATCCAAAACTCCACGAGCATAAGGAACAGCCATATTTTAGCCGGTGGAGAAAGGAAGGCAGTGGTGGAGGAAGTTAGCCGATGGAGGAAGGAAGGCAGTGGTGGAGGAAGGAAGGCTTGTTACATTTGATTACATAGCTCACTCACCAAGTGTGAGCCAATTTATACCCGTTGAAGATACACTTACTAAAGTGTATCTTCAAAGTAGACTCATCCCTTTTTTTCTCTATAAATTTTAACAAACCTTCATTTATCTATAAATTTTTTTTGTTACTTCCCTGAATCGTGTATTGTTTTCTATATTAATATAATTTATATGTATGTATAAATAAATTATACTCCGTATTAATATAATTTCCTCTTTTTTTTTTTTTCCATTTAAATATTGTTAGAAACTTACCATTAAAACTTTATAACACTCCCCGAACTTGTCTTCCCTCCACATCTTACAATGGACGGCAACGCGCCGAACTCCGACGACTACTCCGCCGCCGCAACCCTAATCCCCTTTCCCCGTCCGCTGCCTCTTTTACGTGTGCCTATTAAAGCCGGTCCACCGGACGATCCGTACCTCCTCGCGTTCAAAAATCAAAATGCTTGGGCCACCGCATACGAGAATTGCAAAGCCCTAATAATTTCTCAATGCGAATCCGGTTCGCGAATCGGATGCTCCATAGCTGCTTCAAACAAATGCAAACCGCCATGGTGGAAAGCTCTTCTGGGCAATTATTCGAAACAGGACTTTAGTGAAAGAGCAAAGTGCGAGGAGATTGAAATGGAAGCTTGTTTTGCGGTTGCTAAAGACAAGTGCGGCGGCTTTGCGAAGCAAAAGTGTTACCCGGCCTTTAAGAATGCAAGGATTGAAGTGGATTTGAAAAAGGTGGATTGGAAGGATGAGTTTAGGTTGATCTCCGTGGTGTGTTTTGGGAATGAAAAGAGTTGTGGGGTTAGGTTTTGGGGAATGGATAAAACTTGGGGTGAGTTTAGACAAAAATATGAGGTTACTAATGTTCGAGGGAGAGATTTGTTGGGTTCTGATGAGATGGATATTGAGGAATTCTTGAGAAACAACACTTAGAAACTTGTATGTATAGATGATACAGTTTTGAGTTTTTCTTGGTTCTGTTGTGCTTTTTTTGAGTTTGGGAGCTGTTGGAGAAGTAGAAATTGAGGTTTTCTGGATCATTTCCGGCGGGTGAAGTTTGGGATCGCAACTCAAAATGTGAGCTTCGTACTGTCTTTTGTTCTATGATTTAAACTATATGCACTACTGTCATTCATTATGGAAATCATTTTTGACCTTTTGTTGTATATATGTAATGGTTCATGATCTTAACTTATCGAATTGTATTTAGGGCTTTGCAAAATTTGATTTGTTTATTGTGACATTGAGATGTTCGGGAAATGGGCATAAGTGGCCTTCTACATAATGTATGGAAAGTAGAGAATCTTTAACTCAAATTTGGAAAGGAATATGAAGACCTAAAAGACTTGAAAAAATAAAACTTAAAAAATGACATATGATACTTAAATATAAATGAGAGCATGAGTCTAGGCAAAAAAACGATAGTTAGATATGATTCGTATTGCGAATCGCCATAGTGGGATAATGTCTTTGTTGTTTTTGGTTTACTTTGCAATTGCTATCTTGATATTTTGCAGTTACTATTCTTTTTGCTTTCTTAGCTTTGAGTGCTTTTCTTGATTTATTTGACATAAGTCTGTCTGATTTGGAATTAGGAGTCATGTAGAGGAGTGGAGTCTGCGGGTTTTGTTGTGTTTGTCATAGATCGAATCGGAGACAGCTAAACTAATGCATGGGCAGGAAGTCAAACACATGTTACATAAAACTTCGAAATTTATGACTAAAGAATAGACTTACCATAGAGAGATTGAAAAATTAAAATATTTGAAGATGGAATATCTTTTTTGATCTTCAAGCCATTCCTTTTCTTTCACATTTTCTCATCTCTTTCTCCCTCCTTGCCAGAGAGCCAAAAGTGTCCTGAAAGCACCCTACTTATTTATGCCCTCGTCTTAATTTAGCTCAGAACAAGGTTTTTTTTTTCCAGTGTCTAGCACTCGACTCTCCTAAATTTTCAGTGCCACATTGTCTTGAGTGCCCGACCATAACTTGTTGTTAAAACTTAATTTTCAAGCTTGTCTTATTATTAATAATCTTACTTCCTTATTAATTGATTTGTAGTCACCTTTTGTACTTAGAACTCTGTCTACACAAAAGAAATCTTGAGCTCCATTTTCATAAAATGTACATTATATGTTAACGAATTGCAGGGTTTAAGAATGACATCCTGGGACCTTTTAGGCTTTTATAAGAAGACAAATGAAGTGCTCTGTCCATGGTGTATTATGAGGGTTTTCTCATCCCTTTGTACAGTCGCTTCATATATATATAAGAGGTGCTCTATGCATAGACCTTCAGCATAAAGTCTCGTTTTGGTGACGCGGTGAAGTTAAAATTGGTAATGATATAGCTTGGCCTTTGTTGATCCTTTATCATGCCTGTTTTGAGAGTTATGTGTGTTGCTTGGGTAATATTTCTAGGTCTGACTTTATTTGCTTATTATCTCTAGATGAACCAAAATGTCAAATGCCACATAATCTATTTGAATCACTTGTAGGACCATCAGTTTTGTCACCTTAGGTTGAACTTTTGAAATCTAACAATATAAATGCCTCATCAACTTTGTTTTATTTATCAAAAGTCTAATTCTTGTTTATATTTCATTTTGTACAATGTCATTTTTTAATCAGAATTCAAAGTCTATCATGTTTTTTTTTTTTTCCAATTATTGCTGCCTTTAAGATAAGATACAACTGATGGGCTGGTATGATTCCTACACATTGGTAATGCTTATTGATTAAAGTACTGGAAATGAGTATCTTTGGTCATGATATTGCTTGATTTTGCGTCCATCTTATTATCTTAATTATAAGTTGGTTTGTTTCGGTAGTTCCCTGAGGTAGATGCATAGAAAGGGACTTTATTTTGATTTCTAATAAACAAAATAAAATGTTTACATGAAGAGGAAGAACAGAAACCAAATGTAACCATTAATTGTTAGGGATAATTACGAAACTACCCATGAGGTTTGACTTATTAACAAAAGACCCAATAAAGTTGTAAGTTGCACACACATCTCCCTTGACATTTGCTTTTATTTTACAAATTGCACCATCTGAGGTGGCTGTGTATACAAAAATAAAAATTCGGGGAAGTCTTACGTCAAGGGTTATTTGTAGTTTCAAGAATCAAGACATAATAGGACTGTTCTGTAAAAAGGTCAAATCTTAAGGGTTGTAGTACTTCTTATTTACTCCAAATATTGTTGTCATCCTAGAACTATTTTGCTTCATTGGCTGTTCGTTTGACAATTTCTAAAATAATTGACAGGTGTATGAATTATCTTTATCCTCTGTTCTCCATACAAAAATGTCCATATGGTTAACTGTAGAGGTCAGGCTTGTTGATTGAACTTTCTGGGCCTGCACTTTGAAGTTTTATTCTCTAGGTGCCATTTAGAACAAATAAGTGATTGAATAATTGTGAGCGTATAATTGTGTAAGAGAGGATATTACAATTAACGGTGATTGCTTTGCTTGAGCTATGATGGGAATATAACCCTGGATAGTTGGATTAATCTGGGCAAAAATGATTCCGGGGTAGTTGATGAGAAATCTCTTTCAAATTATCAGGATATATAGATTAATGGTGAAACATGGGTAATTGGTTTTTATATACTAAATGGAAGTTGTAGAAGAAACATGTGGAAAGAAATAATAAGTAAAGTAAAATGGTTGTGAAAGATGGTTTTAAAGAAATTTGATGATGATAAATTCATTAGCCTGATCGTAAAATTAAAAGTTTCAGATTTGTTGGAACACATGTACATTAGATATGACTGAGAAAGTTGACTGGATTAAGGTATCGATCGATATGTCAAGTGATGTTTTTGTATCAACACCCGAGTTTGGAGCAGGTATGAGTATTGATGGTACGCCTACTTCTTTTAGTCGGTTTCTATCGTGGGATGCATGGAAATTTGGTGGCATCCCATACTTAGATGTTGAACCATTCTCAGTGCATTCATTATTTTTAGTAATGACAGCATTTTATTGCTTGAAAACAGGTAAGAATGCCCCCACATTCTATAAGCACTAGCAACCTAGCTTTCATGAAATTTACATATGCCTTGCGCGGTACTGTCAGACGACGACGACGACGAATTTGGTATGAGGTAGGTTTAATTTCTAGCAGCTCCATTACTCCATTGACTCAGTTGCTCTCCATATTCATATAATTTGTGTGCATTTCACTTCACTCTTTTTAAGTTATTCCATTCCAATAAAGTGGACAAAGACTAGTATTCTAGTTTTGTTAATGACCATTTCGTAGTGGAAAAAATACACAATGAGTCTTGGTCTTTGCATGTGTTTTTACTTATCCATTTTGAGCAACTAATGACTAGTTAACGTTAGTGGGAACATCAAGTAGAATACGTAAAGTGGAACCGAGGAATTAAATTGTACCCTCCCCAGTCCTCAGTAAGTTTGTTTTGGGAATTTTTCACCCCGAGTCCTGTTCTATTTAAAATTCGGATTTCAAAATCTAACTACATTATTTTGTAAAATACATATTTACTCTCTCTTACACGTTGATTTGACATAGGTTTCTTCAAAATACAAATACCCATCATTTATTATAATTCTCAAAACAAAAATAACCTAAATGACTCGTTTTTTATTTCTTAAGAAAGCGAGAAATGTTCCGAGCAGCGAGTACGATTAGGACATGTTAGTTTTGGGGCTCTCATGTCCGGACGTGTGACGTAATGTCCCTCATCTTGTTCTAGTTCGCAATTTAACATCTAGATTTCACCATCCAAGTATTCAATTATATCTACCCCTAAAGATACATATATATTCTACTATTATAATAATATAACATCACTCACTTTTATCAAACTGATTTGACATAAAGTTACATTATGTAATACAACATCATCCACTCTTACACAAATAATTTGATATAAAGTTACATTTTATCCTACTCAATATCTCGAAATAAACACACATAATCACTATTTATAGAGATTTCTCCATCCGAATTTCTCTCATCCTACATTATCTCAAAACAAACATTCGATTTGGGGTTTCAAAATTGAAGTTAGAGGTTAGGGCATAACATAAGAAAAGTTAAAAAGGCAGTTGCAAAATAGGACTAATGCAATTGAGTCTTTGTCTCCAAGTCTTTGTTGTATGGATATGGCAGCGTGGTGTCGTGTGTCATGTTGTATACTAGGAAATTTCACTGCACTTTCCTTTATCAGTTTCATCAGCATGCCGTACGTATCATTCTTTATTACTTATTTAATTTAATTAACACTCCTCCGTCCATATTTTTTGGGCATAAGTTTTAAGAAAAAATGGGGGTAAAAATAAGTAAATGAACATATTTTTTGTGAATAGACAAGTAAAAAAAATGAACGTAAGTAGTATAGAAAGGTGGAAATTTGTGGACATTGCGGCATTTTACTAATGTCTTTGTTACATCATGTTTACTTTTGTGTTGATCAGGTCTTCGGTCAATCTGAACGGAACTGTTTAACGGACATGGATCCTCTTCATTTCTTTTAGTATAATTTTTTTGTAAATTTTGAAAAAAAAAAAAAAAAGACATTTGATTAGATCTCATATTTTATTTTTCTTCAAATTTTATAAGAAAATGGTGAGTATCCATGTTGACGTGAGAACTCTTAAAAAAAGAAAGTACCTCTTAGTAGTATATGGAGTAACAATTTTAAAAATATTTGATTTCTTGAATAATTTTTCAATTTATTAAAAGGTACCTCCTCCATCTATGATAACTTGTATATAAAGATTGACACATTTTTTTAAAAAATGTGATTTAGTGGGGGTGTCAAATAAATTAGAGATATTTTAGGAAATTTAGTGAAAGTATGAAGGAAATTTAATGAGGTGAGGTGTTCTAAAATGAGTGATAAATTTTAAATAAAATGATGTTGTGAGAATATTAATTTTATAGATTATTTTCATATTAGGTATGAGTAAGGAATATTGAGATGTCTCAATAAAAAAAATTGTATAAATAATTATAGTATTGACGGGGTAAGTGTAAAAATATAAAAATAATCAATTGACTATATTATCATAAGTAAACTGTAAACATAATAATGAAAATATATACATCCTAGCTTAGCTTTTAAGGTTGTTGATTTTTTTTTTTTTAATTCTGATAACTTAGATGACAATATCAATATGTCTATGCTAATCTCAACACAAGAATTTTATAAAAGGATTCTTTTTTTTTTAAATTAAATCTCAAATCAGGCCTCTATTTTAAAACGTCTCAATTCTTGACTTAATTTTTGTTTCTATTTAAAGTAAGAATTTTTAATTCTTTCTCAATTAAATTCATACAAATTGACAAGGAAAAAATTGTGTGTTTCATGTTGATGTCTTGTATGAGTTGAATTTTAAAAAAATAAAAAAATGAAGAATTTGTCAAGTTTGAGAAAAAAGAAATTGGGTTCCGTATAGAGATGTAACTAAATCTGTGTGACTCAAATAAAAAAATTGGCCTTATTAATATTTTTTTTGAAGGCTATTAATATTTTTTTGAGAACTATACTAGTTTATTATTAGAAAATTTTGAATCCAGATTAAGCACTAAATAAATAAATATTTTTCAGAGCATACACTAAATCTTTTTTTTATTCAAATAAATGGTATAATTAAAACAAAAATTGTGAGAGTTTAATGGGTCGAACAGCTCAAATGGGTTTAAAGCCCTACCCTACTCGAAAAGACTAGTCTACTACAAGCCCAATTGGTCTCATTTTTTAGTAATATTGTTTTTTTTTTCTCTCTCTTTATTTACAATTTTTTACTTAATAAATCTTTCAACGCATTTTGTTATGTGGATATGGTTGAAATATGTATTTAATGAAATGGAGTATGAGATAATGTAATAATAAAATTTCGTACACATAAAGTGTGGTTATTGTTTTTTAATATACTCCATCAAACTTACTTTATTTATCTAATTTATAAAATAGTAACATTTTTTAAATTTTTTTTTTTAATTACATTAAATACTCATCCCTTTTTCTCTCGAACCCAGGATCTAAAACCTAGGTAGTGGTGCTCTAACTAGAGCTGTTATTCGAGCCGAGTCGAGCCGAGTATTTGAGGTTCGAGCTCGACTCGAGCTCTTATCGAGCCGAGCCGAGCTCGGCTCGATAACATTACCGAGTTAAAAATTGAGCTCGGCTCGACTCGTTAACGAGTCTAACGAGCTTAACGAGCCTATCGAGTCGAGCCGAGCCTAACGAGCCTAATGGAATTTTTTACAAAAATTTAGTTATCGAGCCTAACAAGTCGAGCTCGAGCCGGCTCGTTAGTAAATCGAGTATTTAACGAGCTCGAGTTCGGCTCGTTAAGCTAAACGAGTCGAGCCTTATCGAGCCTTAACGAGTCGAGCCGAGCCGAGTCTCGTTAAGGCTCGGTTCGAATAACAGCACTAGCTCTAACCACTTGAGCTATCCAACTTCGTCAACATTTTTTAAAACTAGTGTAAAAAGAAAAAAATACATTATATATGTTGTAAATTTTTTTAAAAAAGGTTTAAGTGATTGCTTTTTTACTTAATTTCAAGGTGGTGTAAATTTTTTTGTAAATTCAAAAAAAATAAAAAAATTGAAGTGTTAGTTGAAGTATCAATTGTGTTTGTTATATCCATTTTACTTATAGACACAGACTACTTTATTTTCAAAACTCTGTTTAATTGGAAACCTATTTTATTACAAGAATTGGTTTCTTAGATTTATTTATATATATATATATATATTACACACTGTCTAATTTATATTTAACCTACTTAATAATTTAAATCCGTGATTCAATTACATCTATGGATGAACTCATACTAATAATTTAATCTAAAGTTGAAAAAATAATCATGTAAAGTTACATGTTTTTTTTTTTTTTGCCTAAGATTTAATATACCTTAAAAGAAAAATAATATTAAATGGGAAAACACATTATATTTTGTTTATTTGGATTTATAAAGAACATATTATTATAATTTTTGACTACTTGTAGAGGTTAAGAGGCATATTACAAAATTTAGTTAGAAGCTGAAATAGACGGGAGGTTGCAAATTGGTTGGACGGCCCCTCTTCTGTTTACCAATTTGCCTACAATTTTTTGTATTCCGAACGATTAATTCGGGGTCCAATTCTACCGTTCGCTGGTGGAACTTTCAGTTAAAGCTAGAGTTAAACTTTGTATGAACTGATGCAATATAAATTGTTTGCACATTGTATGTTTCGAACATAAAACTTAGAGAGAAGCATAATCCTACGTTAAAAGTCTGCACTACTCGACCAACTCCTTGAGGTTACCAATTTGCCTACAATTTATATATACCCTGTCGATCCAAAATTTTCTGCAAAGGTAGTGTGACACACAAAATAAAAAAAAATAAAAAATTAGCGATGTAAGAAGTCAAATAAATGATCGAGTATTTTGAGTGCTTTAGTTAGGTGTAAAGAACATTTAGTCACGTATGAGTTAAAGTGTCAATTTTGAAAATAAAATAACGTTGTGAGAGTATTAATTTTGTGTGTTGTAAAATTAATTTTTCACCTCTCTATAAGTTTAAATTTTTAGATAAGACATAATTTTTAATGGTATCAAAGTCATAAGACTCACGTTCACATATCATGAGTTCCATTTCTACTGAAATCGACTCTACTCATTTAAATTGTTCACTCGATAAATTTTTTAAGGGAGTATTAGTATTGTTAAATTTGCCCTCATGCATTTTGTGACTCCTAAAAAAAATAGGAGTTGTTACATACTTACATGTTAGTTAGAATAGAAAATATAACACAAAATTGAAATAGTATAAATTTGTTACTACAGTGTAGGTCGGCACCGATATAACCAGGTAGCATTCCACGTGGTGTAAACGTGTCTTACGGAGTATTATTTTGTTTTTATTTATGGAATTTAATTTAATTTTACTTGATCATAGTAAATTAATTTATACATCGGCAAACTAAATTTATATGATATAAGTCTCATTTAATTTATAATATGATTTATAAATTTATAAAGCATTTAACATCTATTTAATTATATTTTAAAAATAAATATAACACAAATATTAAAATGAAGTATCGTCTCATGCAAGATTCACATCGATGATGGACATCACAATGAGATATAAAATTGAAATTAAATAAGAATAATAATGTTTGGCGTGGGATGGAAGTTATGGTCGGGGATGTTATTAGGTATTATCGAATCGAGTTGGCCCACGAGCTATTCAGGTTCGATTTGAATTTCATTGAGTTGAACTCGAACTCAAAAGCTACGAACGACTCATGAGCAACGATATTCAATTGGATAGGCTCGTAATCCTTATCGAGTTTGGTACTTTATTATGTTTTCGTTGATAAATTTAATTATATATTCAATTAGATAGAGTTTTCAGGTGCAAAAGTACACGAAGAGTTTTCAAAAAAGTTTAGTAGTTAGAAGTTAGAACAATATAAACTATATATTTTCACTTGAATTTGTTAGTTATATAAAATAAAAATGGAATAAATAAATAAAGAAAGAAACGTCTTGTAGTGCACGAAATCAATGCAGCCAAAATAAATTAAAATAAGAAAATTCCAAGTACAAATCCAAGTTGAATTTGAATCTCAGAATCAGCAAACGCGTTTGTACATGTTGGCAAGCAATACTTGAAAAAAAAAACACTATACTTAAAATACTATTTTTGAATCCGATACGAAATTACAAGTTAGTGTTTGACCTTATCGTGTTCTGTCGTTACCGTGCACAAAAAATTAGTGTCGAAGATAATTGACTTTTAATGATAGAAATTATGTCATTATAATTTCTCTAGCTAAAATTCTATACATGACTTTTAATGTCAAATTATGTCATTAATTTTCAATTTTCTATTACTAAAGACTTTTTTAGTTAGATAACCAATAAAGAGAGGATTCTCACTAAAAGTTTGTTTCCTTGTAGTGTTCGTGCTAATCCATTAAACACAATACAATTAACAGATAACCCATTAACTTGTTATTGACATATATCTGATAACAACACAATAATTTTTATATATTTAAATGCTTTTTTTTTCTTCTTATTGTGTCGTTATCGTGTTGCGTGTCGACATAAAAATTATCGTATTCGTGTTATGTCCTTACCGTGTCGTGTTCTTGTTTGACCTTATCTATGTTGAAACGTTAACACGATTTGACAGACCTAAACTTCATCTTCTTCAATTCATCTTGTGGTAACAATCTTGAAGATGAAGCTTAGATGTTATTAAATGTTAGATGACCAAACTTAGTGAAGTTATTTTGTCTACCCATAAATAGCTGCATGAATTGATTATAGTAATCACCATTCACATATGATGAAATTTCCACGAAAGTTGTACATTGCATCTATAAGAAGTTGAAGCCAATCTCATTTGAATGAACTTTTAATTTTCTGCAGTCTTCTTTTGACTTATTTTCAGATTTATACTCCCATAATACACTATTTCTCGTGTGCAAAAATGTCAAGAATCTACTATGGTGGAGTTCAATCGGTTTTAATGGCTATAACCACCACCCCTCTAACTAAATCTCAAAAAAAATGGAGGCTTGCTTGCATTGTCATACACGTCTCTCTATCCCTCGCGAAACGCGCGAAAAGGCCTCGTTCGTCTCCTCATTCCGTCGTTGAGATTAAGCCCGTTGCACCTCGCCTACTGGAGGGTAGTCGAGGGGCAATGGCTTTAGACCAAACGAAGCTCACGGAAATGGTGAAGAACAAGATGTTGGATGACCTCCATACCTTTGGAGGCATTGAAGGCATAGCCAAGCTTCTGAAAACGAGCACGAAGAGCGGAGTCGATGGAGACGAGGAGGAATTGGCGAAACGACGATTGACGTTTGGCGCGAATACGTATGAGAAATCGAGGCCTAAAGGTTTGGTTTATTTTGTGGTTGATGCTTTTAAAGATACTACTATTATCATTCTCTTGGCTTGTGCTGCTCTGTCTCTAGCCTTCGGGATTCGTGAGCACGGGGCTCGAGAGGGGTGGTACGAGGGCGGCAGCATTTTCGTCGCGGTTTTCCTAGTCGTCGTCGTCTCCGCCGCTAGTAACTTTCGTCAGGAAAGGCAGTTTGATAACCTCTCAAAGATTAGTAATAATATAATGATTGATGTTTTGAGGGACGGAAGACGACAAAAGGTTTCGATTTTCGATGTCGTAGTGGGGGATATTGTGATCTTGAATATAGGAGATCAAGTCCCCGGGGATGGTGTGTTTGTCGATGGCCACTCGTTCCGAGTGGACGAGTCGAGCATGACAGGGGAGAGTGATCATGTGGACGTAGATTCGTTGAACCCGTTTATTTTGTCCGGGTCGAAAGTAGTCGATGGATATTCGAGAATGGTCGTTACGTCCGTCGGGATGAACACGTCGTGGGGCGAGACGATGAGCTCGATCACGCGTGATTCGGACGAGCAAACGCCCTTGCAAGAACGATTAAATCGACTAACTTCTTCGATTGGGAAAGTTGGGCTCGTTGTGGCGTCTTTCGTCTTGATCGTAATGCTCGTCCGTTACTTCACGGGTAACACGGAGGACGAAAAGGGAGTAAAGGAGTTCAACGGAAGCGATCGAAACTTGAACGATGTCTTCAACTCGGTGTTGAGAATCGTCTCGACTGCTGTCACCATAGTGGTGGTGGCTATCCCCGAAGGCCTCCCATTAGCCGTCACGCTGACGCTCGCCTTTTCGATGAAACGAATGATGGCCGATCAGGCGATGGTGCGGAAGCTTTCGGCGTGTGAGACGATGGGGTCAGCCACAGTCATTTGTACAGACAAAACAGGTACTCTCACTTTGAACCAAATGAAAGTCACCAAATTTTGTGTAGGAAATGAAGAATTTGGACATGAGTTTTCGTCGTCTATCGCGCGAAACCTCGTTCGATTATTCCATCAAGGCGTCGCATTCAACACGACGGGAAGTGTCTACAAGCCTAAATTGGGGTCCTTAGTCGAGTACTCAGGCAGCCCGACTGAGAAAGCTATTCTCAGTTGGGCTGTCGAGGAGTTGGGGATGGAAATCGAGACGTTGAAGCTCGAATACACCGTTCTTCACGTTGAAACGTTCAATTCGGAGAAGAAACGAAGCGGGGTCTTAATCAAGAATAACGAGGACGACGATGATTACGTGCATTGGAAGGGGGCTGCAGAGATGGTCCTTGCAATGTGCTCACATTACCACAAAGTTAACGGAGAAATCGAGACAATGACCGAAGAAAAACGAGCGCAATTCGAAAGAGTAATAGAAGGCATGGCGGCGAGCAGCCTCCGATGCATTGCATTCGCCTACAAACGAATGAAAAACGATACACATGATCAAACTACTACTAATGTTTCCAAAAAAAATCTAATTGAACAAGATTTAACATTACTTGGTATAGTTGGAATGAAGGATCCATGTAGAATTGGAGCAAGAAAAGCAATCCAATCATGTAGAGCAGCAGGGGTTGATATTAAGATGATAACTGGAGACAATATCTTCACAGCAAAGGCTATAGCCACCGAATGTGGCATCCTCGAGCAGGATCAACGAGTCGAGGCAGGGGAAGTAATCGAAGGAATCGAGTTTCGTAGCTACAGCGACGAAGAACGACAAGCTAGAGTCGAAAACATTCGCGTGATGGCGAGATCCTCACCAGTAGACAAGCTGCTATTCGTGCAATGCCTTAAGCGAAACGGGCACGTTGTGGCAGTAACAGGAGACGGGACGAACGACGCGCCTGCGTTGAAAGAAGCGGATATAGGCCTTTCGATGGGGATTCAGGGGACAGAAGTAGCGAAAGAGAGCTCGGATATTGTAATTCTCGACGACGACTTCTCGTCTGTCGCTACTGTCGTCCGTTGGGGACGATGCGTTTACAACAACATCCAAAAGTTTATACAGTTTCAGCTCACAGTTAATGTGGCAGCGCTCGTGATCAACTTCGTTGCAGCCGTTTCAGCAGGGGAC
Organism: Galeopsis tetrahit; assembly: GCA_963675135.1. Lineage (NCBI taxonomy): Eukaryota > Viridiplantae > Streptophyta > Magnoliopsida > Lamiales > Lamiaceae > Galeopsis > Galeopsis tetrahit. Next base: position 3,291,870 of record OY776122.1, read on the forward strand.
GTCCCCCTGACGACGGTGCAGTTGCTGTGGGTGAATCTGATAATGGACACGTTGGGCGCGTTGGCGCTAGCGACGGAGAGGCCTAGCGACGAGCTCATGCGAAAGCGCCCCGTGGGAAGAGTTGAGCCTTTGATCACAAATATAATGTGGAGAAACTTGTTGCCACAAGCCTTGTATCAGATAATTGTGCTCTTGATCTTGCAATTTCGAGGTAAGTCGATTTTGAACGTGCACGAGGAAGCGAAGAACACGATTATTTTCAACACGTTCGTTCTTTGTCAAGTGTTTAACGAGTTCAACGCGCGGAGTCTGGAGAAGCAGAATGTGTTCAAAGGAGTGCTAAAGAACAGGTTGTTTGTAGGGATTATTGTGGTCACAATTGTTCTGCAAATTGTGATGGTTGAGTTCTTGAAAAACTTTGCTGATACTGTGAATTTGAGCTTGGAGCAATGGGGAATTTGTGTTGCAATTGCAGCTGTTACATGGCCTATTGGGTGGATTATGAAGCTTGTGCCAGTTACAAACAAGCCATTTCTAACATATTTCAAATTTTAAAAAAATCGAGAGATAATATAGTTTTCGTTAGTTAAGTTACTTCTATTTCGATTTCAGTACTTTGGATTTTCACGAGGCTTAAAAGCTATATAAATATTTTGCAATTGTGAAAATATATTAGATTGATTCTTTTGATGTTATGATGCATAAAAATGTTGTATTTTTTTTAGTTTAGTGGTAGTGATAGAAGCTTGTCTATGGAACAATGTAATGATTTATTTTATTTTATTATGAAAACTATATTTAAATTATTTTGTTATGTTACTGTGACTAGTATATCACCCATACCTTTGCAATATTTTGTAAGTGTTATTGTTATCTTTATTGTGGAAAAATATGTATTCTATTTTGTACTAAATGAAATAGAAAGAAATATTTTATCTGTAATTTTTTATATTTTTTTTAACATCATATGCGTTGTTGATTTTATATTTTTGAATTTTGTGTATATATACAACAGTCGGACTAAGCATCATGCTCCTTCGGTTGTGCCCCCTTCGACATGAGGCATAATCCGGCGTATATGATGGTGGGAAGAACTCTTACTAAGCCGGTCTGTGTCACAAGGTGACAGTACCTTACCCTTTTAGTAGTGGAAAATCACGTATTCAACAATCTCATAGTGGTTGCAATACTTTAAAAGTGTCTCATAATTATAGACTGATCACCACGTTTCAACACCAATCGATCAAAGAGCTAACGATTGTTTCATATCCACCTTAACCAAGATTCTAGCATACTGAATCATCGTTTTCGTCGAGTTGTGACCGTCCGCTAGCGGTTGTTTCTGAGCCATTGTTTTTGCCGAGTTGTGACCGTCCGTTTTAACAATCGTACCAATAGTTGATGCCTTTGTTTAATTAGTGAATCCAGGTAGAGATGTATATAAATTATTTAATTTAACGTTGTCTTCCAAACAAAATCTCTTATATGATTTAAATGATTATTGTTATATAGGTCAAAGAGTCAACAAGTCATATGTTGACCGATCAAATAGTCCGCAAAGAATAGTCAAAGTCATCAATTCTAATCATCAAGGACGAGGACGAATAGCCAATGAGAGACGAGCAAGTAAAGTCTTCAAAGAATAATTAGCAAGTCAATTAAATCCACGTGGTAGCGAGAAGAAATGAAGATATCATATCGGCGAGCAATGTATTTGTGGTTGCCTAAATAAGAGTGATTAGAGGTAATATTAAAGAAGTTTATAACACAAAGATAAGATGGTCGATAAAAATGAAGATGACGAGCAATGTCATATTCGCAAGAAAGAAGCCTTGAGGATCAAAGCTTATAGTTATAATGAGAAGATCCAAGATAAGTTGTTCTCCCACTGACCAAGCGAGGACGAACAACGGCCAGAAGTCAATATAAACGAGCAGCAGCGAGCAACTAACCATGGGATTTCATCTTTGGAGCGTTGACAAGTTAAATGCGGTGTAATCAGGGTGTTCGGCGACGAGCACCGTGTAAGATGGGACATATAGTGGATGATTTTAGAGGCATTTAATGCATAGTTGTAGCACTAAATTCATGTAATGATCATTAATAGCAGTTGTACATTCATTTATTTACTCGATTAATACTGAGCTGCCAGCAATTAATTGCATGCATTGTAACCCTAATATATAAAGCCATTGTAGACCTGCCAGCAATTAATTGCATGCATTGTAACCCTAGTATATAAAGCCATTGTAGACCGTAATAAAGACACAATCTCATTTCCTTAGAAAATATTACACATTTCAATAGCTTACTCTCAAAGTTTTCTCAAGAACACCAAACTCTACTTTCTTGTTTTATCAAGAACACCAAAGACCATCTTATAGATTTGTATAAACCACACATATATAAATTATTATGTTTGTAAACGATTGCTAGATACACCCCGACAATAATCGATACAACAATTATTATTAAATTTAATAATTTTGGTAAAGTCTAGTATGCACGAGTGCATGTTGTGCACCCTAGTCCATGTTGCACTTTTCAGTTTACTGACTTACACTTTTTGATAAATGGTGTTGCACTTTTCAATTATTACTAAAAATATTATTATACAGTTTAATAATTGAAAAGTGCAACACCATTTACCAAAAAGTGTAAATCAGTAAACTGAAAAGTGCAACATGGACTAGAGTGCACAACATGCACTCGAGTCCATATCAGACCAACCCAATAATTTTATGTCTTCCATTACCAACATAATAGTTTTATGTGTTATTAGCAAGAAATTAATTGTTAAAATTAATACATTACAAATATACTACTAATAATATAAAGGAAAATTTAATCACCTTAAGATGTACTTTAATTGCACTATATATAATGATTTACAAGGAAATATCCTATAAGGAAATAATCTATACAAATCTATATTAAAATATAGATAGATAGGAAAATTATATACCATATCTTTAATTTCCTTTTTCACATATATTCTACCTCTCGTCATCTTGGGTAATCCACAAAAAAATACAAATCTAACTTTAAAAAAATATTATAATCCTATTATTTCATATTTAACAAATTATTTTATAAATTTTCTATCATTTTATACAAATACAAATGGATTTCTTTTAGAAAGTATTAAATTTAAAAATAGTTTCAATTCAATTGTTCAAATAACTGATTGAACCGAACCGACTCTCTCAATTTTCGATAATGGTTCGATATTGACACAATTCGATTCGATTTAGACTAACCTTTTGATATGTTCAATTTTATAATTCAATTTGGCTTAATAAACTAATCGATTGTTGCACACCTCTACTGATATAGTAGTGTCTTTGACCATGGACGAAAATATCCAAAAATATCTTTAATATATTGTCAATAAATACAATTTTTTCGTGATTATTAATATCAATATTGAAAAAGAAGGAAATTTTGTAAAAGTAAAATCTATATCTATAAATAATAACAATATCAAATCTAATATCCATAAATATTAAAAAATATCGATAAAAATCGAGAAAATATCGATAAATTTCAACCCTGCCCCGTAAATAATCCAACCCGAATTTGGAAACGGTTAAAATTAAGGAGGTAAAAAACGCATTCCCCCTGTTCTAATACACCTGCACAAATTTTCATTTATTATCGTTTTCATCCTCCACTTCTATTTATTTACACTCTGTATACTCTCTTGGGCGGAAGTCATCGATTGCGATCTCCGCTGGAGAGATCTCCGATCAGGTAATCGAAAATTTCTGGATTTCGTGATTGTATTATGTTGGTGAATAATTGGAGCGACGAATCTTCTTACTGTTGATTAAACCTCGTTCACTCTCGAGATTGCTTTTTGTGTGGAATTACTGCGATTTTACCAATCTGATAGGTTAACGAGGTCTGATTTGCTGTTGCCCTATCTTGTTTGATTATATCCTTTCTGCAAGCTGTGATTGAGTGCTCGTGTTAGTTCGTGCTCGCTGAATCAAAAATTTCATCACTTTTCGTTCTTTTCTTGATCTTATGGGCATCTTAAAGTCATTCGGGACTTCTGTTTGTTTCTGTAGTAGTGTGGTTTTCTGAGTTTGAATTTTGGTCGATATAGATTCGGTGACCAAAAATTGGAGCTTTAACTGAATTATATGGTATGCAGTTGTCTCTAGTTGGTAATTACTGATTTGTAATCATCCTAGGGCAATGCACATCAATTTTGTTAATTCGATATGTGTTTTTCGTGCATAGTACTCGAAACCATAGCATTTTAGTTTCGGAGGCAGCAACCGTACAATATTGTTATTGGGAATTGAGAGATTACAATTTCTCCCAGGCTATAATATATATAAGTGCATCGGATTCTTTCTGCAATGTTACTTCACATTAGGTGAACTCGATTGTGATGATTTTTTACATTTGTTATTGGTATATTGGTTTTATTTGATTATTATATATCCCTCGAAATTGTGTGGTAATGTAATGTGCACTTACATTTCATATCTTCTTATGTGAAAGCAATAACATGCTGTTTTTCTGTACCTTGTGCTTTGTGACTTGCAGAAATAGCCTTTTTTAGGTGATCAAGTTTGACATAAATTCTTCATGGGGACTGAAAATCCCAACCGTCAAAATTTTCCATTTAGACCGGCTGCAACACCGTTTGCAGCTCAACAATCTTCTACACCTTTTTTATCATCAGGTCCTGTGGCTGGATCAGAAGCATCTGCCTTTAGGCCTGCACCTCCCTCTAATTTGCCAACACCTCCTTTTTCAGTTGGACCTTTTGTTGGATCGGATCCCCCTGCCTTTAGACCCCCTCCATCAAGTAGATCTAATGAACTGGTGAGGCCACCTCCTCCATCATCCTCATATGGCCCACCCACTCCAGGATTTCAGCGGTTTCCAAACCCTCCAATGGCCTCAAGTGGTCAAGTACCGCCTCCTCGCCCCTCATTTATAGGTCAGCCAGTTGCACCTCCACCTATCAGACCTCCTCCAGGTCCCCCCTCTCTTTCACAGCAACAACCACCTTCAGTACCCATGGGGTCTCCACCTCAAAGCATTAAAACCGGTCAATCCTACACAAATATTCCTTCATCAGTTGATCAAACCTTCTCATCCTCCAGGCCAAGTTCCCAACCTTCTTCACCACCAATGGGGGCATCTTATGCAATGCCGGGGAGTACCTTTCCAGGGTATGCTAACATGCAACCAAATTCTGTTGCTCAAGCTCCACCTATGCCGCCTGCCTCCTTTCCATCACAACAAGGAGGCTATGCTCCAGGTCCACCTATTACACCTGCCTCATTTCCATTACATCAAGGGGGCTATGCTCCACAAAGAGGTTATGCTCCTACTCAACCTATGTTGACACCATCAGGCCTCTACACGAACCAAATGCAGCCGCATGGCCCCACACCTCCTATTGGTGGTCACCAGGGTTTGGCAGAAGATTTTAGTTCTCTCTCTCTTGGATCTGCACCAGGATCGTTTGATGCAGGAGTTGATACTGCAGCCTTACCTAGGCCATTGGATGGTGATGTGGAACCAAAGTCTTTTGCTGATATGTACCCCATGAATTGTTCTTCTAGATTCGTGCGATTGACTACAAGTGGTGTACCAAATTCTCAATCCTTGGCATCACGGTGGCATTTGCCTTTAGGGGCTGTTGTTTGTCCACTGGCTGAAGCTCCTGTTGGGGTTAGTCTCCATTGAATTTAAGATTTTATTCTTACATTTATCTACATTTTTGCTGTAAGTCGTATCTGCTCTAATTGTCACTTATTTTTCCTTTAGGAGGAAGTTCCAATAGTAAATTTCGCCACGACAGGCATCATTCGATGTAGAAGGTGTCGTACGTATGTGAATCCTTATGTCACCTTCACAGACAATGGTAGAAAGTGGAGATGCAATATATGCTCATTGCTCAATGACGGTAAGTCTTTTTCCAAACTTTAGATGCTATATTAGATCTTGAGTTATACATAATTTGAATTTTTTAAGTTCTCATTAAAGCTTTTGAATGAAGTCTTGTATCATTTATCTATACTGCTGGCTACTCATCTGCTTCCAAATTATTTCATGGTTTTAACCGCACCATTATTTTTCTGTTACGAACATTTTAAGTGACTCCTTCAGCATGGGGAAAAAATAAGAAGGAAAAGTTCCTTAATATTTTACGTATTGTAAATAGAAAAGAAAGCAGGGAAAAAAAAAATAATGATCAAGCCTTTTCCTTTTTACTTTCATGGTTGCTTTTTCCAAAGCTTTCTTTTTATTGTTGCTTTTGCCATGGTTAAATTCTTTCTTTCTATATTGGACTAACATCTATCTCTCTTTTTTGAGGTCTTACGTTCTTGCCACTTTCTATCACAGATTTTTCAAATACAGTTGTTAGAAAAAAGTAGTTCTTATAATCTGATCTCTTGCCCTCTGAATTGCAGCTCTAGAAAACATTCCAGTTATCTTCCGAAATTCCCAGCAACTGAATGCATCTATGAAATTCTATAATATAAGTTGAAATCATGATCAATTCTTCGTGTTATCTTTGAAATTTTCTCCTATTCCTTTCTTTAATAGTTGTAACAGACATTATAAGACATCCATAGTTTACAGTCACTAGAGGAAACAATCTTTACCTGCATATTGATGCTTCCTAGTTACCCAGCACAACATTGAGAGAGATTTATTTGGTTTTTTTTTTAGTTGCAAAAGTGCATGACATTTTATCTTTGCTTCTTATCTGCAGTTCCAAGCGATTATTTTGCCCCCGTGGATGCTACTGGAAGAAGAGTTGATCTAGATCAAAGGCCTGAACTTATTAAGGGCAGTGTTGAGTTTATTGCTCCAGCTGAATACATGGTCCGCCCCCCCATGCCACCATTATATTTTTTCCTCATCGATGTATCGATATCTGCAGTTCAAAGTGGAATGCTTGAGGTAACATTTTTAACTGAATGAATATTGTACTTGGCAAGATGTTTTTGTATTATGTCGTACTGGTTGATCTTGCTTAAAGTGTTACTTACTAGTATCCCCAGCATGCTGTTGAAAGGAGACAAGAGTTGGCAGTTTTATACCTATTTCTGTTATATGCTTATTGTTTTCTCTTATATAGGATTTGCTACTATGTAGGAATTAAATTGCTGTTATACTGTATAAAAGTTAAAAAAACTATTCTTTTTATTATGATTTAAATTCACAATATAGTGTGTATGCTTTACTAAGAAGTCACCCATGGATTTGGTAGAATTTCATGGTTATTTCTCTAATCTAATTTTTAAGTTTTTGTAACAAATGAAAGTGGAAGGGGATCTGAATAGCAGTTCTTTTTAAATTATAGAGATCCGTCCATATGTAATACTTCTTTCTTTCAATTTATTTTCTTTATATTTTTCATTTTTATCCCTGAAAATGTGATTTGGTTAAGTGTCCAGCGCCTAACTGTTCTTTCTTTCATTTTTTATTTTTATCCCTGAAAATGTTATTAAAGTTAAATTCTAATGCCAGATTTAGCTTCTATCCAAATGCAAAATGTTATTTAATATTCTTATTCCAATTCTAATATTACAAATCAATGCTTGTGAGGAATTCCATAATGACAAATTTCACTTTTTTTTTTGCTTTCGAAGCACCTAATACCACAAGATATAGGTTCTTTGGAACCTTTTTTGTTTTCTATAACTTTTATGTCTTTATCTTGTAATTATTCGGGTATTTTTTCATCTTCAGACTGACTGAAATAGAAATTCTCAATTATTTACTTGGAACAATTAGACATGCAATTGTCAAGCTATTCATCATCTTGCGTCCTATGTATTTTCTCAATATTGCTACACTACATTGTATGATTCAGGTTATGGCACAAACTATCAAGTCTTGCTTGGACAGTTTGCCTGGTTCTACTCGAACACAGATTGGTTTCATAACTTATGATAGCACAATACATTTCTATAACATGAAGGTAACCGATTCTAAAGTGTTGCTTCTACTTTCTTGGCATTTATATCCTGCTTAACATAACTTTGGTGGATTTCTCTTGCATCAGTCATCATTGGTGCAGCCTCAAATGATGGTCGTTTCAGATTTGGATGATATATTTGTCCCATTGCCAGATGACCTACTGGTCAACTTGTCAGAATCTAGAAGTGTAGTTGAGGCATTCCTTGATAGTTTGCCCTCCATGTTCCAAGAGAATGTGAATGTGGAATCCGCATTTGGTCCTGCTCTTAAAGCTGCATTCATGGTTATGGTGTGTTTACATTTTTTATTAGCACTGCCTTATATTTCATTAGAAACTTTGTCCTTGGATTATTAGGGAAAATTTCTGTAATATTGACACATTTACTCTTTATGATCTTTTGATTCCTGCTGATTTGCCGTACTCTTAGAAATTGTTTTCCCTTTACCTTCTATCTGATCAACTTTTGTTTCCACTGTCAGAGTCAACTTGGTGGTAAATTGTTGATCTTCCAGAGTAGTCTACCATCCCTTGGTGTGGGCCGCCTGAGGCTGCGTGGAGATGATAGTCGGGTTTATGGGTCAGACAAGGAACATTCTTTACGAGTACCAGAAGATCCATTTTATAAACAAATGGCTGCTGATTTTACCAAGTATCAGATAGCTGTAAATTTATATGCGTTTAGTGATAAGTACACAGATATAGCATCCTTAGGTAAGTATGTTCTATCATGCTTAATACTTATTGTTTTAGTTGAAATAATCGTATGATTTTGTTCTTAATGTCTTGGCGCGTCAGTTCCCATTTTCCTAGGATCTTTGCAACATCATCATCACTCATTCCTACTACTTGTGAGGTCGGCTACACGAATGTGTATCCTTAGTAGTACTTGTATGTTAAGAGTATTATATCATCATCATCATCATAATCAAAGCCCATTCTTTCTAATTGTGGGAGTCAGATACACAGATAAATACCCTTGTTAAGAGTCACGACCCAATAGGGTTGGCTGTCATGTGCTTTACACCAACAGTGAACCTTTTTCTTTTTTCATTTCACGTTTTTCTAATGGTACCTGGCTGTTACCTATGTAGCAACTCCCTTTTCTGGCTTGTGACCGACTCGCAACATGCTAAGTTTTTCATATAATAGTATTTATATACCTAATTAATGGACAATGTTGTGACAAAATAAATGCATATTAGTACTTCTAGGTAAAATTTATTGACTGGCATTCCATTTGTGATGTCATATGAATATATGATTGAATCGGAAGAGTCCTTTATGTGTCTCTGTACATTGTCATCCAATGTGCAATTGACTTAAAGATATCAAGCATCTATAGACTCTAGGTTGAACAATAATAGGGAAGAGAAATCTAAGATTGCAGTTTTCTTATGTTAACAATATAATATGATGTGAACTGGAATAATATGATGCTTCTCCAATATACAGAGAAAATTTGAATGGAGTTAATAAAAATTAAGTGACGTGTAAAAAGCAAAAATTATACATGTACCGTCTTGAGGTTCACTCCCTTCTTCTTTTGGGACTTGATGCTCCAAGACAAGGATATAATGTACTCCATAAAAGTTTTATTATGCTTCTTGCTTCAGAACACATCACAACGAAAAAATCATAGGTGATGGAATGCTAAATAGTCAGTTTATTGGCAATTCTGACTCCTTGAAAATACCCTGTCTGTCATGCTTGTGCTCCAGAAAAGGAAGGGATGCAATTAAAACCATGAAATATGTCTTGTGATTACGGCTTCAGTAGAATACATAATTCATAAAAGATTTTCAACTGAAAATTGATCCAATTTCTTTACCCAGATTTGGAATTCTGTTTTTTTGTCAATTATATAGGAGCATTGAGATGATAATCAAGAGTTTTATATATGCAGAATTCATGGCTGTGTTAAAATCTTCTCAATTTACTGAAACACCACGCTATTAATTGATGCACATTGGGCCTCTAGTTGTTATGTGAATAATGTGATTATTACATTTAACTAAGTTCTGCCATCTATTAATGCTTCATAGGAACTCTGGCAAAATATACTGGTGGTCAGGTGTATTATTATCCAAGTTTCCATTCCAGTACTCACAAAGATAAGTTAAAACACGAGCTAACAAGAGATCTAAGTAGAGAGACTGCATGGGAAGCGGTCATGCGGATCAGATGTGGAAAAGGTAGATTTTTAAATAGCAGTTAGCAAAGATTAAAAACTTTTTGTTTCCCCTTCTCTCCCTTCAATTTAGAGTATTATTGGATAAGCTACTGATATGACAAGCTTAAAATTTTGTCTGTAGGGGTGCGTTTCACATCTTATCATGGAAACTTTATGCTAAGATCTACAGACTTACTTGCACTTCCTGCTGTTGACTGTGATAAAGCTTATGCGGCACAGCTGACTCTTGAAGAGACACTTTTGACCACACAGACTGTGTACTTTCAAGTTGCATTGTTGTATCCTTGTTTCTTTGTATCTTTTAAGTAAACATCTTGCATTTGTGCACATATCCTGCAAATCTGTTTTAACTTTTCAGTTGCTTCACCATACACACAAGTAAGGCTACTTCCTTTTCTTTTGAATAGTTGAGTATTATTGTATTACACCCCATCTTTTATTTAAGCTTTCAATAGTCCTTCTATGACTGTTAACTGTCATTGCAACTCTGCATCTTTATGCCGCGCATGACCCTAAACTGGGACAGTAAAGAAATAGAAGCCCTTAACTATTGCTAAGATATACATCATCTTCTGGAGAAAGGCGTATTAGGGTACACACTGCTGCTGCTCCAGTTGTAGCAGATCTGGGAGAAATGTATCGCTTGGCTGACACTGGAGCAATTGTTTCTTTATTCTCCAGGCTAGGTAAGAATGTTCCCTTTGTTTTACCTTTCACAAACCTTCCAAAACTAGAAGGTGATGTTAAGTGGTTTTTAAAATCTAGGGGATTTTGAAATCCTGGTGAATACTAAGGTGTGTGTTTGTTTTGGGAGTTTGAGTAGGGTGGGATTTGATTTAATGTCAAATCAATGTTTAAGAGTGAATGATGTTGTATTATTATATTCTAGTTGGATGTGATTGTAATGATTGAATGATGTGGGTTATGATTTAAATATATAAAGTGTAAGGAGAGAGACTTCATTGTATTGGAAAGTGTGATAGTAGGTTTATAGGTGCTGTAGTGGTGGTTTTATAAAACTGGATTTCAAAATCCCAAAGTAGAACCGGAGTTGGATTTCTAAATCCAAAATCTGGTTTCTAAAACCCAAAACAGCATTATGGAATTAAAGAGAAAGAGAAGATAGAAAAATCTTGTGTTTTACTTAATTTGATAATATATTATATATCTAACATGGCAAAAATGAATCTGCAGCAATTGAAAAAACTTTGTCCTCCAAGCTGGAAGACTCTCGAAATGCTGTTCAACTTCGCATTGTCAAAGCACTCAGAGAATACAGAAATCTTTATGCTGTCCAGCATCGCTTGACTGGAAGGATGATTTACCCGGAATCACTAAAATTCTTACCCTTGTATGGCCTAGCACTGTGTAAGTCAACACCTCTCCGTGGTGGGCCTGCTGATGTGCAGCTTGATGAGCGCTGTGCAGCTGCTTACACCATGATGGCTTTGCCAGTTAAAAGTTTGTTGAAACATCTGTATCCTAATTTGCTTCGTGTTGATGATTTTCTTGTAAGAGTAAGCATCTCTTGTTCTAGTTTTTTTTTTTTTTTTTGATGGAGTACATGATTTAGATTCGTGAATTCACCTACCACCATTTCCCAGGCATCTTCTCAGACTGAAGAAATCGATATCAGAAAGAGGCTACCATTGACTGCTGAGAGCTTGGACACCCGGGGTCTCTATATCCTTGATGATGGCCTCCGTTTTGTCATATGGTTTGGCAGATCTATATCACCTGATATAACGAGGAATTTGCTGGGGGAAGATTTTGCCACAGACTACTCAAAGGTGAGATATATATATTTATAGAATTTGTACATATGGTTGTAAATAAAGATGTCAGTTTGTAATTGCAATTATCTGCCAAAATAATTATTACTCCCTCCGTCCAATTTTATTATGCCCACTTCTCCGGGCACGGGTTTTAATGAATATTGATATGTTTATGTATAAAGTAGATAAGTTGGGGGTATGATGGGATGTTGTGGGGTCCATTTATAGATAAAGTGATTGTTTATGAATAAAGTAAGTGACAATTTGAGTAAATAAGTGATAGTTGAAGGGTGGAGATAAAGTAGTGTGAATAGTAAACTTTCCAAATAAGGAATGAGAATAATAAAATTGGACAGCCCAAAAAGGAAAGTGGGAATTATAAAATTGGACGGAGGGAGTATATTTTAGTGGATTGCCTTCTAAATTATGGTGAATAAACACATGTATTTATGTTGGTACATGAGCATTTGTGCTTTGTATTGTGTTTTGCAGTTTTGCTCTTTTCTATGTAACATCAGTCATACTTTGTAGACTTAGCTATAGCATGAGTACTTTTATTCAAACTTGGTTTATGCTTCTTCATTACTGTGTTGGCTAGATTTGGCCATTTGTTTAGAGAGTTCCGCATTCCAACCCCTTTTGTGAGTCATGGGTTTTTGCTCATTTGAGCATCTCATATGATAAATTTCTCATATTTGTATTTATTTATTGCATCAATTTTAGATATATTGACAGGCTGGAGGTGGTGCCTTAACCTCCAGCCATACGGGGTGATGCTTTTAAAAAAAAAAACTATCTCATGTTCGTTTTACTTTCATTTGTTCAAAAATTGTACTCCGTACATTAGGTACGTATTCCGGAAACTGGTTGTAGTCTTTTATTTTCAAGCATGGGGTTGTTAGGCACACTCTGTTTTCAGCTTCAACCCTTATTAGTATGTGTCTCGTGACATGCTTTCCTGTTATCCTTGAACCCAGGTTATCCTTTCACAGCGAGACAATGAAATGTCAAGAAAGCTGATGAAGATGCTTAATCAATTTAGGGAGAGTGACCAATCATATTTTCAGCAATGTCATCTCGTGAGGCAGGGTGAACAGCCGAGGGAAGGCTTTTTGCTACTCACCAATCTAGTGGAGGACCAAATAAGTGGTGCAAATGGCTATGCTGACTGGATGTTGTTACTGTTCCGACAAGTCCAACAAAATTCATAATATATGGGTAAATAATCTTATTAATAGTTTTTATTCACTTCTGAAAATAGAAAATAAATATTTCTTTAGTATGTTGTTGAGATGTGGTAAGGGAAGGTTAAATAAGATTGAGTTGGATTGAGGCTTTGGTCATAATAAGGGGATCGATACTTGTAAATTGAAAATGCCTTTTAAAATGTCGGAATTAGCTGGCTGATAATAATTGTAATGACAGGAAATCGATGTTATTATGATGGAGTGGGAATTTGAAGCAAACAGTAGCTTCCCTCGTTGGCCAAGTTTTGAAGTAAATGTTTTTTCCGATGCAAAATTAAGATATAGACGATGATGATGATGAGAGTGGACTATATGTCTATGTGTTCTTTAAATTGTGAACACCAGATGAAACGTTCGAAGTCGTTGGAAGGGAAGTTGGTGATGAGGATGGTGTGTCTTGTGAAGTACCGGAATATTCATTGCATTGCACACTCTTTTAATAACACAAACCCTAAATTGTTATACTATTCATCATTTCTTTTTCTGGTTTTAGACTCGTGTTATTGGGATTATTATAGATTATATTTTTGAAATGGTGATTTATTTTTTATATTGACAGCTATTTTTAGATGTATTTTAGGGATGGATATAAGTGTGTATTCAGATGTAGACGCTTGTTGAGAATTAATGTTGTGAATTGCTTGTACTCAAATGGTTGCGGTTTCTTTCTCAATTTTAGTATACATTTTTCGATCTTCAAAAAACTGCACCGATATTTGTTACGGGAGAGAAGAGAGAACCAGAGGCTGATAAACTCGATAGTTTTCACTATTTTTACATAATAATTCACCATTCATATACTTCGACTCACTACGCAAACTAGCTCTAAAAAGGAAGATTTGAGAAATGTTTTTTTTTTTTAAATGGAGTTGTATATAATAGTGTTTTCATAACCGGATCGGTGACCAAATCGGATTAGGCAACGGTTCACGATCCAACCGGTAAAATAATATTTATGTATTTTATAATATTTTCTACTCCGTTTGTTACATTAAAAAAATATACTCCGTACTTATAAAAATTATATTAAAATAAATATAGTAAAATTATAAAATAACAAATATTAAACTAAAAATAATGTGAGATTTATGTCCCAAATCGAAAATGAGTAAAAAAAATATTGAAAAAAAATAATATAAAGCTAGGAGTGTTAGTATGTTTATCCTACTTCCATATTAATATAAAAAAAAAAGATTTAAGTATTAGGGGGGTGGGTGAACCGGTTTTGGGCCGGTTTGATCCGGTCCGACCGTGCAAATGATTTTGATGTCATTTTTGGACCGAATTCGTGACCGGTTCGCAATTGAACCGGTCTATCCGATTTTAAAAACACTGTTATATCGTACTTCCTCCTCTGCTCCATAACTATGATTTAATTAGGGTCACATATATAAATTAATTGAGGAAACAATAATTATTTTTAAAAAGTGAATTGATTTAATTGAATTGAGTATTTTATGGAAAGGCAAACGTGGTACAATTTTTTTTAAGTCTCGCTATTCGATTTAAGAATCGATTAATTTTGGGAATCAATCCCACCGTTCACTTGCGAGAGTCTCATTTAAAGTTAGAACGTGAGCACAATTGAATTAAGTGAATGAGTTGGTCTCTTGTGCATAATGTGCACCGTGCACACTAATGCACAAATCAACCCTTATGAATTACCAAAAAACATAAATTACCAACAAAATAATCGTTGGTGCAGCGGTTACAGCAATCCAAGATAAGTAAAAGGTCACAAGTTCGAAACCCTTTGGATAGTGCCAACACAATAGACAAAGTATACACTTTCATTTTAGGTGTTCCTTACTTAATGATACATATCTAAAATAGTAAAAAAAAAAAAACATTTTAAATATTTGTCAAATATCTCAATATTACATAAATGTCACTATTTTATTTCCACTAAAAAACATTTTTATTACTTTTAAAGTCTTTACTATTTTCACTTTTATCTTTCATTATCTTAGTAAATATATGAGTTATTAAGTAAGGGACTATAGATTGAAATAATAAAAGTTGGATGTTTAATTATTATGTGTTTAAAAGTATACACTTTCATTTTAGGTGTTCCTTACTTAATGATACATATCTAAAATAGTAAAAAAAAAAACATTTTAAATATTTGTCAAATATCTCAATATTACATAAATGTCACTATTTTATTTTCACTAAAAAACATTTTTATTACTTTTAAAGTCTTTACTATTCTCACTTTTATCTTTCATTATCTTAGTAAATATATGAGTTATTAAGTAAGGGACTATTGATTGAAATAATAAAAGTTGGATGTTTAATTATTATGTGTTTAAAAGTATATACTCCCTCCGTCCCAGGATTTTATGCACACTTTCCTTAACGGGCGTCCCAACATTTTTTGCACACTTCAAAAAAGGAAACCATAATACCAATAATACCCCTCCTTTATTTTACCTTTAATCAAATCTCTTTCACTTTAATCAATGAATTACCAATAATACCCCTCTTTTATTTATCTTACACATCACTTTATTCCATTTTCTTAATTTTCGTGCCGGTCAAAGTGTGCATAAAATTTTGGGACGGAGAGAGTACTAATTAATTACATGATGGATGATGATTCAGCACGTCCAGAGAAGATGTACGTATATAATTAGGGTAAAATGCAAGTTTGGTCCCAAGAGAATTTTTCAAAAACAATTTTGGTCCCACGTTCTTTTTTGGTCCCATTTTTTGCAAAAATGGTCCCAACCGTTAAATACTTAACGGTTTCCGTTAAGTGATATTGCAAAAATAGTCCCAAAGCAAAAAATGAGAAAAAAATGAAACATTGCAGATTTTTTAATAATTTATGTAAATTTGAAAAAATATTTATAATAATTTATATCAAATTTAAAAATTAAAAAATTTATAGAAAATCTATAATATTTAAAAAGACAAAAAATAAAATAAAAATCAAACCAATTAATATTTTAGGTAAAATATGTCAAATTAAAGAATTTGAATAATTAAAATTTGAATATATTATTTTTTTATTTATAAAATCATAAAAATTTACCATATAGATTTTTTTAAAATATCACATAAAGTCTTTAAAACTTAAATTTTGAAGAATTCAATTTAAAAATTACAAATTCCATCAAAATTTTAAACTAAAATACAAAAAAAAAAAATGTATTCATATATCTATCATTAACACTGTTCTTCTCCCCATCATTGACAGAAAATCGGAAGCTCTTTCAAAAATTCATTTTACATATTAAGTCATCTCAAACAAAATAATTATCCTTTCAAAATCAAATCGCAAGATTTGTTTTTAAAAAATTGATAATATATCTCAAAATTGAAAATTTCGGTTCAAGCAATACCACACCCCGAACCCATGGTGATCACCAACACGCACCACCAGCCCCAACAGAGGAAATATTAATTGAGATAAAATGAGAAAAAATCAAGAACGATTTGACGTGTAATTTCAGTGAATGTGGTTTGTCTACTTCGATTTGGGGGTTTAAGTGAGGGTTTACGATTTGAGGAATTTAAGTGAGGGTTTGCGATTTGGGAATACTTAATGAGTGTTTTACCTTCAATTTTTTTTAAATTTTCAAGTTTGATTTGTGTGGTTTTATTTGGGGAAGAATTTTTTAGGGCTCTTTTAAAATTAGAGGTGATTTTGGAGCATTTGATTAAAATAGAACATTTGGAGATTTTATTTTAGATGGTAAAATCTCGTGGGACATTTTTTGTACAAAATGGGACCATTTTCGTCAACACGAATCTCTTGGGGCTAAATCTGCATTTTCCTGATCTTTTGGGACCAAATATGCATTTTCCAGATCTCTTGGGACCAAATCTGCATTTTCCCGTTTTTTACCTTAACGGCGTGTGTGATTCACATGAACAATTCCGTTAGTTTTTTACGGAAAAATCTCGTGGGACCATTTTTGCTCAAAATGGGACCATTTTCGTGAACAGAGATTCTCTTGGGACCATATTTGCATTTTACCCTATATAATTAATGTAGCTAGCTAGTCATGCTTCACCACTACGTTGCGTAGACTATTGATTACTGCTCCCTCCGTTTCACAAGAATTTGCCCACTTTTTATATATGGATATCCCATACCAATTTGCACACTCTATAAAAAGAAATATCTTCATAACCCTCACGCTTAAAATATACTCATATTTACCTCTATTACATTATTTTTCCACACTCAATCTACTTTTTACTTTACTTTATTCATAAAAGTCTACAAAATTACCCCTCAAAACATCACTCATTACACATTTCTTAATATGTGTGCCGTCCCAAGGGTGCAAATTCCTCTGGGACGGAGGGAGTACTAATTAGAATTTAGAAGAAATATTACTCATTCCGTCGCACAAAAATAACTACTTCCTCCGTCCCAATTAAATAGACTTATTTTTCTTTTAGAGATGTCCCATTTAAATAGGTTTATTTCCATGTAAAGTAATATTTTCTAGTTCATTTACTAATATAACCTTATGCATTAATTACATTAGAAAGTATAACATTCATTAAATAGAGTTATAATAGAAATTTTACTTGTCTAATGTGACTTTTCAATACAATTTCTTAATTTTTATGAAAAGTCAAACAAGCCTATTGTATGGATCTATTATTCACTTATGTCATTCTTGTTATATGGGATTTGCATGAGTACCCTTTATACTCACAATTAATACTACATTTACCTTTTAAAAAAAGCGAATACATATAAAAAAGGATATACAACTTTTTTTTAAATATATATTTATTTAATTAAAGGAAAAATGAGGATATTGGACTTAGTTTGAATTCGTCCTTATCATATCTGATCAATGTTATCTCTATATTTTGGGAGGGTGTTTGCTTAAAAGTTGTGAGATGAAACTTTGAAAATAAGTAATTTTAGAAGCAGTTTATAGAGTTTACAAATACCTCCGAAACTTAATTGAAAATTAAATAATAAATTAACTGAGGGTGGCTGATCGACGACTTTAAGAGTTACCATGTGATCAACAACAACTTTGATACAAATGCACGCACGTTTCATGGCCAGCCTAGCTTGTTGGATATAAGCCATCTAATTACGGTATGAGATCAAACGTCAGTTTCAATGTTTCACTTTGTATTTCACCATCTAATTATTAACATGGGTTATGTAAAAAAATAATCAACTTATTATAATAGTGAGATCGACACGTGTTACATTCACAAAAAGTGAAATAAATGAATTGATTTATCAATATATAACACCGAGAGTACATTGTGTACAATATATATACTACGCGATCACCTGTTTATTAATTATTAATTAGAAGAATTAATATAGTAAATAATAAAATCATGTTTCACCATATTCTTTTTTTTAGCAATCATACCACGAGTATTAACAAGATATCTAAGTATTACATCTCCTAATATGTTGAGGAATAGCATTTTCAATCCATTCGTAAGGACTTGAAACATTCCAGGCAAACTTAGCAATTAAATGGGCAACCTTGTTTTCTTGTCTTGAAATATGCTCGCATGCCCATTCTGATTGCATTCCAAAGTATTGTCGTATTTTGACCACTGTCTCATTTTCCAATCCATCAAGAGATATGGATTGTTGGATAGCATCAATAGCAATTGCAGAATCCATACAGAGATTGGAAACTTTCTTACCAAATTTTAAACACATCTTCATGCCAATCTCAGCTGCTAAGAGTTCTGCAGCAACAATAGACCCGGGATTCTTGATACGTTGACCTCCTGCAAACACCAACACCCATTGCCATCAAAGAGACCATATCCAATTGCAAAAAAACCCTTCTCCGGGTTATATGCGGCATCCACGCATAAACAATCTCTCATTCCCGTTGACGATTTAGACAATTGGTTACTTGATTTTTGGTTGAAGTCAAGTAAACCAATATTGAGGAAATCCTGCCAATAATCAAGCGCCCATTTGACATTGAAAGATGGAAGTCCTGAAACAGAGGAACTCGCCACTTGATCTGTATGCATCCACTTACATCTCTCTTTCCAAATTGCCCAAGCAATAATAATAGTGTGTTGAAAAAAATCATTGTTTTTTAGCAAAGCCGCAAAGAGTAACTGAATGATATTTTCATGTATCCAGCCTTTCAAACTGTCCCACATACCTTGTTCCTTCCAAACCGCTTTAGCAAACACACATTTGAAAAGAACATGTAAAGTGTCAGCCAACGAGCCACCACAGCAACGACAAAAAGGAGGAATAGGGACATGATGTTGAGCCAGATTTCCTTCAGTTGCAAGAGAGGCATTCAAAAGTTTCCATCCAAAAATACGAACCTTGGGAGGGACCTTGAGCCGCCACATAGCTTTGATTATTTTCTCCAAACAATTTTTCCGGGATGATCCTGCCATAGACTCCATTCGCATCTCATCAGCCAAGGAAACCGCAATCTCATAACCCGAAGCAACAGAATAACAACCTGAACTTGTTTTTGGCCAATATCTCTGATCATCTCGATGATACTCTAACCTTGGCACCTTAAATATAACATCACGTTCAACTGGGAGAAAAGCTTGTGTTACGAGATCCACATTCCACCCATTCTGAGGAGAAACAAACCGATTAACCATCGAAACTGATTGTTAGATCCCAAATCTGCATTTAAAACATCCGTGTTACGAAAATATCGAGCTTTGAACAACTGGCTTACCAAGGAATTAGGATGCTGAAGGATTCTCCAAACTTGTTTTGCTACTAGGGCTTTATTAAATAATACAAGCCTTCTGAAGTTTAGACCCCCGGCCATTTTGGGTTGACATAACTCATGCCATTTCTTCCAATGCAGTCGATGCTTATCATCCGATGATCCCCACCAAAACCTGGCCATAAGCTTCTCAATATCAGCACAAATGGATGTCGGAATCCGAAAACAAGACATGGCATATGTAGGAATAGCTTGAAGGACTGATTTAATAAGCACCTCATTTCCACCTTTCGAGAACTGTTTGTGACCCCAAGATCGAATCTTTTGACTTACCCGATCAACCAAGTACCCAAATTGCAATCTTTTTGCTTTGATGGAAACCGTTGGAAGGCCTAAGTAAACTTCATGACCTACCGTTGAACGAACCCCCAACATCCCTTTGATCACATCCCTATTAGCTTGATTAGTCAGAGGGCTGAATGTAATAGTCGATTTATCATAGTTTATGAGCTGACCTGATGCCTCTTCGTAAATTCGTAGGCACTCCTTCAAGACCATGCACTCAGATTGTTTGGCCCTCATATAAATCAGACTATCATCTGCAAAAAACAGATGAGAAATGGTCGGGGCACATCTACCAAATTTGATCCCAGAAAATCTCCTTTGTTCCACTGCCTTTAATATCAAAGATGAAAGAGATTGGGCACACATGACAAACAAGAAAGGAGAAAGCGGGTCACCTTGCCGAAGCCCCCTAGATGGCTTGAAAGTATCTGAAAGCTGACCATTAATACACACATTGTATGAAATAGTCGAAACACATTGATGAATGAGATTTACCCACTTGCATGAAAACCCCATTCTTCTCATTACATTTTCTAGAAAAACCCATTCGACTCTATCATAAGCTTTACTCATATCCAATTTAAGTGCCGCATAGCCCTCTCGACTTTTAGACATACGAAGCCAATGCATGCCTTCAAATGCAATCAATATATTATCCGAAATCAATCGTCCTTGAATGAAAGCACTCTGATGAGGATCAATTAAGTCCCCCATGACCAGTTTTAATCTATTCGTTACACATCGTGCAAGAATTCGATAGCATACATTACATAAACTGATCGGACGAAAGTGAGTAACCTGAGTGGGGTGCTTAACTTTAGGAATCATCACGATAGAGATATCATTCCAAGATTCCAATGACTTTCCATGATTCAGGACGCCCAAAATCTGCTGAATAAGCTCTTCTCCAACAGTCGACCAATGTTCTTGATAAAAGGATGCCGGAAAACCATCTGGGCCTACTGCTTTCCAAGGATTCAAATCCTTCATTGCTCGATACACTTCTTGTCCTGAAAAAGAAGCATCCAACAAACCAATCTAGTCAGAATTAAGCATTTGAGAAATATTAGTCGTGGCCACCTCCAATACCCGAGTATTAGGGTTTTGAGAAGTGAAAATCCCTTGAAAATAATCAATGAAGGCCCCATGTATTTCCACATTATTATGGATCCAATCCCCTGAAGATTTCTGAATTTTCAGAACCGTATTGATCCCTCTTCGTTGGTTGGCTTTCATATGAAACAATTTCGTATTTCTATCACCTTCTTTAAGCCAAGAAATTCTAGATCGTTGTTTCCAATACCATTCTTCTTACGAGAAAAGTTTTTCCAGTTCCCTCTCATAACCATTAACCTTCTGAAAATCCGGTTCACCCTTCTCATCATGGCATTCTTCATTAATCAACCCCTGTATGTTAGTAATTCTGGCCTTCAACGTTCCACCCTTCTTTACAGCCCATACCTGGAATTGTTTACCACATTGAGCAAGCTTTCCAGACAGATTTAAACCCATGGCCTTAACCCTCCACACCCTTTTAACCACATCCCTAAAGTCAGGTTCTTTCATCCAATGGTTTTCAAATCGGAATCTAGCATCACGTCTACAAAAATTCCTCGGACGATGTGTTCCACAATACATTAAAATGGGTCGATGATCAGATCCCATAAAGTCCAAAACTGTATATTCATATGAGGGAAACAAATTTAACCATTCCCTTGTTGCAACAAATCTATCCAGTTTTCAGCAATAAAATCCTTTCCACTTCGCCTATTATGCCATGTGAATTTTGGTCCATGAGCTTTCAAGTGGTTCAAATCATTATAGTTTAAGACATCCTGGAAATTCATAAGTCTAGACAAGTGCTTTCGATTGCCCCCCCCCCCCCCCCATTTTTCACCATGGAAGAGAGTCTCATTGAAATCACCCCCAACCAACCATGCATTTGTATCAAAGGGGATGTAAGTCTTAAGCCTTTTTAACAATTCCCAAGATGCACATTTCCCATTCAAATAAGGACTCCCATGGAAACCCGTAAACCTCCACTTAGTGTCTTGAAAATTAACCATACAATCAAAGTGAGCATTAGAATAGGACAAAAGAGTAAGATCAATATCCATCCACAACACCAACAAACCACCAAAACCTCGTTTATCATTGACTAGCAAACAGTGGTTAAATCCAAGAGTGAACTTCAAAACATCAGCACGAGCCGATGAACATTTTGCTTCGGAAATAAATAAAATAGACGGACGGGAAGAAACAACTACTCTACTAAGACAACGGAATGCTCGATTACTACTAACACCTCGAGCATTCCAACATAAAACATTCATTCACCACGGCGGGGCTGATTAACTTCAGCCTCCGCCGGATCATCAATCTGGATCTCCGTGCCATACATTTCAATCATGCTCCGCGCCCTCTTGAAGAAGTTGTCCGGATTTTTGACTATGTCCCCTTTTGACCAACCTTTACCTTCACCCCAGAACTCCATAATCTCCCCCGAGTTCTCCTTCCTAGCCCGCTTCTTACATGGAAGTGCCCTGCTTAACATAGATCCGACCTCTCCATCCATATGTTTATCCTTGGCCACCTCGTCCCGGATCCCATCAACCAGAACATCCAAGTCCCCCTTCTCATGAGTCGGAACAAAAGGAGTCTCTCCTGCCAAAATGATTTCAACATAGGTCGTATAGTTTCGAGAACTAAGATCCATTCCCACATAATGCACCACACGATAGTCTTGACCATTATCCACCCCGGTTAAGGGCTCACACACATAACAATGCTGAAACCCCTTTGGAACGACAAAAGAAAGAGGATACAAAGTTTTACCTGTACGCGGGTCCACCCGTCCACCATCATTAATAACAACACCCTTCCCAGCAACATCAATATCGCCCCTCCTAGAAAAAAGCTCGTCAAATCGGTGCACCACCCTTCGACTCTGCATATCTGAATCTCCACCATCATCATTTCATAGTCCTCTATCATAATACCTTTTCCCTTATCAGGACGACTAGCCCTCACTTCCTTCTGAGCTTGCACCTGAGCCTGCTCACCCGCCCCTAACTGCAGCAACTGAAAGAAATCTTGGAGGACCTCCACCGAAGGACACTTTTTCTTCTCCGCCTGAAGCCATGCAGGGAAGAATCGATGGCTTTTAAGCCATTCCTCCGATTTGCCAAAGCCAATGCTACAGTCCTGTTCAAAATGATCAAGATGGCCACACAAAAAACAAAAACCAGATAGGCGCTCATACCGAAACACAGCCGTAATGGGATCCTCCTCCACCGTGATGTAGAAAAACCTACACAGCGGTTTCGAAACATCCATCAAGACTCGAATGCGCAGACATTCACCCCAGGCCACATCACCTTCCTTCGCGTCCATCTCCAACACCTCACCAATGATACTACCAATCTTCATACCTAAGATTTTGCTCATTGCAAACAGTTGAAGTCCATGAACTTGTACCCAAAAAGGAACAAGACAGAGCTGTATTTGGGCAAACTTTTCGCCCCCATGCAGTAACTTCATAGCAAGTAAGGATC
Organism: Galeopsis tetrahit; assembly: GCA_963675135.1. Lineage (NCBI taxonomy): Eukaryota > Viridiplantae > Streptophyta > Magnoliopsida > Lamiales > Lamiaceae > Galeopsis > Galeopsis tetrahit. Next base: position 3,315,616 of record OY776122.1, read on the forward strand.
GCCGAAGGTTCCATGGCTGCCCTTCAAGAACCCCCTTCATTTCAGCAACAACACCAAAAGTAACCAGAAAGAGTCCTTCCCCAACCCCAGCAACCTTAAGAGGAGACCGCACACGCCAAGACCGGATCAGAAGATCCTTAAGTTCATTCGGGCTAATGGGCCTTTTAGCAACAAATCTCAGGGCAATAGTATTTTTAGGAATCGCCAGTTCATCACGGCTAGCAACAATATGAGTTGTCTCTTTGCTAGAAATACGGAAACCTTCCATCATTGCATTGAGTTCGACCGCCATTGAAACAAACCTTATATTTGGGAGAGGAACAATCAAGAAAAGAGAGAAGGATGGAAAGAAAATGGGAGAAGGAGGCCAATAAATAGCCAAGGAACCGCCCCCAATATTTCTCAAAACTCTCAAAACTGCAGCGCCCATTCCCCCAAAACCACTTAAATCAAAAAGCTTCTGGGATAAAAAAAAACCCCGTAGAAAATTCGGCCAATCCGAACGAAGGCCTTCATCATTTCTCTCCAAGGCAGAGACACACGAAGCGGCACCCCCAGTCGACACGCGAGTAACACACACACGCCTGCAACAAATCTTACCAATCTAATGATTGTGATTCTGTAGAAAGCCCCAAGACATCGATAAATTGTGAAATTGGATTAACCAAACACAAAATCCAAGAAGAATGATGACAATAAGAGGATTTGAAGCGGTGGCAAGAAAAGTTCGAAGAACTTTTAGGAAAACAAAACTTCAATTCGAGAGAGAAGTTTTGAGGAGAGATATTTTTCACAAATGCAAATTGTTAAGTATGTTTCACCATATTCTTAATTCCATGTATGATATGATATCATCATATGAATTACCTCCCTTTGGAGTATCTCTTAATTGTATTGATTCGAACTTTATTTCATTTGCAACAATATTATTAATAATGCAGCATTTTATATATATATATATGTTTCTCATTCATTAAATTAAATTAATATATGTATTTAATGTTTTAAGTGCACCTAATTCTCCGTTAAATATCTAGTCCAATAAAATTAAAATGCCAATAATACTCATGGCTTTTTTACTTGTATCAACAACCTAGCTAGAAAATTAGAGAGGAAAAATCGCAATTCACAACACATAAAATTTAAAAGGAAAAATGAACAAATTTGGTCCCTAATTTTACAAGTGAGACAATAGAAAATTACAAAGGAAAATAATTAATTAATTAAGCGGTGACTTTAAGCTGGGTTACAACGTGATCAACAACAGCTAGCTTTGATACAAATGCACGTTGGATATAACCCATATCTACAGCTAGCACCCAGAGTTAATTACCTGTTTAATTTGAATTAATTATGCCGTACAACGTTCATGAAATGTAGTCCTATTTATTTTATATTTTCCGTCCACAAAATGTAGTCTCATACACTTTATGAAAACTATCACCCCTCAACCATTACTTAATTACTCAAATTATCAGATCAATTTTATTCACAAACAATCACTTTATTTACAATGGACCCCACAATACTCTTATTTTATTTATTTTCTTTTAAAACATATGTGCCCCACTCTAATGGGACTACATTTCATGGGCACGGAGTAGTATTTAATTACAAGCTGCCTAAAGATCCGATCATTTAGTTGACTACAAGCATATTATTTTTAGTTATAATCTAACTTAATTAATAATCCCTCCTCATTAGCTGGCTAGTGTTAATTCAATTAAGTAAAGTCCGGTGTGCGCCTATAAATATATAACCATAGATTGCATTGCAGCAATTATTTATCGATCGATCGAAATATATAAACATATATGATGAAAATAGGAGGAGGAGGAAGAGGGTTGGTGACGATTTTGAGTTTGACGATGGTAATAACAAGTGGTTGCAGTTACATACAAGAAGCAGATGCATCAATTAAATATCTATGTTATAACACTAAATCAAACTTGATGCGAACCGAGTGCGGCCGCGATACCTTATGTTGTGTTTGGATGGAGGGATTTAGGTATAGATTTTAAATCCATAATCTAAATTCACTCCACCTGTTTGGATTAAATGAATAAATTTCAAATATTTAGCATCTTTTTTAGTTAAAATTGAGAGGATTTCAAATCCTCACTAAAACCATGTCATTTGAAATCCATCTAATTTTAAATCATTTCATTTGAAATTCTCTCATTCAAACACAACCTTAGATGACTGTTGTTCTGTTGTTAAAGCCGATGTGGAACTATACGCGACTTCTGTTTCGGAGCCTGTCGAGAACGTGTGCAAGTGTCTCCAATCTTTCTACGACAACGAGGATCAAAACGGCTTCTCTCCTGACAGCCTCTTTCATATGTGTGATCTCCACCAACTATTTTCCTGCCCAAAGTAATTGCGTACTTACTTCGTCCACCAAAAGTGTGCTCAGTTTTTTTTTTTTACTTCACAAAAAATATGCTTATTCTATTGAGACAGATCTCCTTTATGTATAATTTACTTTATGCATAAAGTTTTACAAAATTACCCTTCAAAACTCTGCTCATTATTATACTTTCTTAATTTTCGTGTCCACCTACGTATGAAAGTTATTCCGGAACGGAAGAAATATTATATGTATCTCTATTTTTTTTTCTATCTTTTATGTAGACTTTGTGTTCAATGTTTTAGCTAGAAATATTCATGGTAGGGATGGCATTATGGCAATTAGGCAGGTCGGTCAGGTAGTTGATTACCCGGACCTACCCCGCGCCCCGCACATGTCTTGAATAATTGTCCAATACGTTCAAGATAGACCCACCCTCCCCCATTTTTATATTTCATGTTGAATTTTTTTTTATTTATTTTTCACGGTTGGATGTAATATTTTTCATGCATATGATCATTGAAACAAACAACAATAATTTAAATCAATATTCAATCTAATTTAATCCAACATCTAAGTCACAATTGAGTAAAAAATGCATCACGTTTAGATTTTTTTTAAATTAACACTCCTATTAAATATATATATATATATATATAGGGTAAAATGCAAGTTTGGTCCCAAGAGAATTTTTTGAAAACAATTTTGATCCCACGTTCTTTTTTGGTCCCCATTTTTACAAAAATAGTCCCAACTGTTAAATACTTAAGGGCATGTTTGTTGTTAAATACTTAAGGGCATGTTTGTTTTGGGATTATGTAGGATGGGGGAGATGGAGATGGGGATGGGGAAATCCTAGATGGAGAAATTCTGATGAATAGTGATTGTGTATGTTTGTTTTGGGATGTTGAGTAGGATGAGATGTAACTTTATGTCAAATCAATTGTGTAAGAGTGTGTGATGTTGTATTATTTTATATAACTTTATGTCAAATCAATTAGTAAAAGTGGGTGATGTTGTATTATTATAATAGTAGAATATATATACTTATTTTTAGGGGTGGATGTAATTGGATGTTGAAATCCGGCTGAGAAATCCCGAACTAGAACAAGACGGGGGACGTTACGTCCCACGTCCGGATGTGTGAGTCCCAAAACAAACATGCCCTAACAGTTTCTGTTAAGTGATATATTGCAAAAATGGTCCCAAAGTAAAATCAGAGGGAAAATTCTTTGGGATTAGTTTTCTTGGAGGGAAATGACCTGCAAAAAAATATTCTTAATTAAATATTAGTATATTAGTGTCAACAAAGTTTTTTTTAAGGAAGGAATCAATATTCAGTGCATGCATACAAGCAGCAGGAAGCACAGTAGAAAAGTAGAAAGAAAATGTGCCACCCCATTCCCTTCCTTTTTATTCCAGCAAAAATTAATCTCCTCAAAAGCTTTCTCAACCAGAAGAATTCTTTTATCAGGTCACCAAACCTTGAGAAATCTGGCTTTAATATCACTAAAGCCTTGTAGCAGACTTGAGAATCAGTCTCAATGGATATCCGAGATAGTCCTTGTGCAGCTGCAATTTGGACAGCCAAAGCCTCGACCTCCTCCGCCCTACACATTGGAAGTGCGTGCACGCTCTAAGAAACACCAAAAGAACCAGTTCAGCCTCGTTCCGAACCACCCCACCTACACCCACTTCCAAACGAGCAGAAAAGGCCCCATCTGTATTCACTTTCACCATTCCTTAACCAGTCTAGCCTCGTTCCGAGCCACCCCAACTACACCCACTTCCAAACGAGCAGAAAATTCCCCATTCGTATTCACTTTCACCATTCCTTAACCAGTCTAGCCTCGTTCCGAGCTACCCCACCTACACCCACTTCCAAACCCACTTTCACCATTCCTTAACCAGTCTAGCCTTGTTCTCCTCCCTATAAATATTTGCCTCCAAATAAAATAATTTACAAATTACTCATTTCAGAACGAATACTTCATCGAATACCACAAACTAATTTGAACGAAAAGTGTTCATCAAACTAAACTCAATTAATGTCGCCAACACAAAGATTACCAGTGCACACAATTCAGTCAAATATAATAAAAATAAGCAGCAATTAACACCTGTTTCAGCCAAATATACCAACAAAACAACTTCGTCAAATATAAAACCAAAATCAATAAGAAATATATTAATATTAAAATAACAGTTGAAGAAAATATTGTTGAAATTTTGAACACACGTGCCTAATGTGTTGCAGAACAAAACCATACAAAAATCAAAATACATTAATTCTAATTACTGTACTTGTAATAAGTTAAACTCATATACTGAGACTCATATCATTTGATGTATCAGATTCTCATCCTAATGTGAAGTCGAAGCAAAATCTTTGTTAAAAAGAAATATTGGAGCTCAACACAGATTCAAATAAGAATGGATATGTCATTGTCTTGGCCTCAAAATAAATTGTATTCCTTGCAAACCATAGTTTCTAGAGTAGAGTAACAAACAACACTGTGTCCTCCTTACCAATTGATTGAATCGTCTCGACCACCCACTCATCCAAAGGTTGCACTGAAGCGTTAGGCCCACAACCACCCAATTTAAGACGTGAATATAACTAGAACCTATGAGCCCACCCACAGTCACGAAGTGCATGCTTCGAGGTCTCAATATCCAACCCACATCGCCGACACATTGGCTGCACCCACAAACCGCCCAATTAGATTGATGCAAACTGGGAGAATACCTTTAAGGCACCTCCAAATGAAAACCTATATTTTTGGAATTACTTCCAGATTCCATACCCAAGAGAAGTCTATATTCTGATGCATGGCCTCCCCCTCAATATCCACCCGCTCCCTATCAATCCAACCAAAAAATTACCAAATTTCACAAATTACCATGACTTCATTCTCATTAATTCCAACAAAAAAATCACCAAACTTCACATATTTTGTTGAACTTACAAAAAAATCATAAAATACAAAATTGCAAAACTCTCACAGAATCACATTATCACAAAATCAACACAAATTATTTCATCACATGACTTTAGAGCATGAAACAAAGAAACTTGTAAAGCACAAAAACAGGGCATGAAACACAGAAACTTGTTCTACACCCTAGATTTTAGAGGAACTTACGATCTTGGGGAGGTTCTCCAACCCTAGTATTGCCTTGTCGCAACTTCTTCAGTGGTGTGTGATTTTGCGTGCGATTTGTTGTGCGATTCCAAGGCGATTTCAGGGATAGCAATTTTGAGTGTGATTTCAGAGTTCTTTTGCTTTTGAGTGCGATTTTGGGGTGCGAGATTTCAGGGTTTTTCGATTTTGCATGTGATTTTGGGGATTTTCGATTTGGGGATTTCAGATTTTGGGGTTTTCGATTTTGGAATTTTTGGGGTGCGATTTGGAGTGCAAGTTTAGGGGGTTTCGATTTTGGGGTCTTAGAGTGATGATGGTTTTTCAATTTGCAATTTCTTGCCTGAGATTTGAGCAGTTTTTTTGGTATGGAATTTTTTTAGGGTTTCTTTTTAGAGATTCTTGGTGTTGATCGAAATGAAGAGATGTGTAATTTTGTTTAACGACGCGTGTATCTCATACCCTCGATCCGATTTTAAAAACACTGTTATATAGTACTTCCTCCTCCGCTCCATAACTATGATTTAATTAGGGTCACATATATAAATTAATTGAGGAAACAATAATTATTTTTAAAAAGTGAATTTATTTAATTGAATTGAGTTATTTTATGGAAAGGTAAACGTGAGTACAATTTTTTTTAAGTCTCACTATCCGATCCTTAATTAATTTGGGGGATCAATCTCACAGTTCACTTACGAGAGTCTCATTTAAAGTCAGAACGTGAGTACAATTGAATTAAGTGAATGAGTTTGTCTCTTGTGCATAGTGTGCACCGTGCACACTAATGCACAGATCAACCCTTATGAATTACAAAAAAACATAAATTACCAACAAAATAATCGTTGGTGCAGCGGTTACAACAATCCAAGATAAGCAAAAGGTCACAAGTTCGACGTTTCATGGCCAGCCTTTTGTTGGATATAAGTCATCGTTTCCAAGATAAGTAAAAGGTCACAAAGTTCGAAACCCTGTGAAAGAAGTTGGGTGTTGTTGGATATAAGTCATCGTTTCCAAGATAAGTAAAAGGTCACAAGTTCGAAACCCTGTGAAAGAAGTTGGGTGCTTTGCCAAGTTGTAGTTTTTCAAACCTCTTGATACAAATGCACGTTTCATGGCCAGCCTTTTGTTGGATACAAGTCATCGTTTCCAAGATAAGTAAAAGGTCACAAGTTCGAAACCCTGTGAAAGAAGTTGGGTGTTGTTGGATATAAGTCATCGTTTCCAAGATAAGTAAAAGGTCACAAGTTCGAAACCCTGTGAAAGAAGTTGGGTACTTTGCCAAGTTGTAGTTTTTCAAACCTCTTGATACAAATGCACGTTTCATGGCCAGCCTTTTGTTGAATATAAGTCATCGTGTAAAAAATAATCATAGTCAAGTCATCGTGTAAAAAATAATCAGAGTGTTGCATATAATACAGAGAAGATAAGTAAAAGGTCACAAGTTCGAAACCCTGTGAAAGAAATTGGGTACTTTGCCAAGTTGTAGTTTTTCAAACCTCTTGATACAAATGCACGTTTCATGGCCAGCCTTTTGTTGGATATAAGTCATCGTGTAAAAAATAATCAGAGTGTTGCATACAATATGGAGTATATACAACGCGTTCACCTGTACGTTTATGAATTATTAATTGCAAGTTGCTTAGAGATCGGATCATTCAGTTGACTACAAGCATATATATTATTTTTACTTTTTAATTATAATCTAACTTTTTTTTATTAAAATAATTAATTAAATTCAAATTATTCATCAAGATTAATTCGACATTAATTATATTTGGATCAAGACTCCAAGTATATATTGTACTAGTGCTCATATTTTTGTTGCAAATTAAAATAGTAAAAAAAGACATTTTAAATATCCTCTAAATATCTCAATATTACATAAATGTCACTATTTTATTCTCACTAAAAAAACCTATTTATTAGTTTTAAAAAAGTGTTTACTATTCTCACTTTTATCTCTCGTAATCCTAATAAACATATAAGTCATCAAGTAATAATAAAAGTTGGATGATTAATTATTATGAGTTTAATAGTATATAATTAATTATTACGTGATGGATGATGATTCAGCACGTCGAGAGAAGATGTACGTACAGTATATAATTAATGTAGGTAGCTAGTCATGCTTCACCACTACTAATTAGAAGAAATATTACTCACTCCGTCACACAAAAGATTCAATTAAATGTTTTATTGACAATTTTACTGATCTTAATTAAACTTAACTTCATAACTACTCTTAAGATTCAACTGATTTGAAAGTTACATGCATCAAATTTATCATTTATTAATTTTTTTTAATCTGTATATATATAAAGTCAAATGTAACTATTTTTGTGGGATACCACATTCTTCATTAGTTAATTCCATGTTAATTACAGCTAATAATTAATTAAGGATTAGAGCGGCTATAAATAAGAGGTAGGTAGCATGCAATTTGATAATTATGAAAATAATAATAATAATTGTGGTGATTTTTGGTTTGATGGTGATAAGTAATAATATAGTGCAAGGTGGAGAGGCGTTGGCATGCGATGAGATTAAATCAGCTGGGTTGGAGAAGAGTGCCGACTGCAGCGTTGGTAGTGAAGAGAGGGCAGATTGCTGTGAATATTATACCGGCGGCCTATTGGCACTTACTTCTTCTGAGAGTGGTAGGGAGGAGCTGTGCGCGTGTCTCCAATCTCTTGTTCAGAGATGTTATGTCAAAAGAACCATCGTATCACTTGGCTGCGGAATCTTATAACATACTATATATACTCCTGTTCAATTTAAATGTCGTCCTTTTACATTTTTCAATATGTATCTCTTGCAAAGTTTAATTTCATTTTCATCTCTCATTAGTTATATTCAATCACCGTTAATGATCAATACACAGGGATTACATAAACAAGGAAATATATATAGTAATTTTCATTTAATCAAACAGGTCTGGATTATCTCCTTATATAAAAAAATATATATTAGCTGTTACACATGGTCGAGGAGTCAACCTTTGAAAGTCATCGTCCTAGTCATCTATTTACGAGACGACGATCAATCAACTTTAGTCATGCAACAACAAGTCAAGAGTGCTTCGTGTGCTCGTCAAAGAGCTAGAATAGGCGAGCACTAGGAGAGGAAGTTTAATCTTTTAAGAGATAAGTCCCCACACTTAGTTTCAGTTTGGGCAACTAGCGACCATGAGCCAAGTGGTCACATGCCCTCCTCGCCCATGACGAGGACAAGCATAATATAGCGATTTCGTCGGGAACAACCTCCAAGACGCATTTAATGTAGCTGTCCATTTGAGTTGAATGTAAACACAAGTTCATTTTTAATACACAAAACCCAATATTCATCATCTTTAATTCATTTGATCTAACATAAAGCCCATAAGTATTTTTATGTTTGTTTGTGCTAGCTTGAGAAGCCCACATCAGAAAGCCCATCGAAAAGCACATACAACATTTGACGCTAGAAGAAGGAACGATCCCTAGGGTTTGAGGGATTTTACGGATTTCCTCAACCAGAAACATAGGAAAATTAAAATGAGACACTAGAACTGGAAAAAGCCATGCAAAGATTTGGCGAAGAAGGCAAAAATCCCACCTCGTCAAGTGCTCGACGACAACCAGCCCAAGACAAGGGCAAGGATAAAGTGGACGATCATCCACTTCAAAGTCAAAAAGGGGACTCGGGATCCAGGGCTTCAGTCTTTAGCCGCATGGAATATAAGGGACGGAAACTCCCACGCCCGGCACACCTAAATTTTGATGCCCGACCCGAAAAAATGGATTTTCCGTGCTCGAATTTGGTCAATTAAGCTAACTAGACATGTAATTGCGAGAAAAAAAAAATTAGGAATCTAATTTTCCACGGAGTTAAATGAAGTATTGTTTGTTAACCAATCCCTTATATATCTTATATAAATATTCGTATATTAACTTATATATTTGTGATAATATTTCATGTTTTTTGTGTATATCGGACGTATGTTTGTGTACATTTATTTATTTGATTTTTTGGTATTTGACGTGTATATATATATATATATATATATATTATAGTGGTATAATTAAGTTTTGGTTTTGTATAAATAGGATTTTTAAAATATAAAATAATTATTAAAAATATATATATAAAAAAAATACTTAGACAGCGGTTCCTAACCGCTGTCCAAGTTAAAACGGATAAAAAAAATCAGTTAGACAGCGGTTATGAACCGTTGTCTAAGTGAAAAAAACAAAAAAAACCGCTGTCTAAAGTCCCAACTTGCAATGCAATTCGAAACCGCTGTCTAAGTGCTTTTACTTAGACAACGGTTTTTAACAGCTGTCTAAGCTTAGACAGCCGTCACTTGGAGAGCTGTTTTAAAAGCTTTCCAAGGCACTTTTTAAGGGCTATGCAAAGCCAAATATGTATTAGTGATTTAAGCTTGAAGAGCTCTTTTTTCAATTAACTCTCCAAGATAGTACTTGGAGAGCGGTTTTATAAAATAAAAAAAAAATCATAATTGTAATGCGCGCGTGCTTATAATTGCTAATCATAACAGGTTCCGAGGCAACGTGATGGTAACCATTGTGGACATTTTGTATGTTGTTACATTGAGGATATAATCCATTCTTATCAATTGACGATTCCTAACACTATATGTCAATTTATCGATTTATTTAAATTATTATTGATTGAATAAAAATTCATATACTATATATCTAACTATATTGATTGATCGTTGTTTGCAGTTTGTCTATGACCGTCCGCTCATGACTTACAACGACAAAAGAATTGACAAATGGAAAAAAGATTGGACAGGGTACCTTTACAGTCGATTTTTGTATATGTATAATTAAAGTAGTATAACTTTTGGTAGCATGTACTCCCTCCGTCCGTCTATAAGTGTTACGTTACTTTTTGGCACAGAGATTAACAAAAGTGATTAAATAATAAATATAGTACAAGTGATGTGATTGAGAGAGGAGAGAGATAGAGAGAAAAAAGTATGATATAAAGTGAAGTGTAAGAAAAAGTACTTACCAAAAAATGTATGGGAAGCTTATAGGCGGACGGACCAAAATGGTAAAATGGGAAGCTTATAGGCGGACGGAGGGAGTAATATATTTGTGATAATATTTCATATTTTTTTGTGTATATCAGACGTATGTTTGTGTACATTTATTTATTTGATTTTTTGGTATTTGACGTATATGAGACGTACATATATATATATATATATATTACAAAGTTTTAATTTTGTATAAACAGGATTTTTAAAATATAAAATAATTATTACAAATATATATATAAAAAAAATTACTTAGACAGCGGTTATGAACCGTTGTCCAAGTTAAAGCGAATAAAAAAAACACATAGACAGCGGTTATGTACCGCTGTCCAAGTGCTTTTACTTAGACAGTGGTTGCAGTTACATACAAGAAGCAGATGCATCATCATCATCAATTAAATATCTATGTTATAACACTAAATCAAACTTGATGCGAACCGATTGCGGCAACGATACCTTAGATGGTTGTTGTTCTGTTGTTAAAGCCGATGTGGAACTACACGCGGCTTCTGTTTCGAAGCCTGTCGAGAACGTGTGCAAGTGTCTCCAATCTTTCTACGACGACGAGGATCAAAACGGCTTCTCTCCTGACAGCCTCTTCCATATGTGTGATCTCTACCAACTATTTCACTACCCAAAGTAATTGCGTACTTACTTCGTCCACCAAAAGTTTGCTCAGTTCTTTTTTTTTTTTTTTTTTACTTCACAAAAAATATGATTATTCTATTTAAATAGTTTACTTTACTAACAAGATTGAATATCTACCAAAGAGCTAGTCTTGGATGAGACTGATCTCCTTTATGTATAATTTACTTTATGCTCAAAGTTTTACAAAATTACCCTTCAAAACTCTGCTCATTATTATACTTTCTTAATTTCCGTGTCCACCTACATATGAAAGTTATTCCGGAACGGAAGAAATATTATATGTATCTCTATTTTTTTTTCTATCTTTTATGTAGACTTTGTGTTCAATGTTTTAGAAATATTCATGGTAGGGATGGCATTATGGCAATTAGGCAGGTCGGTCAGGTAGTTGATTACCCGGACCTACCTCGCACATATCTTGAATAATTGTCCCATACGTTCAAGATAGACCCGCCCTCCCCCATTTTTATATTTCATGTTGAATTTTTTTATTTTTTTTTCACATTTGGAAGTAATGTTTTTCATGCATATGATTATTGAAACAAACAACAATAATTTAAATCAATATTCAATCAAATTTAATCCAACATCTAAGTCACAATTGAGTAAAAAAATGCATCACTTTTAGATTTTTTTTAAAATTAATACTCATATTAAATATAAATATTATATATATAGGGTAAAATGCAAGTTTGATCCCAAGAGAATTTTTTTAAAACAATTTTGGTCCCACGTTATTTTTTGGTCCCATTTTTTGCAAAAATGGTCCCAACTGTTAAATACTTAACGGTTTCTGTTAAGTGATATAATGCAAAAATGGTCCCAAAGTAAAATTAGAGGGAAAATTATTTGGGATTAGTTTTTTTTTGGAGGGAAATGACCTGCAAAAAAATATTCTTAATTAAATATTAGTATATTAGTGTCAACAAAGTTTTTTTTAAGAAAGGAATCAATATTCAGTGCATGCATACAAGCAGCAGGAAGCACAGTAGAAAAGTAGAAAGAAATGTGTCACGCCATTCCCTTCCTTTTTATTCCAGCAAAAATTAATCTCCTCAAAAGCTTTCTCAACCAGAAGAATTCTTTTATCAGGTCACCAAACCTTGAGAAATCTGGCTTTAACATCACTAAAGCCTTGTAGCAGACTTGAGAATCAGTCTCAATGGATATCCGAGATAGTCCTTGTGCAGCTGCAATTTGGATAGCCAAAGCCTCAACCTCCTCCGCCCTACACATTGGAAGTGCACGCTCTAAGAAACACCAAAAGAACCAGTTCAGCCTCATTCCGAACCACCCAACCTACACCCACTTCCAAACGAGCAGAAAAGGCCCCATATGTATTCACTTTCACCATTCCTTAACCAGTCTAGCCTCGTTCCGAGCCACCCCACCTACACCCACTTAAACTAGCAGAAAAGGCCCCATTCGTATTCACTTTCACCATTCCTTAACCAGTCTAGCCTCGTTTCGAGCTACCCCACCTACACCCACTTTCACCATTCCTTAACCAGTCTAGCCTTGTTCTCCTCCCTATAAATATTTGCCTCCAAATAGAAATAATTTACAAATTACTCATTTCAGAATGAATACTTCATCGAATACCACAAACTAATTTGAACGAAAAGTGTTCATCAAACTAAACTCAATTAATGTCGCCAACACAAAGATAACCAGTGCACACAATTCAGTCAAATATAATAAAAATAAGCAGCAATTAAAACCTGTTTCAGCCAAATATACCAACAAAACAACTTCGTCAAACATAAAACCAAAATCAATAAGAAATATATTGTTGGGATATGAATCCTAGACAAGTCCTACATGATGATAAAAGATAAAAGATAAAGTTTTGATAAGCCAAAAGTAGTTTGAATATTTTCTAAGTGTTGACTGATCTAGTCTAGTTGAGAAGAAGTCATCTTGAACAGACCAGTAGAGTTCACATGAAAGACAAGTGTTGTTTAAAGTTTACAAGATAAGTACGAAATTATAATTACTTCATATATGGTTATATTAACTGATAAGTTGTTATTGAGCTATATTAATCATTGTATATAAGCTCATGATTTTCGTATGTAATAGATAGATTGATTGTATAGTTTTATAAGTTGACTAAGCTATAAGCTTAAAGTAATGTAATAGTCTTGGTAGGATTAGAATAGTCTACTGTTGAAAATCACAAGAAGACAAGACCAGACAAGAAGAATGAAGTCTATTTAACAAGATAAGTGTGCATACAAGACTCCACAAGACAAGTCAACTTGAAGTGAAGTAAAGGAGAAGCGCGTGTAAAGATAAAGATCCAAGTTAGTTAGAAATAACTAATTAACAAGAAACGCGTGGATAGATAAACAGAGTTAGTTTTCAAGAAAAGTTGGTTACAACTAACTAAGTTCTTGATTTCAGAAGTCTATAAATACCTCATGGTATTTACTAATTCAAGACTACTGATTACTGAAAGATTGCAAAGCTACATACTGAAGAATTATTCGAAGTTACTCACAAAGTTCATTGAAGTTCAGAAAGCAAGTCCGCTAGTCAAGTGAAGAAACCAGAAGACTGCTACTGAATAAGTTTTTAGTTTTTGCTTGTTGTTTTTATCAAGTTGCTAGATACTTGTTAAATTTCTAGTAAGATCGTAGACGTATCTGGTGGTATAGTCTTAGAAGATCTAAGTCTTTTTCTTGGGACTCAAAAGTACAAGAACACTCACACTTTGTACTCGATTGGAAGAGTTAGTGTAAACATCACAACTGGGTTGTGAGAGTGGACGTAGACAAGTTGTCGAACCACTATAAATTGTTTGTGTTGTTTACTTTACTGTTTTGTTTACTGCTTAATTGATTAATTGTTTACTTGTTAAACATACCTAACTGAACAAGACTAGTTGAGTATTACTAGAACAGAGTTCTCGAATTAAGAAGTTGAGTATAAACTACTTGGGCTCATTGTTAATTTCATATTCCGCATATTGTATTCTGATATATCGAAAGATTTTAGAAAAGTCTATTCACCCCCCTCTAGACATTTTCTTTAGCTTCCCTCGATATTAACTCAGCTTCGGGACCTACATATATTAATATTAAAATAACAGTTGAAGAAAATATTGTTGAAATTTTGAACACACGTGCCTAATGTGTTGCAGAACAAAACCATATGTTATTGTTGGTCCTGAAAGGAGTATATAACAAGTGTATGGGGGGGGGGGGGAATACACTTGTATGCAATTCTTTGATAACTTTGATCAAACCAGAGTTCAGCAAGGTTGTCTTGGACAACTCTGCTGAAGAAGATTAACTCTTCTAAGATAATCAGACTACTAAGTACTATTGAGTACTTAGTTGATTGACTATCTAGGGGAGTTATATGTGCGGAATAATGGTTGGCCCTTTAAGTTTAGACTCCTTTAATTTCTGAAATCACTTAGTCAATGTAACACAGTCCAGTTAAGCTTCAGGGAACTTGTCCAAATCAGTTTTGCACAGTCTTTGAATATGTATCTTTGAAAGATCAGTTTAGTGTGCAGTGTTGAATGAATGTAAGTACTTGTAAAGTAAATCAACACAAGAGTTTATAGTGGTTCAGAGACTCAAGCTCCTACATCCACTTTCCCTGATTTAACAGGATAATTCCTTCACTCTTGGAATTAACTTGTTTTATAGTGCCAAGGTGCACTTGATCAAGAACACCACTCCTTGGTGAATTGATCCCTAGGATGTCTAGAGTCCTAGTACCCTCTTCTCAACTCAGAACTGAACTGTTCTTCTCTCAACAGTCAGCTCCTACCACTTCTACTACTACAACCTTCTCACTTTCACTCTTGAAAGATATAAGGTTTGAAGTAAGGTTCCAACTAATGAGATATCCTTTACAATGAAGATCAGTGTATAAGGATAGGATATCTCTCTAAGCTTGTGTATGGATATACAATTTGGTCCAGCTTAGATGAAGTGTATGAAGACTAAGATAGTCTCTTTGAAGGCTTTAAGAGCACTTGTCAACTTGTAGGATAGTTGGATATTCTTGTCAAGGTTGAGGTGCTTTCAAATGGTCTTCACACTTCTGTATTTATAGACAAAATGGAGGATTTGCCCGTTGGAGAGGCAGCCCCAAATTGCTATAAATGTCTTCCTTGAGTTCTTCAAACTGGAAGACAGATTCTTGATAGTGACATGTCCTCATTTGGGTAATAAACGGCTGTAACAGTTTTGTCTTCATTCTGCAGCACTTTTCCCAATGTTTGACTTCTTGTTAGGACTTGGACATGGCTTCTGAAGGTTGATCCAATGATAGGACAACATTCCTTATCATCTGGACAACTCTCCTTATCACTATCAGCAGTTTTGCTTTTCAGCATGGTTGGCTTGCTCTTCTTCAGATGACTTGGCTCTTTCCCTTTATTTCTCTTGAGTATGGTCTTAGCTCATTCCTTTGAGGACCTTTAGGGACTAGTTGTCTCAATCTCTTCAGCATAGTTGATCTTAGGCTTTCAGAGCACTTGATCTTGGTCAATTTAGCTGAGACAACTCCTCTGGACATCTCTCCTGATCAGCATGTTTGGTCTTTTTGCATCAGAGCACTTCATGCATAGAGTTGACTTCTCTGGACAACTCTCCTGATGAAAACCTTTGAGTAGTTTTGTCCTTTTGAGCTATGTAAACTTGTTCTTGCATATGGTTAGCTTCTTTGGACAACTCTCCAGATCAGAGTTTTATGAGTACTTTCTCTGGACAACTCTCCTGATAAGAACATCTTAGATTTCATAGAGTGTCCTTGCTCTTAAGTGATTGTTCCAGATTTTGAGCTTTGAGGGGACTTGTTCTTGAATATCTTCAAAGCATAGGTTCCCCCTCAAATTGTGCATCTAATTGTCTAAGAGCTGCCTAACATTTCAGCTTCTCATCTAGCCTATAATCTATATGTTCTAACATTCTTAGAACATATTTATATTGACTTAGGCATGTTTAAGGGGGTTTTGGTATTAGATCAAAACATATCTCATTTTATTCCCAACAGTTATACCTAGTCAAAGAGGTCAATCTTTGACAAGTCAATCCTAGTCACCATCTTACGTGGCGAGGACCAGTCAACAAAGTCTTGCGACGACTAGTCAACAAGACCAAGAAAATGTAATAGATTTAATGTATTTAATATATTTAAGTGCTCGTCCAAAGATGTTGGCGAGCACGTGTCTTAGTTAGCTGCTCGCCCAAATGTGTGGCGAGCACTCGCCTATTAATTGCTAGAGTAGTTAAAGTATTGAAGACTTGGGAGACAGCATGGAGCGTGGCGACCACACTCCTCGAAGGTCCTCCGGCGACCACCATGGCCCAGCTCCTCGGCATCTCGGCGAGGACGAGCACCTAAGGCGGTTTAGCATTAAATGCGCCATCAAATCATCTTTTCGGGCAAAAGTCAGGTCCAACGAGGGCGTGCCACGTGTAAAGGGCGGGCAGCCCCCAGAAACCACTATATAATGCCTAAAAGGGGCTCATTTGTACATAAGTTACACAATTCCTAAGAATCACTCTCAACCTAAGCAATAAACACTCCCAAGCTTGAATAGCTTTAGCTTCCCCAAGAAGCTACATCTTTGTTCTTGATCTTCTTTGCTTTGTTCTTCTTTAAGATCATCAAGATCATCATAAATACTCCCTAAACGCGTAATAACCCCTGTTTAATCTTATATGTTTGTATCGTACTAAAAATAGTCCACATCCGAGTCAACCCGACGAAAGTGCATACAACATTTGGCGCTAGAAGGAGGGGTCCTTTTACGTGTTTATCATCAAAGTTTCGTCCGATCATCGAGCGATCGGTTAGCAAACTCCCTGTTTCAAGTTTTAATCGGTATATCTACCGTTTAAAGCATCATCTACGATCTTTAGTGTTCTTCGTGTTCTTGAACATTTTCAGTTTTCTTGGCATATTTTGGAGTTTGATCTCCTTGTTTTTGTGTTTTCAAGCTTTTGTTGTTGTTACTTTGCTAAATCTAGTAGTTGTAATAGCACGTTCTTCTGCGTAAGAACTTTAATCTTTCGTTTTTTAGATCATTACTTTGTAATCTAAGAAGAGACACTCTTTAAACGATGTCTCAACATACGAATCTTAACGGAATCCCACCGCACGGAGGGAACGAGCACCCTCCGCCGCCGGCGGTTCCGACGGCAAACCCTTTTGCCAACTTGAACATGGGGGATATTCTGAATGATCCCCAGCATTTGAAAGACCTTTCGGACTACCTCCTAGAGAAGAGGGGGCAGAACGAGAAGGAAGAGCTGGAGAAGGCCAAAGATCGAGCTTTCGACGAAGCTCATAAGAACAGGGGGAATGAGGATGATCGCTCCTATCACTCACACTCTGCTCGCCCCCGAGACAAAGGCAAAAACAAGGTTGACGAGCACTCCCACAATATCCACACGGGAGACTCGCGACAAAGAAATTCGGTTTTCAACCGAATGGACGACAAAGATGGAAGGGCTCCTCGCCGAGTGCCTTTCAATATGGACGGCCGACCAAAAAGGGCCGACCACCGGGATCGCGCTGACAAGAGAGATCAGGGCGACAGAGTCTCAGCTCTAGATCGAGTGGGACCAGGGAAGGGTTCGCGAGCTCCGGCAAAGAGTTATTGCAGCCACCGCCCTGATAGGCATTCTCCCAGGCGATCACGCCATGATGATCGCCCGGCCGTATCCCATGGGAGTCGACGTGACGAGAACGTCGTCCCCCGAGCACAAACTGCCGAGGAGGGGCAAATCGCCCAATTCCTCGAGACACAAAAATTGATGAAGCTAGAGATGGATGCTTTGCGAGCAGAGGTGGTCGCCTCGAAGCAAGGGACCACTCCGCCAATCACTCTGCCCGCACCTCCACTGAGTGTTGCAATACTTACCGCCCCCATTCAGAGGAAGATCCAAATGCCCTCCATGGCGGCATACGATGGGATGTCCGACCCCAGAGTACACTTGTCCAAGTACTCCAACTATATGGCCTCAATCGGGGCAATGGACGCCACACAATGCAGAAACTTCTCCCTAACCTTGGGAGACCGGGCTCATCATTGGTACACAACTTTGAGTGTCGGATCTATCACTTCGTTCCATGAGCTGGGACAATACTTTCTGACCTACTACGGGTCCATAGCAGCTCGCCCAGCCTCAAAGCAACGTTTGGCTAACGTTCGCCAATCTCTAAATGAGTCGGGCAAGGACTTCATCGAGCGCTTTGATAGGCTGGTGATCGATGGGGAGGCCGTAAACGATGAGACGAAGCTGATCTCGGCTGTTTCCGGTCTAAGGATAGGTACCAAGCTTTGGGAATCTATCCATCTTACTTTCCCAGTTTCTTATGCGGATTTCCGCATGAGGGATGGGAACTTCATCCAAATGGAGGAAATCATGGACGCTGCCAAGGCTAACGAGCAGCCTGACACGTCCAAGAGGGTCTGGCCCAAGAAAAACACCAACACTGGGGAATCTTCCCAGCCCAAGAAGGCGACACTCAAGCTGGCAGTGCTCGCCCAGCGAACTTCAGGCCTTTCGAGGAGTCTCCTGAGATCATCCAGTTCAGAGAATCTCTCTCTCTTGATCCCAGGGGCATTTTCAATGCAGTCAGGGGAAAGAATCTGCTCCCCCATGCTAAGCCGATGCATACAAGTGGTGACAACCTGGATGGTAGCAAATTCTGCGACTACCACAACTCTATTGGCCACCACACTAATGGGTGCCGGGACTTGGTGAGAAATATTTTTAAGCTGTACAATGAGGGCAAGCTCGCCCAGTTCATCAAGCCCCTTGGCAATGGCGACAACAGGGGAAAGAAACGTCGCGACGACAGTGACGACCTGCGCCAACAACTGAATCGTCCCAAGCTAACTCCTCCCATGCCAATACATCCTGGTGGCGACATCGATAATGTGGGCAGAGACTGCCATGTGATAGAAGGCCCTTTGGGGGGGACTCAGTCCGGAGTCGCTCTGTCTGTTCGCCGGGCTCAGAGTGAACAGCGAGCACTCAACAACGTGCACCAGGTGTGCGTCGCTCCATCTGCCGAGAAGCCTCTTTCTCATCAAATCCTTTTTTCGGACGACGACCTGAACGGCGTGGTGCAGCCAAACAATGATGCTTTGGTCATCACGGGGAAGATAATGGGAACCATCGTCCATCGAATGATGGTCGACACTGGGTCATACACCAACATCCTTTTCAAGCATACCTTGGATGCTCTCGGTGGATATGCAGAATACATCGAGCCTTGCGATGATATTATCGTAGGGTTCGGGGACACACGCAACCTTCCCATTGGGAAAATCAGACTGTCTCTGGAGTTGGCATCGTCAAAAGAGCCTGAAAGGCACCATGTTAGGCAGCTCGACTTCTTGATCATCGACATGCCATCGTCCTACAATGTGTTCCTAGGCCGACCTTTCTTCAACGAGTTCAAGGCGGCCATTTCAACTTATTATTACTGTGTAAAATTTCCAACCCCGGCGGGTGTTATAACCGTCAAGGGCGATCAGATGCGGGCGAGGGAGTGTCTCGTCCGTTTTGCAAAGCGTCATTCTAAAGAAAGCACTATGGTTGGAAAGTATATTGAGTGTCAAACACAAACAGAACAAGTGAACTACTTGGAGGGTCTTCCTAGCAAGTACCGAAAGATTGAAGTTGGGGAGTGCAGTCGTAGTTCCGGCGACCACCAAGTGGAGGCGAACGAGCACGCCTCCATGGAAGTGGACGACCACACCCCAATGGAAATCGACGAGCAGACAGATTCGGGCGACCAGCTCCCCGACGACCAGTCTCCAGAAAACTTTCCAGATCTGGAGCCTAGGTTAGGTTTTGAGCCAGAATTCGGAATTGAGGACCCTCGTTGGAAGGAGCCTAAAGAGCGGGCAACTTCAGCGGAGGACCTTGAAACCATCCATTTAAACGAAGCTCGTCCAGAACTCGAGGTATTCATAGGTTCGAATTCACCAGAGCATTTGCGATCAGACATGGTCGCATTTTTGAAAGAAAACATCGGTGCATTCGCCTGGTCGCACGAAGATATGGTGGGCATTCCCACGAATCATGCCTGCCACAGATTGAATATTGATCCAGCAAGGAGACCCATCACCCAAAAACGAAGAAAATTTGGGCCTGATAAAAGTGCGGCTTTGGCAGTCGAAATCAAGAAATTGATCGACAACAAATTAATCGAGAAAACTGGAACTGATCCCGAGTGGTTGGCAAATCCAGTGCTCGTCAAAAAAACGACCGGGTCGTGGAGATTGTGTATAGACTTCACGGATCTAAACGACGCCTGTCCCAAAGATCACTTTCCGATGCCCCACATTGATCACCTAGTAGATAATACAGCGGGGCACGAGATGTTAACTTTCATGGATGCCTTCGCAGGGTACCATCAGATTGCAATGCATCTCGACGACCAGCGACATACGGCCTTCATGACGGCGCTTGATATGTATAGCTGGAAGAGAATGCCTTTCGGTTTGAAGAACGCGGGGGCAACGTACCAAAATAAGATGTTTGAGAAACACATCGGTGAGATGGTGGAGGTCTATATCGACGACATCGTTGTCAAAAGCTTACGGAAAGAGGATCACCTGCACCACCTTGCCATGACTTTCGATATCCTAAAAGAGTACAACATGAAGTTAAATCCAAAAGAAATGCAGTTTTGGAGTTAGCTCGGGAAAATTTCTGGGGCACTTGGTTAGCCAGCGGGGCATCGAGGCGAATCCAAGTAAAATTCAAGCAGTCATCAATATGCAAAGCCCAAGGAACGTGAAAGAAGTACAGAGGTTGACAGGATGCCTTGCATCGCTGAATAGATTCATTGCACGAACGGGCGATCGTTGCAAACCTTTTTTCGACGCTCTGAAAAAAGGAAAGTTCGAGTGGACCGATGAGTGTGAGAAAGCTTTCGAGAAATTGAAGGAGTATCTATCGGATCCGAAGGTCCTATCTAAGCCAGTCCCCGGCGAAATTTTGTATCTATACTTGGCGGCCACTGACTGTGCGATCAGTTCAGTGCTCATCCGAGCTGAGGGGAGCACACATCTACCTATCTACTACGTAAGTCAAACACTGAGAGATGCGGAGTTGAGATACACTCCAATGGAAAAATTGGCATACGCACTAGTCACGAGCGTCAGAAAATTAAGGCAATATCTGTTCGACCACGAGGTGGTCGTCCTCACCACTTTTCCTCTCAGACGAGCACTGCATCGTCCGGATACTACTGGAAGACTTTTGAAGTGGTCGGTGGAGATCGGGCAGTTTGGTCTCACCTACGCACCCAGAACGGCAATCAAGGGACAAGTGCTGGCAGAATTCATCGTAGAGCTCACTTTCCCAGAGAAATTGGACGAGGGAATCGAACTTCCTTGGACACTGTTCGTCGATGGCTCGTCGACGAGCACCAAAGCAGGGGCAGGAGTTGTCCTCACCAGCCCAACCGGACAGACGTTTGCTTCGGCGATCGAGTTTGAGTATCGGGCGACCAACAACGAAGCAGAGTACGAGGCTCTGGTTGCAAGAATCAAGATGGCTATGGCCGTGGGCACTAGAAAACTGAAAAATTTTTCTGACTCTCAGCTGGTTGTATGTCAAATTACGGGCGACTACGAGGCTCGCGGCGATCAAATGATAAAGTATCAAGACCTAGTGAAAGGATTACTCGAGCAATTTGATCAATTCCACATCGAGCAAATCCCTAGGGAGGACAATACGCAAGCAGATGCGTTAGCTCGGCTGGCCACTTCAGAGGGGGAGGCAATATTTTCAGAAGCAACCATCACTAAAATTTCTTCCCCATCGGTGAACAGAGGTTAAATTTTGCAGGTTGAAGCGACCAGCGACGAGGACTGGAGATCGCCGATCACCAAGTACATCAAGACCGGCGAGCTCCCGGCAGACAAAGTGAAGGCAACCAGATTGCAACTCAGGTCCGCAAGGTACACAATTGTGGGCGACCAGCTGTACAAACGGGGTTTTTCAATGCCTTTGTTGAAATGCATCGGAGAAGACAAAGCGAAGATCGTCATGCACGAAATCCACGATGGAGCTTGTGGAAATCATACAGGGGGGCAAGCGCTCGCTTTAAAAATCATAAGGCAAGGCTACTTTTGGCCAACACTGAAGAAAGATGCAATCCATTACGCGCAGACGTGCAAGAGATGTCAAGCCTTCGCTCCCGCCATTCACTCACCACCAGACGAGCTCATCTCGGTGTATAGTTCGTGGCCTTTCGCGAAGTGAGGGATCGACATCATCGGACCTTTCCCACCAGCTGCTGGGGGAGTAACTTTCGTAGTCGTAGCAGTCGATTACTTCACCAAATGGACAGAGGCAAAGGCATTGAAGACCATCACAACGGGCCAAATGAGAAGCTTCATTTGGAAGAACATAATTTGCAGGTTCAGCCTACCACGAGCGATAGTGACCGACAACGGACGTCAATTCACAAGTCAAGACATGCTGGATTTCTGCTCAAGGTGGAACATCAAGAAAAAAATTTCAACACCCTATCATCCACAATCAAATGGTCAAGTAGAGGCGATCAACAAAATCATCAAGCACACCTTGAAAGCTAAGCTGGATGGATTGAAGGGCAAATGGGCGGACGAGCTGCGCATGGTTCTGTGGGCATATCGGACGACCACGAGGAATTCTACTGGTGAAACTCCGTTCGCGCTCGCGTTCGGAACCGAAGCTGTCATACCAGCAGAGGAGCAAGTCCCAACTTTTCGAGTAGCAAATTATGACGAGCAGTTGAATAACGATGCACAGCTCACCGACCTAGACTTCCTAGAAGAGCGAAGGCTAACAGCGGACGAGAAGAATGTGGTCTACAAGCAAAGGTCAGAACGCTACTACAACACCAAAGTACGTGCTCGCCAGTTCACTATCGGCCAGCTCGTACTTCGGAGGGCGACGGAGCAGTCCATCGGCATACTTGGCCCGACTTGGGAGGGTCCGTACCGAATAACGCGCACACTCCTAAACGGATCGTACGAGCTAGAAGATCTGGAGGGCAAGCCGAGCAAGTACCCGTGGAACGCGGTCAAGCTAAAGAAGTATTACCAGTAAGTTTTTAATTTTTTCATATTTGTATAGTTTGTAATCAAATCATCATTTCAATACAAGTAAAGTTTTAAATTTCCATCAAGTGTTAGATAAGTTTGAAATTTTAGACAAGGCTCTGCGTAGCCATCTAGGAAACAAAAGACGAGCACTCTTTCCTAAAGATGCTCGCAAGGTAGTGGCTAAGACGATCACTACCTATCAAACAAAGAGCTCAACCGACGAATGGCTAACTCTAAAAGACGAGCACTCTTTCTTAGAGTCTCGCAAAGGAAAGACGAGCACTCTTTCTTAGAGTCTCGCAAAGGAAAGACGAGCACTCTTTCTTAGAGTCTCGCAAAGGAAAGACGAGCACTCTTTTTTAAAGGATGCTCGCAAAATAACAACGTCGAACGCAAACCAATGAAAGAAAAATAAGAAGTATTTATTAAAATTACTTGCAAAAAATTATCATAACACAAATTGAAATCAAACTGCATATAAGCAAAAGTTCCATTCATTGAAAAGCCTTAAAAGGCTGAAATTACAAAAAAGGCCTTAATGGCCGAGCAGTTCTAAACAATAAAAAAAAAAGACTAAGTCTCTGCAGTATTCCCCTCGCCAGCAGCATCCTGCTCGCCGGCAACTCCTCCCTCGGCAGCAGCATCTTGCTCGCCGACAACTGCCTCCTCGGCGGCAGCAACCTGCTCGTTTTGCTGGGTTGGGCGTGTTTGCGGAGGATCCGTGAAAAATACCGGAACACCCAAAAGCCTGGGGAACTAAAGTCCCAGTTGCATTAAAGGGAGCAAAGGGAGTTCTGATTCCGGTTTAGGATTTTCCTTCATTAGGAGGTCGTCCAAAAGCCCGCCGAGCGGAGTCACGTCCACCTCAGGATGAGCTTCCAGTAATCTATGAATAAGCCCGTGGGCAGTGAGTGCCACAGTTATAATGGCCACACTCCCAGCGAGATCAGTGATATCATCTCGCTCATCCGTCATGTCGAGCAGCTGCTGCCGAAGAGTGGCCAACTCTTCCTCATCATCTGCAGATTTATCTGTGAGAGTTCTTACCTCGTCCTCGACAATCTTGAGGCGAGCACGGAGACGTTCGATCTCTTGGAGATCTTCTTGATCCTTCTTGCGAACCGTCTCAACTTGGGCCTCAGAATCGGCCAACTTTGCCTCGACATCGGCCAGTTTGGTCTCGAGGTCGACCACCTTCTCCTCAGAGGCGACCAGCTGCCCTTCAACGATAGTTTTGGCCTTGGCCATTTGAGCAAGTTTCGTAGCCCTATCCTCGCTGATCTTGCGACCATCAGCGATCTGGCAGGCGAGCTTCTCTATGGTGTAAGAGGCTCGGCTCAAATCAATGGTGACCAGGCGCGCATTTTCCATGGCATTGTGGTTGTTGACCTCATCGACCAGAGTGGTCGTCAACGATCGAGGCAGGTGCTTCACCGCCCTCAGAGCGATCGGATTCAGAGACTCTCTATCGGCCGGGTCCCGCGACCGGTAGAAGCCGAGAAGGTTCTCATTGAAGGGTTGGGCGATCGGATAGTCGGCAACCCTATTAGAGAAGAAGGAAAAATTTAGAAAAAAGGTACTTGAAAAATTTCTAAAGTCTTTTTGATAAGTAAACTTACTTGGCAACCCTTGCGGCTTCCCAGCCGAGAAGTGTGTTATCTCTCGGAGCCCTCTCCCCGGCCGACGAGCTCGTTGCGGTCTCTCGCGACCGAGTGCTTCGGGGAGGAGGGGATACGACCTGTCTGGGGGGAGGCGAGTCACCCCTCGGCGGAGGAGATCTCCTCGGCGAGATCCTCTTCTCTTTAACCGGCACGGCCCTCTGCTCGGCAGCAGGTGGGCGAGAAGAACCCCCTCGGGTTGGTTTTGCAATTTTCTTGGGTGGAGCCCCCGAGGTCTCTGCTCCTTTCCTCTTGCCGGCGCCATCAACGATCCTGCGCTCGCGGAGCATTCTTGCTTGTTGAAGCATCCTGTTCGATGTTATGCGATCAACTTCAACAGTGGAAGGAAGATAGGTAACAACCCTTTGTGGAACCACTACTAGAAAGAAAAACGAGAAGTTAGTGTCTACGAAGAGTAATAAAAAAAAAGAATGAACTTAGAAATATTTTGATACCTAGAGGGAACTCTCGAGTGAAATGATGAGGAGGTACTCTGAGACCTGCTCGCTCACGCATACACTCCCTGTTCAGAAATCGGCAGGACCTCTCCAGGTAGCGACGATTGAGAACGCAGCAAATATGGTATTGGAAGAGGGGCGTAAGACGGTGGTCGGCAGTCTTCTTGCGAACAGTTTCACCTACAAAAGCGAGGAGTTATTCAGTATAGACAAGAACGAGCAGAAATAAAAAGACTTACCGCGAATTCTTTGATATTCGGTCTCGATGGGAATGCGAGTAGGGGATCCATCCGGCCTCACTGGACTTCTCCAGTCCCCGGCTACCCACCACCAGTTGGTTTTCCAATCTCTGATCTTGTTGGGAACCCCTTCAACCAGTTTAAAATTATCACGGCCTCGAACATAATAGTATCCATGGCCTACTTTCCCTCCGGCCTCGGCCGCTTGAAGGAGATAGTTAATCTCTTTCGGGCTAAGCTATGTGTTCCGACATCCATTCTCGGCCGCCACCAGGTCGAACAGTGTAAGAATGCCGATCAGGTTCGACCAACCGTTCGGTAAAATTTGAGAAGGAGCCACATTCAAGAAATGTAAGAAGTTTGAGATACTGGGGTGCAGGGGGAACCTCAGCCCTGCCTCCATCATGCCGATGTTGACGGCGACCATGCCTTCTGGTGGCTGGTCGGCCCTCTCATCCGGGCGAGGAACAAAAAAGCACACATCAGCCGGCAACTGATACTTCTTTCGGGAATTCTCTAGCTGCGCCGAGGAGACTTTGCTCGCATACTTGCTCGCCTCGTACATCGTTTGGAAAGCTTCTCGATGCGGGCGAGGAACCTCTCGAGGAAGGTATTCGCTGAAATATTTATAGTAGGCCTCCCTCGAGACCTCGTCTCCATCCAAATCTTCCCTACCACTCAAGATGTCCCTTATGCTCTCCGCATATTGAACGACCTCCTCAAAATCCTCGCGGAGACTCCTCGTCAAGGTCTCCTCAACTTGGGCAGTTTCTATCTGTTCGCCCACCCCTCGATCCAAACCCTGATCGCGCAGGTCAGAGTCAGTCTCGCTGCCACTCTCCTCGGCCTCACCCTCCTCGGCATCATTGCCGGCATCATCCCTATCGGAGTCATCGAGCTCATCGACGTCGACGACCACTGCCTTTCCAAGGTTGCGAACGTTAACATTTATAGGATCGGGAGAGTGGATCCTAGAGTCCGAAGAGGATGCCCTCTCCATCACGGCCAAGGCTAAACGGTCTCCGCCGCCGGAATCTTCAGAGCCACCACCGGAACCACCGACCTCCATTTTTTCTTAAGAATGGGGGAGGAAAAAGTTTTAAAAGAAGAAAATGTGAGTTTTTTACCTTGTTGACGATCGGAAACCACCACAAAACACGCCGGAAAAGCTCGAAAATTGAAGCTTGGACGAAAACTTGAAGAAACTCGAAAAATTGCAGAAGAGAAAAGTGTTTTTATGAAGAGGAAGGTCCTATTTATAGGCAAAAGTCGATCAGGGACTAAAGTGCAAAAAACGGGGTCATTTCCGTAATTTTCCCAAAGTTTTGGGGTCATTTCCGAAATCGAGGTCGGAAAGTGACCCCCACGCGCGACCTTTGAGGTCGACACGCGCCCCACGCGCTCAAATTTGAATTTTTGGGCGCCAATCACGCTTCTGACACAAGTCACATCAATCGTCATTAAAGTGCTTCGGAAATCGTGCTCGGCGTAGGAAACGAGGCGACCACCTCCATCTCACGTCATCAAGATCTCAAATTTGATTGTGTTGTCGAGAACAATTTTCACCATCTAAGAAGACGATCAAACTGCTCGCCTTACCATTCTACGAATACGAAGAAAGGCGACCAGGGGGCAAATGTTATACCTAGTCAAAGAGGTCAATCTTTGACAAGTCAATCCTAGTCACCATCTTACGTGGCGAGGACCAGTCAACAAAGTCTTGCGACGACTAGTCAATAAGACCAAGAAAATGTAATAGATTTAATGTATTTAATATATTTAAGTGCTCGTCCAAAGATGTTGGCGAGCACGTGTCTTAGTTAGCTGCTCGCCTAAATGTGTGGCGAGCACTCGCCTATTAATTGCTAGAGTAGTTAAAGTATTGAAGACTTGGGAGACAGCATGGAGCGTGGCGACCACACTCCTCGAAGGTCCTCCGGCGACCACCATGGCCCAGCTCCTCGGCATCTCGGCGAGGACGAGCACCTAAGGCGGTTTAGCATTAAATGCGCCATCAAATCACCTTTTCGGGCAAAAGTCAGGTCCAACGAGGGCGTGCCACGTGTAAAGGGCGGGCAGCCCCCAGAAACCACTATATAATGCCTAAAAGGGGCTCATTTGTACATAAGTTACACAATTCCTAAGAATCACTCTCAACCTAAGCAATAAACACTCCCAAGCTTGAATAGCTTTAGCTTCCCCAAGAAGCTACATCTTTGTTCTTGATCTTATTTGCTTTGTTCTTCTTTAAGATCATCAAGATCATCATAAATACTCCCTAAACGCGTAATAACCCCCGTTTAATCTTATATGTTTGTATCGTACTAAAAACAGTCCAAATCCGAGTCAACCCGACGAAAGTGCATACAACACCATACAAAAATTAAAATACATTAATTCTAATTACTGCACTTGTAATAAGTTAAACTCGTATACTGAGACTCATATCATTTGATGTATCAGGTTCTCATCCTAATGTGAAGTCGAAGCAAAATCTGTGTTAAAAAGAAATATTGGAGCTCAACACAGATTCAAATAAGAATGGATATGTCATTGTCTTGGCCTCAAAATAAATTGTATTCCTTGCAAACCAGAGTTTCTAGAGTAGAGTAACAAACAACACTGTGTCCTCCTTACCAATTGATTGAATCTTCTCGACCACCCACTCATCCAAAGGTTGCACTGAAGTGTTGATTAGTGTGAAAATTGCTTGAAATTCATGTGTTTATTTTGCATAATTTTGAGAATTTTGTTGCATTATTCACACTAAATTGACTAATTGCACTTGAAATGAGAAAGGTATGTGTTTTGCAATTTTTTTTTTAGGTAAATTGAACTTATTTGGAAGGAAAATACGTGTCTGAGAATTCATGAAGTCAAGAAGATAACTGTACCATTGGATGCTTCTCGAAAAAATGAGTGGAATGAAAAAAAGAATCAAGTCAATCGGAGGTCGGAAGCTCAAGATATGATCGAAACGATAAATTGCAAAATTGCAGCAGAATCCACTCGGGCAGCCGAGTCAACCCACTCGGTTGACCGAGTGAAATCTGCTTCCAAACCATTTTCTGGACTTCCAACTCACTCGGTTGGCCGAGTCAAACCACTCGGTTGACCGAGTGAACCTGTTTCTACGCGAAAATTCGAGAATTTTAAAGGATTTCAAGGGCCTAAGTGCAAATCTCGTCTCAAACACTCTTCCAAGTTATAAATAGCTCTCCAAATCAGATTATTGAGGAGGTTTTGGCCTCATTTTTACACACTCAAACCCTAGCTCATTTTGCTACAACATGTGATAAATTGAGGAGAAATTAGCTTAGGGTTGAGGAGCTTATCTCCTCAAACACACTCTTCATTTTTATGCTTTCTTAGTTTAGAATCATTTGAGTATTTTATTTTCATGTAAGAATGGAAGAATTTCAAGACTCTCAAGGTGCTATTTTTCTTTTATTTAAGCTTTGTTTGGTAAATTTCATTTTCATGTTTTATTTTGTTGTTTTAGTCATGGGTGTTTTCTCAAACACCATGGGCTAAGGTTTTTATGCTTTGGGTGTTTAAAATCATGTGAATATTTAGTGTTGGAATGGTTTATACTTTGAATATTGTTGATATTTGGATTGTTGCTTCTTTTATTGAGTTTTATTGGTGCTTTGTGTATTAGCTTCTATTAATCCGTATTTTGACGCATGTTTAGCGTAGACGAGAGTTACATGAACATGTTTAAATTTATGGTGTGAGTTGTTGGTATACAAATGCGTTTATTATACTTTTAATTCGTCGAGAGAGAGTTAATTGTATTAGAACCTCATTAAGAGACATTAATTACTTGAATGGTTATTTGGGTAGTTGGTGAGGATTAGGAAGAATTCGTATTACCGGGTTTGGGAACACCTTAGACGTAAGGCTATAGTGCCCGAAGGGAAAAGATTTACATCCTAGTACCTTGATGCTCTTAGCAAGCCCAAATTGAAGCATAGACACGGTATAAACAACCCCACTCGATTTCACTAGGTAGAGAACACCCGAAGCATTTCCCACCCTTGCACTTATTCGAATTTTATTCGTAGTTGTTATTTGCTTTTAATTGTCATTTCCTTATTTTCGTGGTTAGTAGTTAATTTTACTTATTAGGATTGTGTTTAGTTTAATTTATTGTCTTTAGATTATTGTTTAGCTTTAGTTCAAAATTCTCCCGAAACCGTAGCTACATTAGTTATGACGACGTACAACTCTAGGGATCCATTGCACTAATCTACCTCCCGTGGTTCGATACTACTTGGTCGAAATACTTACGTGTTTACTACTACGATCCCTTATGCTTGAGGGGAAGTAGTTAGTCAACATATAGTGACAAAAATTTGTTCAAGTCAAGTGTTAGGCCCACAACCACCCAATTTAAGACGTGAATATAACTAGAAACTCTGAGCCCACCCACAGTCACGAAGTGCATGCTTCGAGGTCTCAATATCCAACCCACATCGCCGACACATTGGCTCCACCCACAAACCGCCCAATTAGATTGATGCAAACTGGGAGAATACCTTTAAGGCACCTCCAAATGAAAATCTATATTTTTGGAATTACTTCCAGATTCCATACCCAAGAGAAGTCTATATTATGATGCATGGCCTCCCCCACAGTATCCACCCGCTCCCAATCAATCCAACCAAAAAATTACCAAATTTCACAAATTACCATGACTTCATTCTCATTAATTCCAACCAAAAAATCACCAAACTTCACATATTTTGTTGAACTTACAAAAAAATCATAAAATACAAAATTGCATAACTCTCACAGAATCACAGAATCACAAAATCACCAGAACACAAATTATTTCATCACATGACTTTAGAGCATGAAACAAAGAAACTTGTAAAGCACAAAAACAGGGCATGAAAACAAAAACTTGTAAAACACAACAACAAGGCATGAAACACAGAAACTTGTTCTACACCCTAGATTTTAGAGGAACTTACGATCTTGGGGAGGTTCTATAACCCTAGTATTGCCTTGTCGCAACATCTTCAGTGGTGTGTGATTTTGCGTGCGATTCCAAGGCGATTTCAGGGTTAGCAATTTTAAGTGTGATTTCAGAGTTCTTTTGCTTTTGAGTGCGATTTTGGGGTGCGAGATTTCAGGGATTTTCGATTTTGCATGCGATTTTGGGGATTTTCAATTTGGGGGTTTTCGATTTTGGAATTTTTGGGGTGCGATTTGGAGTGCAAGTTTAGGGGGTTTCGATTTTGGGGTCTTAGAGTGATGATGGTTTTTCAATTTGCAATTTCTTGCCTGAGATTTGAGCAGTTTTTTGGTATGGAATTTTTTTAGGGTTTCTTTTGAGTGATTCTTGGTGTTGATCGAAATGAAGAGATGTGTAATTTTGTTTAACGACGCGTGTATCTCATACCCTCGATTCCGTTAATTTTGAATGACAAAATTACATGGGACCTTTTTTGCTCAGAATGGGACCATTTTCGTGAGCACTGTTTCTCTTGGGACCAAATTTGCATTTTTCCCTATATATATATCAATGCAATGTGGGTCTAACATGTGACTCAAACTCGGTCTGTTTACATGCGGGGCAGGTCTGACATTTCATGTTCTCAATATGGGACAAATCTGACATGGCTGAATTTACTGGATGAATTTTTTTTTCCAGTGATTAACTGAGCTAATATTTCTTTGCTTGATTTTTTTTTCTCTTATAACTTTTTTGTTGTGTTCGAGCATGATTTTTTTTCAATATGGGTCTGTTCAATTTACTGGATGAATTTTTTTTTTCAGTGATTAACTGAGCTAATATTTCTTTGCTTGATTTTTTTTTTTCTCTTATAACTTTTTTGTTGTGTTCGAGCATGATTTTTTTTTCTACGAATATAATTTATTTACTTGACAAATAAAGAATTGCCTACAAAATTACATTAAAAGGATATACAGTTTTGTCATGCAAAATCTTATAATTATTTGCTTGCTAAAAAATACGTGCATCATCTCTTTTTCCCTTTTTTATTTATTTTTCTTCAAACATATGGTTATTTTTTAATGATTTTCTATTTTAATGTATAATAATTGCTTGAAATATGCTCTTTCTTCATTCAAAAATTTTCTACTTTTAGTATATTATTTACAACAAACTATATTCTTTAAATCATATTGATAGAATTATTCTAAATGTTAATACCCTTCCATCACAATGAAAGTTATCTAACTTTTATTTTTCTCATATTTAATTATATTTTTCTCTCTCTCAATCACATCACCCCTACTACATCTTTACTTATTCTGTCATATTTTACAGGGACGAAGAGAGTATTTTTTTTATTAAATTCGGTGTAAAATATTTGTTATATACATTGGTGAAAAACAATATAAAAGGGTCGAATGTTTATCCTACTTCCATATTAATATTAAAAAAAAAAAAGATTTAAGTATTAAAAAAAAGGGGGGGCTAAATCGGTTTGGGCCGACTTTTTCGGTTTTGGGCCGGTTTGATCCGATCCGATCGTGAAAATGATTTTGATGCCATTTTTGGACCGGATTCGTGACCGGTTCGCGATTGAACCGGCCGATCCGATTTTAAAAACACTGTTATATAGTACTTCCTTCTCCGCTCCATAGTTCTATGATTTAATTAGGGTCACATATATAAATAAATTGAGGAAACAATAATTATTTTAAAAAAGTGAATTGATTTAATTGAATTGAGTTATTTTATGGAAAGGTAAACGTGAGTACAATTTTTTTTAAGTCTCGCTATCCGATCCTTAATTAATTTGGGGGATCAATCTTACAGTTCACTTACGAGAGTCTCATTTAAAGTTAGAACGTGAGTACAATTGAATTAAGTGTATGAGTTTGTCTCTTGTGCATAGTGTGCACCGTGCACACTAATGCACAGATCAACCCTTATGAATTACAAAAAAACATAAATTACCAACAAAATAATCGTTGGTGCAGCGGTTACAACAATCCAAGATAAGTAAAAGGTCACAAGTTCGACGTTTCATGGCCAGCCTTTTGTTGGATATAAGTCATCGTTTCCAAGATAAGTAAAAGGTCACAAGTTCGAAACCCTGTGAAAGAAGTTGGGTGTTGTTGGATATAAGTCATCGTTTCCAAGATAAGTAAAAGGTCACAAGTTCGAAACCCTGTGAAAGAAGTTGGGTGCTTTGCCAAGTTGTAGTTTTTCAAACCTCTTATACAAATGCACGTTTCATGGCCAGCCTTTTGTTGGATACAAGTCATCGTTTCCAAGATAAGTAAAAGGTCACAAGTTCGAAACCCTGTGAAAGAAGTTGGGTGTTGTTGGATATAAGTCATCGTTTTCAAGATAAGTAAAAGGTCACAAGTTCGAAACCCTGTGAAAGAAGTTGGGTGTTTTGCCAAGTTGTAGTTTTTCAAACCTCTTGATACAAATGCACGTTTCATGGCCAGCCTTTTGTTGGATATAAGTCATCGTGTAAAAAATAATCAGAGTGTTGCATACAATATGGAGTATATACAACGCGATCACTTGTACGTTTATGAATTATTAATTGCAAGTTGCTTAGAGATCGGATCATATATTCAGTTGACTACAAGCATATATATATATTATTTTTACTTTTTAATTATAATCTAACTTTTTTTTATTAAAATAATTGATTAAATTCAACTTAATTAAACATCAAATTATTCATCAAGATTAATTCGACATTAATTATATTTGGATCAATACTCCAAGTATATATTGTACTAGTGCTCATATTTTTGTTGCAAATTAAAATAATAAAAAAAGACATTTTAAATATCCTTCAAATATCTTAATATTACATAAATGTCACTACTTTATTTTCACTAATAATACATTGTATTTATTAGTACTTTTAAAGTTTTTACTATTCTCACTTTTATATCTCGTAATCCTAATAAACATATGAGTCATCAAGTAAGATACGTAGGATTGGAATAATAAAAGTTGGATGATGTTTAATAGTATATGGAGTACTAATTAATTACGTGCATGGATGATGATTCAGCACGTCGAGAGAAGATGTACGTACAGTATATAATCAATCAATGTAGCTAGCTAGTCATGTTTCACCACTACGTTGCGTAGACTATTGATTACTAATACTAATTAATTAGAAGAAGGTAAAGTCTAGTATGCACTCGAGTGCATGCTGTGCACCCTAGTCCATGCGCACTTTTCAGTTTACTGACTTACACTTTTTGATAATGGTGTTGCACTTTTTAATTATTATTCATTTACCAAAAAGTGTAAGTCAGTAAACTGAAAAGTGCACATAGACTAGGGTGCACAGCATTCACTCGAGTTCATAGCAGACCAACCCTTAGAAGAAATATTACTCACTCCGTCACACAAAAGATTTTATTGACAATTTTACTCTTAATTAAACTTAACTTCATAATTACTCTTAAGATTCAACTGATTTGAAAGTTACATCAAATTTATCATTTATTAATTTTGATTTGAAAGTTACATCAAATTTATCATTTATTAATTTTTTTTAATCGGTATATAAAGTCAAATGTAACTATTTTTTGGGATACACATTCTTCATTAATTAATTCCATGTTGATTACAGCTAATAATTAATCAATTAATTAAGGAACCATCTTTCAGAGATGTGATATCAGAGGAACCATCCTATCACTTCTCTGCGAAATCTAACATATACTCCTTCCTTTCTGTTCAATTTAAATGTCGTCCTTTTACATTTTTCAATATGTATCTCTTGTGATTCAAAGTTTATTTCATTTTCAATAATAATAGTACGTTCTCATACAAATCACTTCTTAATTTTCATTTTCATCTCTCATTAGTTATATTCAATCACCGTTAATGAATACATGTATTACAAGTGAGATAAATAAGGAAATAAATATAATTTTCATTTAATCAAACAGGTCTGGATTATCTCCTTAAAAAAAAAAAAAAAAACTTGATATATATTAGCTGTTACACATGGTCAAGGAGTCAACCTTTGAAAGTCATCGTCCTAGTCATCTATTTACGAGACGACGATCAATCAATTTTTGGACCGGATTTGCGTGACCGATTCGCGATTGAACCGGTCGGTCCGATCCGATTTTAAAAACACTGTTATATAGTACTTCCTCCTCCGCTCCATAACTATAATTTAATTAGGGTCACATAAATTAATTGAGGAAACAATAATTATTTTAAACAAGTGGATTGATTTAATTGAATTGAGTTATTTTATGGAAAGGTAAATGTGAGTACAATTTTTTTTTAAGTCTCGCTATCCGATTTAAGGATCGATTAATTTGGGGGACTAATTCCATCGTCCACTTGCGAGAGTCTCATTTAAAGTTAAAACGTGAGTACAATTAAATTAAGTGAATGAGTTGGTCTCCTGTGCATAGTGTGCACCTTGCACACTAATGCACAGATCAACCCTTATAAATTACAAAAAAAACATAAATTACTAACAAAATAATCGTTGGTGCAGCGGTTACAGCAATCCAAGACAAGTAAAAGGTCACAAGTTCGCCTGTGAAAGAAGTTGGGTTACAGATGATTTTGATTCAAGTATACAATAACAAACTGCACAATAGTATGTGGAGACTGCTTATTGAATGGACAAATGCATATCAATACTTCATGAGTGCATATTATACTTCCATGACTGCATTTAACAACCATAGTATTATGGATTACTAAACACAATTGTTTTCTAATTAAATATTTTGTTGTTGATACAATGGTACTGCATATAAATTATAACTTTTATATTTACTAATTTATAAAACGAACTTAGACACGTTTCGTATGCAAATTATTGTGAGAATATATTGCATATATAATTTATAAAATATTTTAGATGCGTTTCGTATGCAACCATCT
Source organism: Galeopsis tetrahit (assembly GCA_963675135.1). Classification (NCBI taxonomy): domain Eukaryota; kingdom Viridiplantae; phylum Streptophyta; class Magnoliopsida; order Lamiales; family Lamiaceae; genus Galeopsis; species Galeopsis tetrahit. The sequence continues at coordinate 3,351,124 of OY776122.1, forward strand.
TGATATATATTTGCATATATATAAAATATATACAGTTATTTTTTAATTTAATTGCATATATAGTTAAAATATATGCAATTATAACTTTTATATTTATTAATTTACAAAACGAATTTAGTCACGTTTCGTATGCAAATTTTTGTGAGAATATATTGTATATATATATATAATATATGCAATAATTTTGATAGTCAATTGCATGTTGTAATGACATAAAGCAACAAAAAAATTGCATAACACTTAAATATAATTGCATAAATGATTTCAACAATGACGATTTTGAGTCTTTTATCAACAACAACTTTAATCATATGATTTGCCCAAAAAAACAAACTTGTAATATGAACACTCTACATAAATTAATCATATCGCCAAATTTTTAGCAACATAGACACTATTTTAACAGTATGCATTAAATCAAACATTATTGTTGTAAACTAAATCACATGATCCTCATATCTAGATGATGCTGATCAACTTTCAATATGGCTACTGATGAACTTAGGGGGGTGTATTCAATTGGAATTCTATTGAATTTTTTTTTTAACTTTAAAAAGTACGTGGATTTATAAAATCCATAGAGTACATACATAGTTTGACTGACTTTTTTTTATAGATTTATATGGATTTTGATAGACTTGACAGGATTGTGGAATATACTTTTTTTTATTAATTTACATAGATTTTCATAAATTACGGTATTGATGTGAAGAGTTTTTTTTAATGTAAAGTGTTTTTTTTAAATTAATATTATATACATATATTATACTATATATATATATATACTATATAAAGTTTATATATTAATTCGGGTCGGGTCGGATACCCGCGGGTCGGACATAAGACCCAGACCCGATCCATACTCAATACGGGGCAGATCCGACCTGACCCAAAGCTCGCGGGGTGGGGTGGGTACCCGCGGCTCGGGTCAATATTGTCACCCTACTTCAGATCTTTCATCTTCAGAGTTCTGTGAGAGAATCCGTTGAAAACTCTGATTTTTAGAAGATATTTTGGATAGTGAAATTTATTTATATTTTTGGAAGAGAATCCAACAAAATGCATAGAGTATTAAAATCCATAGATTGTTGAATACCTAAAGATTTTTAAAGACTTTTTAAAATCCGTATTGAATACCTCATAATTTTTAAAGACTTTTAAAAATCCGAATTGAATACCCCCAAACTTTGAAAGTCCAAAAACATCATACAGAATCCACAACCAATACACCCCCTTAGTAAATACGTCAACGAACTCGAAAAACCATAAAAAAATCTTCTATGCCCACTTCATAACCAAAAAAAAAAAAAAATTGTATTTATGTCCAATGCTAAAAATAATTATTACATAACATTCTCTAATGTTGACAGCACCAGCAAGAAACACGGAAAATTAAATAGGTGCTTGCAGCACCAATATACATACCAGCTTGTAGGCTTCTGCAAGAATCCTAACTACTCTCCCAATTCATTTATCTATAAACTCCATGGAGTTAACTGGCCGTAGCATCCAATCCACATGCGTCCTTTAATTTCTTCCATCGCCGATTCTCCAAAATCTCAGACCGATTCATTGCAAACGATTTCAAACCGATTCTCCAAAATCTCATCTGAATCAATGCCTTTGGTGTTCAACTCAATGAATTCTTCCAGATCGATGAATCCATCGCCGTCTGAATCCACCTCCGCGATCATCGTCCGCTGTGAATGGTAGCACTGGAGGAGCGCGATCTGCGCCGTGAATGGTTGACGACGCACCAGATCTGGCAACGTGAGAAGGCAAAGTTGCGCTTGTATGATTTGTGAAAGAATGAGAAGGTCATCTATTATAATGGGATAATGGGCGAGATTTGTGGGATAGGTTTAAAATATTAAAATTTAATTATATCAATATTTTAATTATAAAGGGCATATTAGGTATCTTAAATATTAATTTCGTCTTAATTGAATTGCTGAATTTTTTTAGTTTTAATTGTAGTAGGGGTGTGGATTTTAGCTCTTAATGTTAATAAACTCAATAGATTATTATACTATTGAATGCATTCTCACTTCTATTTAGGAAAAATATTGTTTCTTTTTGTAGATTAACATACTATTGTAAACTCAAACAATTGTATGTTCGTCGTGATCTTATTTCACTAGAGTTTATGTATAGATCTATGAGGGAGATAGTTTAATATGATCTAGTGAATTTTCAAAACTCATTTGAGTTGTAGTCTGTTTCACATATTTTTAATATAGTGAATCGTGTAGATTGTTTTATAATTTACGCAAATTTTGCAAAGTGTTTATTTTATTTCCGCTACTTATATGTTGTCTGGATAGTGCCAACACAACAGACAACACTCTGTATACACTTGCACGCACACTTTCAGTTGGTATCAGAGCCAACTACTTGATACATTAAGTAGAGATTCTGCTTATAGTGTGTGTATTTGCAATGGAATGCCTCATTTCTCCTACACTTAGACCTCAGGTTCTGGATGACACAAATTATGCATGCCTTCTGGAAACCAAAGATGAGGATGTACATCAAATCCTTAGATGAACGGATATGGAGAAGTGTTTTGGCTGGTTGGACACCACCAAAGACTCAGGCTGATGAAGATAATGAATCAAGCGTGAAGAGGGAGCTTGATTGGACTAATGATGAACTCACTGTCGCGAGCTACAATTCAAAGGCAATGAATGTTATCTTCAAATCCGTTGATGCATCAATGTTCAAAATTATCTCCACCTGTATTTCATCAAAGGAGGCTTGGGATCGGCTGCAAGAACACTGTGAAGGTTCTGATAGTGTGAGAAAGACAAGGTTATGGATGCTTGGAACAAAGTTCGAAAATCTAAACATGAAGGAGGATGAAACCATCACTTCCTACAATGAAAATATAAGTGAGATTACAAATGAGTCTTATACTCTTGGTGATCCTATTTTCAACACAAGATTAGTACATAAATTTTGTAGAATTGTTTCTAAACGTTTTGATCCTAAAATATGTGTTATAGAAGAAGTAAAAGATACTAATGTTTTGAGTCAAAATAAATTGATTGGTATTTTGAAAACCTATTGTTGGGATATGAATCCTAAGACAAGTCCTAAATGATGAAAAAATAAGATGAGTTTTGATAAGCCAAAAGTAGACTTGAATATTTTCTAAGTGTTGACTGATCTAGTCTAGTTATGAAGTCGTCTTGAGCAGATCAGTAGAGTTCACAAGACAAGTAATGTTCAAAAGATAAGTTTGAAAGATAAAGTTAAGTTCGAAAGACAAGTACGTTTTATAAGTACTTTGTATATTTGTTTGGGATTTATACTGAGCTATTCAAGTTGTATAGAAGCTCATGTTTCGTTTTCACATGTATTTGTATATTCAATGTATAGATCTTAAGTTGACTAAGCAGAGTTATAAAGCTTAATGTAATGTAATAGTCTTGTTTAGATTAGATGATAGGACTAGATTAGTACTATATTGAAGTCTACAGAAGAAGACCTGCGCAAGACAAGTCAAGTGGAAACAAGACAGGTGCGCAACAAGACAAGAAGAATGAAGAAGTTAGTTATTAAAACGCGTGTGAAGATAAAGATTGAAGAGTTAGTTATGGAAATAACTAATTAACTGAAGAAACGCGTGAATGGATAAGAAGGATAAGTTAGAAGTCAGTTTTCAAGAAAAGGTAGTTACATAACAGAAAGTTCTTGGAATTGGAAGTCTATAAATACCCCAAGGTATTCAACGATTCAAAACTACTGAAGTACTGATATACTGACATACTACTGAAACTCAACATACTAAAGCAAATTAAAGACGTACTCAAGCAAATTACTCTCAGAGTTAAAGATTCAGAAAGAAGCCAGAAGACAAACTGAAGAAATCCAGAAGGCTACTACTGAAGACAGAGAAGTTTTATTTTTTGTTTGTTTGTTTCAAGTTGCTAGATACTTGTAAATCACTAGTAAGATTGAAGATATATCTGGAGATATAATCGAGAAGATCTAAGTCTTATTTCTTGGGACTTAAAGCTACAAGAACACATTACTCTATTGGACGAGTTAATAAGAATATCACAACTGGGTTTGTGAGAGTGGATGTAGACAAGTTGTCGAACCACTATAAATCTCGTGTTTGATTTACTTTACAATTTTATTTGTGTTTGATTGATTAATTGCTTAATTGATTGAATTACATATCTGAACAAGACTAGTAGAGTGTTCATACAGAGTTCGCGAATTTTAGTTGAGTATAAACTTGATTGGGCTCATTGTTTAAATCTGATATTCCGCATTCGTATTCTGATATATTGAAAGATTTTTGAAAAGTCTATTCACCCCCCTCTAGACGTTTTCACTAGCTTACTCAATATTATATAACTCAACTAGGGACCTACAAGTGGTATCAGAGCAGTAGTTTACGAACTGCTGTTTCTTGATAACCGACTTAAGACTTGGGTGAAGTCTTGGTCCTAGATTGTATTTTCTCTTACGTGTTCTTGATCACTATTCTTGTTATATATGTTTCTTGATCCTAAAACTACTCAATACTAATCTTCTTGGAATCATGTCTCTCGAAATCAGCGCTAACAAGTTACCAAAGTTCCAGGTACAAGATTACGACTACTGGAAGTTGAGGATGGAGGCCATTTTCAGCTCCACTCACGACTTGATGATCTCTGTCGTCACCGAAGGTCCAATCGTGACGATGATCCCTAACACTGCTGCTTTGGACAAGGACAAACCGGTTGGAGTTCTTGTTCGAAAACCCAGGTCAGAGCTAACCTCCGAAGAAATGAGGCAGAATAATTTGGACAGCTTGGCCAAGAATTACATTTTACACACTCTTCCTAACGAGTATCTAGGGAAAGTGTTAAAATGCAAAACTGCCAAAGATATGTGGGACCGTCTAGCTATTATTTGTGAAGGGACTACCCTGATCAAAGAAAGCAAGCTTTCTACTGCTGTTCAAAGATTCGAATCATTCAAAATGAAAAATGGTGAAACTATTGACCAGTTAGATACTCGCTTTACTAAAATCATGAATGACTTGAAAGTTCTTGGTAAATCTTATACTGCTCGTGAAATTAATCTGAGGATTCTTAAAAGTCTAGATCCTAGATGGAAGATGGTGAAAATGCTAGTTAAGAATACTCAAGACATAGACGAGTGGTCTGCAGAAACTATGTTTCAAACTCTAAAGGCTCATGAGTTTGATTTAGACGAAGATGAACCCATAGCCAGTAGTGATAGAGACAATGTCGTATCAAAGAACGTTGCCTTCAAGTCTAGTTCATCCAAGAGTTCTAGAATTAGCAAGTCTAAGTCTAAGACTAAGTCTACTTCTGTGAAAGATGAATTAGATGAAACTGATATGAGTCTAAAGGATCAGGTCAACCTTATGGTAAGAAAATTTGATCGGTTGAACAAACATTTCGGTAGATATAAGAAGTTCTACAGAGATCATAGAGGGTCTGCTTCTAAGAACTCGTCTGAGACCAGACGAGACCGAAACTCATCCGAAAGGAGAGACGAAGTCTCGAAAGGTAATAGACGAGATAGAGAGTCTGATGATAGGAAGATTAAGCGTTCAGATAGACGTGATAAGCGAAGGGATAACTCTCCTATTAAAAAGGCTACTAATGATCTTTTGTGCTATAACTGTGAAAAGCCAGGTCACTACATCTATGAATGTCCGGACCTGAGCACTGACGATCGTGAAGAACGCAAAGCACGAAGGGAAAGAAGATATAACCGTGGCAAGAAGGCAATGATGGCCAATGATGAATCTGATTCGGATTCAGACGAGTTGCCATCGTCTTCATCTAGCTACCCGTCTGATCGAGATCATGATGAAGCTTTCATAGTAGATGATGGCCTATGCTGCATGGCTAAAATTGATCACGAGGTATCATCTGCAACTTCATTTCAATCATGTGATGAATCGGATTCTGATGAAAGTGATACTGTCAGTAGTGAAGTAGGGAGTAGTCTTCATCACTCTACTAGTGTGAATGAAGAAGACCTCCTACTTGCTAACCAGGCATTCATTGAAGTCAGCGACGAGAACATCGCCTTAAAACAAGAAATCATTGATCTTAAGGAAGCTCAGTCTAAAGTAGATCCTAATGTAACAGTCCTAAATGAACGTTTGACTGAAGAGTTAAGACAACTCAAAGAAAAGTGTGCATTGACATACAGGTTATATCAAGACCTACTTAAGACACATGCAACTGAGAGAAATGAGTTCAATGTTTTAAAGAGAAAATGCAAAAAGCTTGAAGAACGTAATAAGTTCTTAGAGACTGAGGTTGTCACTCTAGACCTTAAACTTACTGACCTGGTTAATTCTTCAAAGATTAACCTTGAATTGTCAGATAGGTATAGGGCTCCTGCTGACAAGACAGGTATAGGTGCAGATTCACCTAGCTCGTCTACTCAAGTCATTAAGAACCCTACTACTTTCATCTCAAGTTCTTTGGCTAATGATAAAGGCAAAGGACCAATGATATACGATATTGGAACACCATCTGAAGGCACTGTACACAAGCAGACTCGAGTTAACACTCCAATTACCAAGGGAGGTAAAAAGAATGTTAACAACAAGCTTGTTCCGTTTAGAACTAGTCTACAAAGGACCATTAGTCGTGGACGACCCAACCAGGTCAAATACGAGGATTGGTATCCTGAGAAGACAAGTACAGACTAGACGACAAGAGCCTAGACCTCCTTTCATAAGGCAGTCTCAGCTCTACTCATCTAGGCCAAGGAAGGTTTCTCCAAAATATCGTACACAACATGTCCTTTATCCTCCACCTTTGTCATATGATATTATAAGTGAGGAAAGACCCAAACGCGTCTATAAACCGTATGGACCTAATGCGTACAAACCCTACTCTGACTATCATAGACAAGTGCCTGTTCAAGTAGAGATTAAGTCGAAAGGCTATCTCAGACGAGTAGACCCGAAATCGAATGATAGGCCAGATAAGGACAACAAGGTCTTATTTCGTAACAAGTATGGCAGGAAGCTTAAGAGATCGAACTTATTCAGGACTCCAATGTATATTTGGATTCCTTTGAACTCGACTAACCCCCCAGGACCCCAATAAACAAAGAGGGTACCTAAATTATTGAATATCTTCATTGCAGGGTCGACTCGACTTGTATAAGAAGGGTGGCTCAGTAGGAGAAACTTGGTACATCGATAGTGGTTGTTCGCACCACATGACAGGTACTAAGGCTCTTCTATCGAGTTACCCCGAGCAAGAAGGACCCAAGGTGATATTCGGTGATAGCTCCACTGCTGTTACGAAAGGCTTTGGTTACATCAAAAATGGAGATGTAGAGATACAAGACGTATCCTACGTAGAAGGTTTGAAATATAATTTACTATCTGTTTCTCAATTCTGTGACCGTGGTTATAAAGTGCAGTTTAAAAGCCGAAAGTGCGAGATCATAGACAAGAGGACTCACACTGTTCTACTCGTCGGCGTAAGACAAGGCAGCGTATACATTGTGAATTGGAATAGCTGTCCGCGGGATACTTGTCTTCTTACTAAGAACCCTAAAGAGCTCGGTTGGCTTTGGCATAGACGCCTCTGTCACATGAACTTTAAGGTAATTAATAAGATTGCAAGAGATTACCTAGTGCAAGGTTTACCCAACGAAGTTTATTACAAATCACATGTATGCAATGTTTGTCAGAAAGGTAAACAGGTAAAAGGTTCCTTTAAGTCAATTCCTACTCTCTCAACAAGTAGAGTCTTAGAACTACTACATATGGATCTTCATGGACCAATAACTCCTCCAACCTTGAATGGTAGAAGGTACACACTTGTTGTTGTAGACGACTATTCTAAGTTTACTTGGGTAGTCTTCCTACACAAGAAGAGTGATACACAAACTCTTCTACCTGATCTGTTGAAGAAGTTACAAGTTGAGAAGAACCAGTCTATTGTCAAAATTCGTAGTGACAAGGGTACTGAGTTCATTAATTGCTATATCCAAGATTTTTGTGCTAAACGTGGTATCCAGCACCTTACTAGTGCAGCTAGGACACCTCAACAGAACGGTGTAGCAGAAAGAAGGAATCGAACTCTCAAAGAAGCCTGTAGAACCATGCTAGCCGAATACAAAACTCCTCAAAAGTTTTGGGCTGAAGCAATCAATACTGCATGTCACTCTCAGAACAGAAGTGCGATCAACAAGGTACTAGGTAAGACACCCTACGAGGTTTGGAAAGGTAGAAAACCCAGAATTTCATATTTCCATATATTTGGTTGTAAGTGTTTCATCCATAACAATGGGAAAAGCAAGTTGAATGCATTCGATGCTAAAGCAGACGAGGGGATATTTTTAGGATACTCCTCGACTAGCAAAGCATTTAGGGTATTCAACTACTCAACTCTTTGTGTGGAAGAAACACCACATGTGGTTTTCGATGAATCTCAACAGGACTCGTCTGCCGACAAGATCAGTGAGAAGGTGACTGGTCTATCGATCGAATCTGATAAAGAATCAGAAGTTTACGAATCCGTTCAAGCCTACAATCCATTCATGAAAGCTCTCGAGTCTGATGACAACGAGAAGGTAAGTGCTCAAGGTAAGTCTACTAGACCAGTTGACATGCCTGCTCTGGTTGACTCCTCTACTCCTATTAAATCTACTGATACAAATAATGTTGAAATGCATGATGCTATACCTGAGGTAGATGATGATAGTATACCTGTTAAGAATAGAAAAACATGGAAATATGCGCATGATACTGAAAATATCATTGGTGACTCTACTATTGGTGTGAAGACTAGACGACAACTCTTTGAGCCGCAAGAACAGCCTAGTCCATCTATGTTTTGCTGGTGTTGTTTCCTCTCTTCTATCGAGCCTACCACTGTTAAAGAGGCATTGGCTGATAGTAATTGGATCATCGCTATGCAAGACGAGTTGAACCAGTTTGTTCAAAACGACGTCTGGGAACTTGTCGATAGACCGGAACATCACAATGTAGTTGGCACTCGATGGATTTTCAAAAACAAGAAAGATGAGAATGATGTAGTCGTTAGGAATAAGGCTAGACTAGTAGCCCAAGGCTATTCACAAGCTGAAGGCATAGATTATGATGAAAGATATGCTCCTGTTGCTAGACAAGAAGCCATTCGATTGTTCCTTGCATATGCTGCCTACATGAAGTTTACTGTATATCAAATGGATGTTAAAAGTGCATTTCTTAACGGTATTCTTGCGGAAGAAGTGTATGTTGAACAACCCCCAGGTTTCGAAGTCAAAGGCAACCAGGTGTACAGATTGAAGAAAGCCTTATATGGACTAAAGCAAGCTCCAAGAGCATGGTATGATACTCTCTCTCTCTCTCTCTTTCTATTAGAAAATGGTTTTAATAAGGGCAAGGTCGACAGAACCTTGTTCAGAAGACAAGAAGGGAAAGACATTTTACTCGTCCAAATTTACGTAGATGATATCATTTTTAGTTCACCTAACAAAAAGCTGAGTGAAAGTTTTTCAACACTCATGCAAAGTAAATTTGAGATTTCTATGATGGGTGAAATGAATTACTTTCTTGGTCTTCAAGTAAAACAGACCCCAGAAGGGATTTTCATAAATCAAGCAAAGTATACTAGAAATCTACTAGACAAGTATGGTATTAAGACATGCAAGTCTACTGGAGTACCTATGCTACCTACATACAGGATGGATCCAGACGAACATGGTAAGTGTGCTGATCAAACTTATTATCGTGGTCTTATTGGTTCCTTACTGTACTTGACTGTTAGTAGACCTGATACTACATTTTCTGTTGGCATATGTGCTCATTTTCAAGCTAATCCAAAAGAGAGTCATATGGAAACCACTAAAAGGATACTGAAATATTTGAAAGGAACCATCAATCGTGGTATATGGTATCCTTCAAATGATGATTTATCTCTAAGTGGCTACTCAGATTCTGATTTTGGTGGCTGTAGAATAGATAGGAAATCTACATCTGGTTCTTGTCAATTCTTAGGCACAAAACTCATTTCATGGTTTTCGAAAAAGCAGACTAGTGTGGCTACCTCTACTACCGAAGTCGAGTACATGGCTGCTGGTAGTTGCTGTAGTCAACTACTTTGGCTCATGCAACAGCTTAGAGATTACAACATATATGAATCGAATGTTCCTATTTTCTGTGATAGTAATAGTGCCATTGACATTACACAAAATCCTATTTTGCACACACGTTGTAAGCATGTTGATGTGAAACATCATTTCATACGTGATCATGTAGAAAAGAAGGATATTCGCATGGAAAAGATTCACACTGATTTTCAAAGAGCTGATATTTTCACAAAACCATTACCTGAGGCTCGTTTTCGTGAATTATGCATTAGTCTAGGATTAATTGATCTAGACCCTACTTGCCTATAGTTATGTACTAACCAGACAGGTACATCAAAGAGATAAGGAGACAAGATCACTGAAACAGAGCACTCGTCTACTCGCTCAACAGACAGGTATACAAGGTCAGACTAGATGACCAAACAACCCGATGAGGAAGCTGGTAAAGCTGAGGGTAATACTAAGGGAATAAACATTTAAGAGGGAATCTTTGATTTCTTAAATATCCTTATGTTGACTCTTAAGTTTGTTAAAAGTCATCTTGTTCGAAACCTTGACCATTGCATTAGATTGATATACATCTTAATTATTCTACTCTACTTGTACCTACTCTCATGCGTCGCACAAGACGAGACAGGTACATGAAGTCGTTCGACATTCAGACAGACATGCACAGTCGAAGGGGGAACTCGTCTGATGCGCATTAGTCTACTCGTCTGTTCTGGATAGACTCGAACAGACAAGATAAGTGTTCTTATGATTCAAATACATTTTAAGTGTTTAATCAGTGCGAATTAAGGGTATTAATGTAATTTGATAATGTGAAATTTGGAAAAACTTAGAATTGGATTTATACACTCCCTTTAATGAGGTGTATACACCCACTTCGCGCCAAAACCCTACTACGCTAGGTCAGATGAGTACACTCCTCTGTTTTAACCAATAGAAAAGGCGGATTCCAAAATTTACAATACCAAATCACGTAATACTCTCGATTCTGTAACCGAATTTCAAAAGAATCAACCGTTGGATCAAATCTTTTCATCCTGACCATTGATCCAAAACTCAAGATTTATCAAAAACCCCAACAGTTCCACTCTTCTCTCCTCACGTTTTCTTAACTCTTCTACTCTCAAGCACTCATATTTCCTTGCAAATCATACATGTTCGTTATCATTCAACCCTACTATCATGTCGATTGTGTCGCTTTTCGATGTTCGCACTAACATGCAAGCGAGATTCAACCTTGGAAAATATGCTTCAGAAAATAAGGTGCATGTTGAAGGGTCAGTGTTCTTCAAAGTAAATCACACTGACGACAATAAGGAGATCTTAACAAAGTGCTGCCGATGTGGTTTAAGACCCTTCTTGGAGGCCTTTCCGGAGATTGTATTGGAGGAAGAAGTGTTGGAGTTCTATGCCAACGCTACCAGAAGAGGCGACATCATTGAGGCATTTGTTGGCAAAAGTCGAGTGGAGATCACTCGTGAGTCTGTGTTCGAAACTTTAAAATTACCACACGGTTCGATTGATGTGGAGAATTACGGCTCCGGTCAAGAGTTAAGATACCTAAGTATCTTTTGTGGTAAGAAGCTGAAGCTAGGTCGAGATGGAAAGATTCCGGCTGTGAAGAAGAAGGAGCTGCTGCCGAAATACCGTACTCTTCTCGACATCGCAAGCAAGATGATTCTTGGGGTGACTGGAAGTTTTGATTCAGTGACTCTACAAAAGGCGAGAGTGACGGCCGCAATCTATGACGGCATCACAGAAGGAAATTGGTACAAGTTATTCATCGATCGCCTGATGTACTTTGAAAGGAATGTACGAGTCAACACTGATTCAGCTGAGTGGATCGTATCTGCAGCTGTTAGCTTTGGGAATAAGTTAAGTATTCTACTACCCGTCTTGTTGCCGAACAAGACAAGTTGGAGCAAGGGCAAACCATTTCATGCGCTTAAGTATTACTTGAAGAAGGAGGCCCTGGCTAAGCAAGCTGCTGGAAGAGCTGCTGTGAGCAAGAAAATTCAGATTGATCCTCAAGATGCTATATTTGAAGCCACCTCGTCTAGTGCTGAGGAAGACGAGTCGGATGATGGTGAAAAATCTGAGGAGTTGGCTGAAGCTGGAACTAGTGGAAGACTAGTTTAGTATGTGCCAGAGGAGGCTATGTTTGAGGCTGCTGAGGATTCAGAAGAGACTCAATCGGACAAGGAGCCTGAGAAAGAAATTGAGACAAGTGCTGAAGTAGCTGAAACCTATCGACTGGTGAGAGTCGAGTCGAGTCCCTCACCAGACAAGTCGACTGCTGAAAAGGTTGGTACTTCTTCTCGTACTCTTTCAATACCTCTCTCTCTCCCTGTTAAAACCAAGGCAAGATCACTTCGATCTCGTGCCAGACCTGTCCCAAAATCCTCGTATGTGTTGGCAGTGCAACCACTGAGAGCCAACATAACCCAACACACTACCATATTTGACACAACTGATACTCCTACAGTTGTTAAACCTGACCAAGCCACATTAAAGCCCACAAAAACCACAACCCAAATTCCCTCAACCTCAACAGAAAATGTTGAACCCCCAAACCCATCTGTTTCGGAAACTACTCTAGTTGCCACTGCAACAACTGAGACAAGGACCCCACTTGCTCAGACCCCTTCCGAAACTAGATTCGAATCCCTTGTTTATTACCCGATGTGTCTTAGAGAGAAAAGGATTCGTGCGAAAGTTAGCAACAATTTGAGAAAGATGCTTCCGACAGTCGAGATCGACTTGTCTTCTAAGCAATTTGAGAAATTATTGAGAATATGCACGTGGGTTGCATTGAAGAAGGCCCCGACAGAAGATTTGTTCGAAGTCATTATAGGAATGGGCGGAATCTCTAATTTTCAAGATTGGGAGATGGAACAGAAGGAGAACAGTGGAGTCAAAGACCACTCAGAATTGTTCCCAGCGCATGCCTTAACCGCTCTTGTGAAGACGATGTTGAATATTTCTGATGATGTTTTATCTTCAGAGGTCAAGTTTGATGTTGGAGTTCAAACTGATCTTGTGGAAGATGAGTTGAAAGCTGAAACCATTGATGCTGGAATTCAGACATCTGAGCCTTTGGTTGAATTAAAGGAAGTCTCAGATCAGTCAGATGAAGAAGAAGACAACTTGATCTTATTTGCTAAGGAAGATGACGAGTTTGTTGAAGCTTTTATCTTTGATGAAGATGATATAGTCGTTAAAGATCAAGATGATGTTGTTGAAACTCGGTCTACTCAAGTCTTTCCAGGTGGTTTCTTAGATGGATTAAAGTTGGATCTTAAGAATGTTGTTCAGTCTTCGATAGACGAGTTCTTAAATTCTAAATTGAAAGAAGTTCTTGTGGAGCAGAATCAGTCTCTTGTAGATAGTTCCAGAGAGTTGATAGTTGGTGAAGTCAACCAGATGGACTCAACCTTCAGACAAGAGATGTATGCCCAGATTGAAGAATTCTTGAAGAGGCAAGTTGATTATTCTGAAAAGCGTTCGATAAATTTTGCAAGATCGTTGGCTGAAGAATCAAGCAAGATGGAACATCTTTATCGAGTAAAAATCGAGATAGCAGATGAGCAAAGGCGTGAAGCACAAGATCACTTGGTGCGTTCAAGAACTGTTCTTACTGAACTGACTGAATAGAACAGATTGCTCAGATAAACTGTAACTTATTTCAAGGATGAGCTAATTTTAAGTTCAAGGAAGCTAGAGCTTACTACTGATCGTCTTGACAAGACGCATCAGAGGCAGATTGAGATTGCTGCTGAAGCAATGAAGGAAGCTTTGAAGGAAGAGATGACTCGCTTTACTAGTCTATTCACTCTTAAGGCAGGTGATGAAGCCAAAAAGGGGGAAGAGACAAGTAGAGTTTAAGAAAAGTCTAGTGCTGAACCAGAAATGAAAGAAGCTGCTACTGCTATAGAAGAGATGAGAAGGCCAAAGAGAGGAAAGCTTGTGAAGAAGGCTGACTTAGAGCAAGCTAAGGCTGAGCAAATGAGGCAGGTGAAGGGCAAGGGTGTTGCTAGTCCTGAGGTTTAGACGAGACAAGTTAAGAGGAAGCTTATTGTTGAAGATCCTAAAGTTGAAGATGAGACTGTTATTCTGAAGAAGCTGAAGATAGAAGATGTGCATTATGCTAGCAAGAAGAAAGTTGGAAAGCATATTCGCAGACTGTAGAAGTTGAAAGCTAATCTAGATGAGATTGAAGATGCTTACATTGACAATTTCATTGACAATGAACATCGTGATGCATGGTTCAAAGTCAAGATGATATGGGAACTTGATCACTGGATTATTCGCAAATTTGGAGATGCAGACAGCAAGGAAGAGTTGTACGCAATATTTGACAAGTTCATGGAAGTAGAAGATCAAAAGTTATGGAACTTGATCATGCGAATTGCGACTGATGTGAATTTTAACATTCTGGTGCCTATCTATCCGAAATGGACAACTCCTATGCTAAGTTCTGGTAAGAGAATCGACTTCAATCATATCAAGAAGTTTGAAGAAGAGTTGCTAGAGAAGGAGAAGATCGAGAATGAAGAACATATTTCAGAGATCCATAGAAGACTCCTCGATGCTTTCTGTGTTCCTAACTTAGAAGGAGTTAACATTACTGATTAGTACTTTACTTGTGTTTTCTTTGTAAGTGTAATCTACTGATCTTATTGTGAATAAATGAAAAGATAACATATTTTGATGATTAAGACAAGATAACTACTTAACTAGTCTACTATTGTGAAAAGATTCAAGTAGTTTTGGCTTCATCAAAAAGGGGGAAATTGTTGGGATATGAATCCTAAGACAAGTCCTAAATGATGAAAAGATAAGATGAGTTTTGATAAGCCAAAAGTAGACTTGAATATTTTCTAAGTGTTGATTGATCTAGTCTAGTTATGAAGTCGTCTTGAGCAGATCAGTAGAGTTCACAAGACAAGTAATGTTCAAAAGATAAGTTTGAAAGATAAAGTTAAGTTCGAAAGACAAGTACGTTTTATAAGTACTTTGTATATTTGTTTGGGATTTATACTGAGTTATTCAAGTTGTATAGAAGCTCATGTTTCGTTTTCACATGTATTTGTATATTCAATGTATAGATCTTAAGTTGACTAAGCTGAGTTATAAAGCTTAATGTAATGTAATAGTCTTGTTTAGATTAGATGATAGGACTAGATTAGTTATATATTGAAGTCTACAGAAGAAGACCTGCGCAAGACAAGTCAAGTGGAAACAAGACAGGTGCGCAACAAGACAAGACAAGACAAGAAGAATGAAGAAGTTAGTTAATAAAACGCGTGTAAAGATAAAGATTGAAGAGTTAGTTATGGAAATAACTAATTAACTGAAGAAACGTGTGAATGGATAAGAAGGATAAGTTAGAAGTTAGTTTTCAAGAAAAGGTAGTTACATAACAGAAAGTTCTTGGAATTGGAAGTCTATAAATACCCCAAGGTATTCAACGATTCAAGACTACTGAAGTACTGATATACTGACATACTACTGAAATTCAACATACTGAAGCAAATTAAAGACGTACTCAAGCAAATTACTCTCAGAGTTAAAGATTCAGAAAGAAGCCAGAAGACAAACTGAAGAAATCCAGAAGGCTACTACTGAAGATAGAGAAGTTTTATTTTTTGTTTGTTTGTTTCAAGTTGTTAGATACTTGTAAATCACTAGTAAGATTGAAGATATATCTGGAGATATAATCGAGAAGATCTAAGTCTTATTTCTTGGGACTTAAAGCTACAAGAACACATTACTCTATTGGACGAGTTAATAAGAATATCACAACTGGGTTTGTGAGAGTGGATGTAGACAAGTTGTCGAACCACTATAAATCTCGTGTTTGATTTACTTTACCGTTTTATTTGTGTTTGATTGATTAATTGCTTAATTGATTGAATTACATATCTGAACAAGACTAGTAGAGTGTTCATACGGAGTTCGCGAATTTTAGTTGAGTATAAACTTGATTGGGCTCATTGTTTGAATCTGATATTCCGCATTCGTATTCTGATATATTGAAAGATTTTTGAAAAGTCTATTCACCCCCCTCTAGACGTTTTCACTAGCTTACTCAATATTATATAACTCAACTAGGGACCTACACCTATAAAATGAATTTTTCTGAAAAGACTGATAATGAAAAAAAAGTTTTAGTTTTTAAAGGTGATGGATCATCATCATCTACTCCTTCTTCAAATGATAAAAATGTTGTTTTCATAACTGAAGTAGAAACTGATGATGAACTTGAGAAATGTTTCAATGACCCTGAAACCATGGCCTTAATAATTAAACAATTCAAAACTTTTCTGAGAAATAAGAATAATAACAAGTTTAAGGATAATGTCCAACCCAAAGTTCAAATCAACAACACTTAACAATTGCATGTTAGAAAGAATACTTTCAATCAGTCTAGACAATTGGACAGAGGTAACAAGTTCAGATCTGATCAGGAATATAGAAAGAAAGTTAAATGTGATGCATGTTCTAGATATGGTCATTATGCTAATGAATGTGCCAACACATTACTTAAAAAGAAACTTAACTTTAGTGCTACCTTAAGTGATGATTCTAATGTTGAACATGATTCTGAAAAGGATGTTGAAAATACATTTACTGCTAAAATAGAGTATGGTGATACTTTTGATGATGATCTGGATGATTATTATGATGTGAGTTCAAATGAGGCATCATTTGAAAAATTATTGATTAATAATGATTCAGAATTTAACTGTTTTGCAAGTTTTATCTCAGAGACAGGTACATCAAGCAAATCGGGACTATCCAGAAATGATGCAGACATCAAAGATTTAACCAAAACTGTTTCTAAATTGAAAAATCTATTAACTAAAAATGATTCTAAAATTTCTAAACTTAAAGACATATTAGAAGTTTCAGTACTTGATTTCAAGAAATATTGTTATGACAATCCTTTAACTAATAAAAAAAATTTCAAAATGTCTTCTGAAAATGAGAAACTTAATCAAGTGATTAAATCTTTATCTTTTGAGACACTAATTTAAGAGAGTCAGTTACTAAACTTGAAATAGCTTTGACCAGAAAGGATTCTGA
This sequence comes from Galeopsis tetrahit, assembly GCA_963675135.1. Taxonomy (NCBI): domain Eukaryota; kingdom Viridiplantae; phylum Streptophyta; class Magnoliopsida; order Lamiales; family Lamiaceae; genus Galeopsis; species Galeopsis tetrahit. Next base: position 3,368,323 of record OY776122.1, read on the forward strand.
AATTTCTAAACTTGAAGAAAGATTGAAACATGCTTCACTAAGTTTTAAGAAATTTTCAGAAGTAAAGAAGAAACTGGAAGAGTTTCTACTGATCAACAACTCAAGGAAAATAGGTATTGGTTATTAAGGTAAAAATACCAATTTTTCTGAAAGCAAGAAACCTATTGTGTTTATTAAAGCTGAAGTTAGAAATAATTTTGGTATTTCTACTAAAACTCAAGTCAATGTTAAAGAAGTGATATGCCATTACTGTTTTAAGAAAGGTCACATAAGTTCATGTTGTTTAAAAAGAAAGAAAGAAAGATATGTACTCTTCTGGACTGTCTGAAAAGATACAACATTCAAAGCATCATTTACAAAAATCTGCATTGGTATCTAAAGAAAACACATTATGTAATGTTGTTCATATGTCTTTAAAAGCATGTGTTACTGGTTTATGGTACTTTGACAGTGGTTGTTCTAAACACATGACAGGTCAAATTGATTATTTATCTGATTATAAGGCATATGATGGTGGTAATGTTACCTATGGAGGTGGATCTAAAGGGAAAATAATTGGTAGAGGAACTCTGAATGTTCCTAGTTTTCCTAAATTATCAAATGTTTTACATGTTGATGGATTACTTGCAAACCTTATTAGCATTAGTCAGTTATGTGATGATGATTTACATGTTAGATTTGATAAAAATCATGTTATGTGTTAGATAAAAATTCTGAATGTATCATGATGGGAAACAGATTTGCTGATAATTACTATCTAATTGAATCAAAGATGAACTGTAATAGTGTGAAAAATGATGAAAATACTTTGTGGCATCATAAACTTGGACATGCAAATTATAGACAAATTGGTAAATTAATCAGATTGAAAGCTGTTATAGGTCTACCAAAATTGCGATTAGCAGACAAAAAGGTATGTGGACCTTATCAAAAGGGCAAACATGTAAAAGTGTCTCACAAAATGTTGGGACATTGTTCAACAAAACATTGTTTTGAATTACTTCATATGTATCTTATGGGTCCTATATAAACTGAAAGTATAGGAGGTAAAAGATACTCTTTAGTTGTAGTTGATGACTACTCTAGATTTACTTGTATTAAATTTCTGAAAGATAAATCTGACACTTTCTCTATTTTCAAAATTTTGTATAAAAGGTTTAAAACTGTATTCAATTCTAAAGTTTGCAGAATTAGATCAGATCATAGGAGAGAATTTGAAAATAGTGTTTTTACTAAATTTTGTGAATCTAAAGGTACATTACAAGAGTTTTCTTCTCCTAAAACACCACAACAAAATGACATAGCTGAAAGGAAAAATAGAACTCTTCAAGAAATGGTTAGAGTAATGTTGTGTTCTAAGAATCTATCAAAAAGATTTTGGGCAGAAACTTTAAATACAATTTATCATATTTCAAATAGAGTCTACATCAAGACAGATTCCACTAAAACACCTTATGAAATATTGAATAACAGAAAGTCTAATCTTAAGTATTTTAATGTGTTTGTCTGTGTTTGCTATATTTTGAATGACATGGATCAATTGCACAAGTTTGATTCAAAGAGTGATAAAAGATTCTTTCTTGGATACTCCAAAAATCGTAAAGCTTACAAAATCTGCAACTTTAGGACTGATACTTTTCAAGAGTCGGTAAATGTTGTGTTTGATAATGACACAAGCATTACTGATAATAGTATTGAAGAAGAAGATATTTCAGACCTGATTGATGTTTCTATCAATACTGAAAAAGTTGAACATTCTCAAAATGCTGGTCAAAGTGAGGGCACTTCAGAAGAAACACCATCTGAAAGTACAGTAAATCCAGAAAATCTGTACAATTTTCAGAAAACTCCTTCCATAAGGATACAAAAAAATCATCCACAAGATAAAATCATTGATGAACAATTCACTGGTGTTCAAACCAGAAGAAGGATGGATATGAATTTCAAGGATGTGGTAAGATCTATATGTATGTCTTCCATGTGTAATAAGTTAACTCATGAATGTTATCACTTTATGATTGAGCCTAAAACTATAAATGAAGCTTTAAATGATGAAAATTGGGTTGAAGCTATGCATGAAGAGTTAAATCAGTTTGTTAGAAATGATGTTTGGACTTTAGTTTCTAGACCAGATCATATAAATGTCGTTGGTACTAAATGGATTTTTAAAAACAAAACTGATGAAATAGGCAACATTGTTAGAAACAAAGCTAGACTTATAGCTCAAGGTTATACTCAAGTTGGAAGGAGTAGACTTTGATGAAACATTTGCTCCTATTGCTAGAATATAATATATTAGACTCTTACTTGTCATTGCATGCTTCATTGACATAAAATTAAATTAAATGGATGTTAAAGTTGCTTTTTTAAATGGTGTTCTCATGGAAGAAGCATATGTTGAACAACCAAAAGGTTTTGAAAATTCTGAATTTCCAGACCATGTTGTTTAAATTGAAAAAAAAAACTTTATATGGTTTAAAACAAGCACCTAGGAGGGCATGGTATGAAAGACTAACTGATTTTCTCATTGAATTTGGTTTTACTGGAGGTGAGGCTGATAGAACTCTTTTTATCAAGCATGCTAAGAATGATATAATGATTGATCAAATCTATGTTGATGATATAGTATTTGGATCTACTTGTGATCACATGCTTAAACAGTTTGTATCTACTTTTGAAATGTCCATGGTTAGCGATTTAAACTATTTCCTAGGACTCCAAATTAAACAACAAAAGGTTGGTATTTTCATTTCTCAAAGCAAGTATGCTAAGAATTTGATAAAAAAATTCACTTTAGAAAATGCTAAACATATGAAGACCCCTATGAGATCAACTCAAAAACTGAGTAAAGACTATGTTGGCCAAAGTGTTGACCCAACATTATACAGATCAATGATTGATAGTCTTCTATATTTAAGTTCCAGAAGGCCAGATGTCATGTTTAGTGTATGTTTATGTGCTAGATATCAATCTGATCCTAAAATATCACACATGAATGCTGTAAAAAGAATTATAAAAATGGGTGTAAGGAGAACTGATTGTTTTATAATCTACGCAAATTTTGAATATTTCATTTACAAAGTGTTTATTTTATTTCCGCTGCTTATATGTTGTTTGGATAGTGCCAACACAATAGACAACATTTTGTATACACTTTGCACGGATGCTTTCAGTTACAACGTGATCAACAACAACTTTGATACAAATGCACGTTTCATGGCCAACCTAGCTTTGTTGGATATAAGTCCTCTAATTACGGTATAAGATCATATATGTCAGTTTCAATGTTTCACTTTGTATTTTATCATCTAATTTATTGGCATGTGTCATGTAAAACATAATCAATGTATCATAATAGTAAAATCAACATACAGTAGATGGAACACAAAAAGTGAAATAAATGAATTGATTTATCAATAACTTCCAGAGTATGCGGATACAATATGGAGTATATACTACGCGATCACCTGTATGTTTATGAATTATTAATTGCAAGTTGCTTAGAGATCGGATCATTCAGTTGACTACAAGCATATATATTATTTTTACTTTTTAATTATAATCAAACTTTTTTTTATTAAAATAATTAAATTCAACTTAAAACATCAAATTATTCATCAAGATTAATTCGACATTAATTATATTTGGATCAATACTCCAAGTATTGTACTAGTGCTCATACAACAAATTAAGTTATTATGATGAGTTTACTATGTATATATATATACTATCTCTCCCTCTCGTCTCATATTTGATGATCCATTTTATCAATTCAAGTGTTCCTTATTTAATGATACATATCTAAAATAGTAAAAAAAGACATTTTAAATATTCTCCAAATATCTCAATATTACATAAATGTCACTATTTTATTTCCACTAAAAAAAAATATACTCCCTCCGTCCGCAATTACTTTCACACTTTCCTTTTCGGGACGTCCCACAATAACTTTCACACTCTTAAAATGGAAAACCTTTTATAAACTCCACCTTCACAATATTTTCAATTTTACACAAATGAAATTACTTTTTCTCCACACATACTCAAAAGTCAACTCATTTATTTACTTTATACATAAAATTTTACAAAATTACTCTTTAAAATCTCTCATTAAATTCACTTTTCTTATTTTATGCATATGTCTCTTCACACGTGAAAGAAATTATAGAACAGAGGGAATATTTATTACTTTTAAAGTCTTTACTATTTTCACTTTTATCTCTCATATGAGCCCTCGAGTAAGGGACGAAGGATTGAAATAATAAAAGTTGAATGATTAATTATTATGAGTTTAATAGTATATAATTAATTAGGTGATAGGATGATGATTCAGCACGTCGAGAGAAGATGTACGTATATAATTAATGTAGCTAGCTAGTCATGCTTCACCACTACGTTGCATAGACTATTCATGAGTACTAATTAGAAGAAATACTATAGTTAACTCACATAGGGTTAGTTTAGATTGATGGATGGAAAAACATGGGACAAATTAACCCACCCCTCCTCTAGGACTATTAGTCCTACAAATGCATGATAAATAGTACAAAATTAGCGGGCCTTGCATTAATCCCGGGCCACAATCAATCAAACCAAACGTTTGATTCGTTGGAAATAAAAAGTCAATCAAGCCTAATCCAACCTAATCAAGCAAATCAAACTAGGTCATATTGTATAGTATTAGTTCAAATATTAAATAGAAACAAGTTACGTGTATGTAACTGATACACAAAGGCGTGCAATTTTTTCTCTTTTACTTAAGTACTCCATTAAAGTCCATCAAAAAAAAAAAAAAAGTACTCCATTAAATGTTTTATTGATAATTTTACTCCTAATTAAACTAAATTCATAATTACCCAACTGATTTGGAACTTACATTAAATTTATGGAATATCAACATATTAGTTAAAATTGATCACATTTATTAATTTTTCTTAATATGTGTATAAAGTTAATGTAACTACTTTTGTGGGAGGTATGGATGCTGCTTCACCATATTCTTCATTAATTAATTCCATGTTGATTACAGCTAATAATTAATTAATTAAGGATTAGCTAGAGCCTATAAATAACAGGTAGCATGCAATTTGATAATTATGAAAATAATAATAATAATTGTGGTGATTTTTGGTTTGATGGTGATAAGTAATAATATAGTGCAAGGTGGGGAGGCGTTGGCATGCGATGAGATTAAATCAGGGTTGAAGAAGACTGACGAGTGCATCGTTGGTAGTAGTGAAGAGAGGTCAGATTGCTGTGCATATTATAAGGGCCGATTGACACTTATTGCACAAACTTCTTCTAAGAGTGTTAGGGAGGAGCTGTGCGCGTGTCTCCAATCTCTTGATCCGGAGTTCCTCTCTCTTGACACCGTCTTTCATGAATGTCATGTCAAAAGAACCGCGCTATCACTTGGCTGCACAATGTAACATAATTTAAATGTCGTTGTTTTACATTTTTCAGTGTCAATTAAATTCATATACGTGATTCAAAGTTTATTTCATTTCCAACAATAATAATAGTTATATATATGTTTCTCATTCATTAAATTAACTCTCATACAACATATCTTTGAAAATATATTCAAAGATAATTTAACATAAATAAAAGATTGCTACCTATAATATACTCCGTATTATTTGTCAACAACAAGTCAAAAGTGTTTTGTGTGCTCGTCAAAGATAATAAGCGAGCACGAGGAGAGGAAGTTTAATCTTTTAAGAGATAAGTCCTCACACTTAGTTTCAGCTGTTTGGGTGATCAGCGATCATGAGCCAAGTGGATGCCCAACTGGTCACATGCCCTCCTCGCCCATGACGACGACGAGCATAATATAGTGATTTCGTCGGGAACAACCTCCAAGACGCATTTAATGCGGCTGTCCCATCGCCTTTAGTTGATTAGACATCAGGGCGAGTAAAAGCTTGACACCTGGCAAGCAGCCAAATACCTATTATATAAGTCCATTTGAGCTGAATGTAAACACAAGTTCATTTTTAATACACAAAACCCAATATTCATCATCTTTTATGTTTGTTTGTGCTAGCTTGAGAAGCCCACATTCAGAAACATTTGACGTTAGAAGAAGGAACGATCCTTAGGGTTTGAGGGATTTTACGGATTTCCTCAACCAGAAACGTTGGAAAAAGTCAAAGATTTGGTGAAGAAGGCAAAAATCCAACCTCTTCAAGTGCTCGACGACGACCAGCCCAAAGAGGACTCGGGATCCACGGGTTCAGTCTTTAGCCGCATGGAATATAAGGGACGGAAACTACCACGCCCGGCACACCTAAATTTTGATGCCCGACCCGAAAAAATGGACTTTCCGTGCTCGAATTTGGTCAATTAAGCTAACTGGACATGTAATTGCGAGAAAAAAAAATAGGAATCTAATTTTATCAGTCTAATTTTCCACGGAGTTAAATGAGTATTATTTGTTAACCAATCCCTTATATATCTTATATAAATATTCGTATATATACAGGTTGTACTCAATCGTCAAATTAACAGTGATATATATATCTCTCTATAATCACACATATTATTTGTGGCATTTTTTTAATACAATATTAGAAAGTTTTATTGATTAATGAAATTTTTTTTTTTTTTTTTTTGAAGCTAAGTGGTCCATATAGTTAGTGAGACAAAATTGAAATAATATTGTCACGCCCACGCTTCCACCATGCGGACAAAGCCAATGTGACTTTCTATGTTAATTTCACCAAATACCTTTATTAATTATTTATTATCTTTACTCTGTGAAACTATGTCACTACATACAGTACAAAAGTTTTCATAAACTTAATTCACTTTTATTTAATTTCTTCTTTATTAAATTAACCCCGAACTTATACATTTGGAACCCGATAAAGTTAACCCCAAGTAAAATTATTAAAATTTAGTAACAAACTTTTAATACATTATTTTAACAAAAGAATTTAAACAAATTTTACATAATTTATAACATGCCTTTAGAAATTATACAGATGTGGAAATTTTTATTTTTTTTTATGATAAATAAAATCATAAGAAAATTATTTATTAATTAAGAAAAAATTTATCAATACACACACCTTTTTAATTCCACCAATTAACAAAAGCTAAAACATCAAAGTACCATAATGTTATCTCATATGCTATTATTTACTTTTTTTCACATAGAAAATATTTTTTTTAATCACCTCATTTGATTAATATATTATCAACAAAAAATTACTTTAATTATTATAATATTAATAAACTCGTATCAAATCAAAAACATAAACAAATGAAAAGATGGCTATCTATCAAAGTTACAAAACAAACCCATAATCACTATTTATAATCAATATTAATATAATGCAAATCCATAACATGAACACCAAGAATGAGACTACGGTGACCCATATACCCCTACAAATTAGCATTCATCCCTCTTAAAATAAGTTAATAAAACGGTTTTATACAAGATCTTTTCGTTAACAAATTGAAATAAAAGTCAAGAAAGAGAAAGATATAAATAAAAAGTATGAGATGAATCTTGTCTATGTGCTCAAAGAGGAAGGAGTGATGCTGTCAGAGCATGACCTAGCCTGAATTAATTTTTCATTTCGATAAAAAAAAATTAACCCAAGATAGATCATGCTGGCAGCTTCACTTGTTCCTCATAAGCATGTAATCAGTCTATATATATGTAACAAGTGTGTTTGATGTTTTAAAATGAGGAAGAAGAAAGTAGAAAGAAAATTGAAGTTAAAGAGAAGGAATGCATGTTATTTATAGGAGGAGAAAATAGAAATGATGATGATGAGGAAAGAAGAAGACAAGCTCACATTTCTTAACAGTAAATATTTCATGTGAAAGGGATCTCAATACATATTTTACAGCTAATACACATTATAGGCATGCAGCCTATGCCTTACTCATTATATATGTCTACATATATATAGGTATAGGTGGTCAATATATTCCTCAATATCTTATACTCCCTCCGTACACCTATAAGTGTTACGTTACTTTTTTGCACAGAGATTAAAAAAAGTGATTAAATAATAGATATAGTACAAGTGATGTGATTGAAAGAGGAGAGAGATAGAGAGAAAAAGTAAGATATAAAGTGAAGTGTAAGAAAAAGTACTTACCAAAAAAGGTAAGGGAAGCTTATAGGCGGACGGACCAAAATGGTAAAATGGGAAGCTTATAGACGGACGGAGGGAGTAATCCTCCTCTCGAGATAATTTGTACGGTTTTATCGACACAATTTTAAAAAAAATGAGATTTATTGGTTGATGATATAAGATGAATGAGGGGTATTTTAAATAATTTGGTGAGTCCTAAAGTAAAATGTATGGAAAAAATAAGTAACAATTTTCAAAATAAAATGATGTTGGGAGAATATTAATTTTGTGGAGTATTTCCATATTAAAAGTGTACAAGTAATCTTGGAACGTTCCAATAAAAAAAATGTACAAATAATAACGGAACGGAGGGAGTATATGTTTTCATTTGTTTGTTATTTTTTTACTAGATTACTCGAAAGTTATGTTATCATTAAATACTCCCTCCGTCCAATTTTATTATGTCCACTTCTCTGGGCATGAGTTTTAATAAATATTAATTAGTTTATTCATAAAGTAGATAAGTTGAGGGTATTGTGAGGTCCATTTATAAATAAATAATTGTTTATGAATAAAGTGAATGGCAAAGTGGATAAATAAGTGATGGTAAGAGGGTGGAGATAAAGTAGTACTAGTATTATTTCTAAAAAGGGTATGGGCATAATAAAATTGGATAAAAAAAAAGAAAGTATGAATAATAAAATTGGAGCGAGGAGTATCATTTAGCACATTATTTACCCTATTTCACTTTATCTACTTATTACTTTAAATACTACCCATTCTGTCCAATTTTATTATTTCATTTTTATTTTTAGGTTGTTCAATTTGATTATATTTTTTAAAATAATATCATTCATACTATTTTATTTCTACCTTCCAACTATCATTTATTTACTCATATTATTATTCACTTTATTTACAAGTGAACTTCACAATACCCGATCATATTTTCAATATATATACTTTATACATAAACTAATTAATATTTATTAAAATTATGTGTCTGAAGAAATGAGCACAATGAATTTGGACAGATAGAGTGTTAAATAATTCTTACACTCTCTCTATCCCTAGTGAAAAGAAAAAATATGAAAGAATAAGAATATGTATTGGAAGTAATGTGATTGAGAGAAAGAGTAGTATAATGAGATGTGAAAGCAAGTAGTTTATAAAAAAAATAAAAATCAATAACTTTTATTGTAATAGACAAAAAATAAAATTAAGTAACTTTCATTGAGACGAAAGAAACATTAAAACTCGTGTTCGGATCACTTTGAGAGAATGGAGGGTAGGGGCAGGAGTGCAGAGAGGTAAAGGTTGGGGTGGTGTACACTGTTTTCTAATGATGATCAGAATAATAAACAAAAGGAAAGGGTAGGGTTTTTTGTACTACTATTCACTTCAAACTTCTACTATTAATGCAATACTAAAGTCTCATATCTATTCTATCTGCAAATCACTATTTTGTTGATAATCTTGGAAATGTAGATTCTGCTACAATATATATATATGTATATGATCATGCACAGATTAATGTCTTTTGGCCTTTTCCAATATCTTTGTGACTAATTCGTGCTATTTCCGTCTTTTTTTTTTTTTTTGATAAATATATTTTTTATTTTTACATTTCGTTTTATATCTTTTTTTTCGTTCTCTCACAATCACATTACTTATACAATATATATTATTTAATAATTTTTTTTAATTTATCAATGAAGTTTGGGCACAACGATTAAAAAATACTACTCCCTCCGTCCATGAAATGTAGTTCCATTTGTCTCATATTCTTTGTCCACCAAATGTAGTCTCATGCACTTTATAAAAACTATCACCCTTCAACTCATCACTTAATTACTCAATTTGCCATCAACTTTATTCACAAACAATCACTTTATTCACAATGGACCCCACAATACCCTATAGTACTTTATCTATTTTATCTACATTTTTCTTAAAATTTGTGTCTCACTCCAATGGGACTACATTTGGTGGACGGAGGGAGTACTATGTATGTTATAATAAGTAAATTTATTAGAGATGATGTGATTGAGAAAGTAAAGAATATAATGAAATGTGAGAAAGAGTAGTTTGTCAAAAGAAAAAAAAATGTATAGCTTTCATTAGACGAACAAAATTTTTTTGAGTAGTTTTCACTAAGATTGAGGGAGTATTATTTTTTACCCAAATATAAAAGAAAGGGTAGAATTTTTTTTTTTTCATTTTTTTTTTTAGGGGAAAAGGGTAGAATAAATATTGATGTGTAAGTTAGTTAGTAAGGGGGTGTTTACTTTGGACTTTTGGTGGTTTTAAAAATCGGATTTTTGAAATTCTGGTTTTTGAAATCCCGATGAATAGTAATATGAGTGTTTCTTTTGGGTTTTGGAATAGTGGAGGATTTAACTTTATGTCAAATCAAGTTGTAAGATTGAATGAGTTTGTATTATTATATTATTATTTGGTGAAATTATAATGATTAGTTGATTGTATAATGATTAAATGTATTATATTATTGTTGAGAAACAATATAATGATTGAAGTAATATTATATAGATACTCCCTCCGTCCGCCTATAAGTGTTACGTTACTTTTTGGCACAAAAATTAAGAAAAGTGATTAAATAATAGATATAGTACAAGTGATGTGATTGAGAGAGGAGAGAGATAGAGAGAAAAAGTAAGATATAAAGTGAAGTGTAAGAAAAAATATTTACCAAAAAAGGTATGGGAAGCTTATAGGCGGACGGACCAAAATGGTAAAATGGGAAGCTTATAGGCGGACGGAGGGAGTATAACTTTATGTCAAATCAATATGTTTGATAGGGATGATTTTGAGTGGATTTTGAAAACCAGTTTTTAAATTTCGAAGTAAAACAGGTTTTGGATCTTGAAATCCAAAACCTGGTTTTTAAAATCAAAAGTAAACACCCCCTAAGAGTAAAAAGTTTAGAGAGGAGTGATAAATAAACTTTTTAAAAAAATCTTTTCGTGAAAGTTGAGTTAGTTAATGGTAAAAAAAAGTCGATTACAATAGGAGTTGTGAGTGCGAAGTGTTCAAGTCAAGCTGATAGTTAACCTATTGACTGCTTGAGAGCTGATCATTTGAACAACTATCAAAATAACTAGTTATGTGCAGAAATGTAACAACTCATACATTATACTCGTGTGATTTAAAAACTTGCATTTTAATTTAAAAAAAAAAAACTTAATTAGTTTTATGTAAAGGCAAAACAATACTTAGCAAATCAAATATGTTATGATTTTTATCAAACAATGCATGACAAATAAGATAAACAAAACAATAGATTTATAGTGGTTCGAAAATTCGACTTTATATCCATTTCACAAAATTCTTGATTTAAGTGTCAAGAGACATTCATAGACTTATCACTCTTCGCGAACTTTGTCTCTTGAAATTTGTAACTCCGAAGAACTTTGTCTCTTGAAATTTGTAGGAGTTACAATCATCTTACAAAGATACTAAATAACTTAATCTTACAAGTTGAGAGATTTATTTCTAAGCTCAAGAATATAAAATTTGTAAGCTTAGAAACACCTAGAATTTGGCTTTTCAAAGCAGCTCAAGAATCCCTTGAGAGTTATGTTTCAGATTAGATTCTAACATTTTTTTTATTTAGCAATAAAATATTTTATCACTTTAAATTATACCCTTTAAACATCTCAAAATTATATTATATGCAATTACTTCATTACTCATAATATTTTATTATTTATTTTATTATTCAAAAGACTTTATCTCTACTTTATTTACTTCCATACCCTCCACTTTATCTCTTTTAATATTAATAAACAATTCACACATTAAACTACGTGTAAATATTAAATGTCTTGCACTATAGCTCAGTTAAATTTTTTTTTAAAAAAATTACAAAATTACTTCTCAAAACTCTGCTTATTATTATACTCCCTCCGTCCGCCTATAAGTGTTACGTTACTTTTTGGCACAAAGATTAAGAAAAGTGATTAAATAATAGATATAGTACAAGTGATGTGATTGAGAGGGGAGAGAGATAGAGAGAAAAAGTAAGATATAAAGTGAAGTGTAAGAAAAAGTATTACCAAAAAAGGTATGAGAAGCTTATAGGCGGACGGACCAAAATGGTAAAATGGGAAGCTTATAGGCGGACGGAGGGAGTACTTTCTTAATATATGTCTACATACAAAATAACCGTCTATAAACTTCTCATTTTGTCATTTTGATTCGTCTGTCTATAAGTTTCTCATATCATTTTAACAAATAAGGAGTATCTTTTAAATTTGTGTTCTTATACTCCACTTCATATCTTACTTTTCTCTGTATCTCACTCTATCTCTTTCTTTCTCAATTACATCACCTGTACTATATCGATTATTTAATCACTTTTATTAATTAATATGCCAAAAAGTTACAAAAACCTACAAGCGGACGAAGGGAAATACATTTTTGTCATTTAAAACATTAATTTGGAAGCCAATTATAGAGGTTAGAACATGTAGACCTACTTCGTAGGTATCCAATACAAGAATGGACTTCAATATTTGATGATGCATGTGATCACAAAACACAGCAGAAAGAAGTTCCAAGACAAGGAGATTATTATTTTTTTAATAATTTTTTTTAACATACAGACAAGGGGATTTATTTCAAAATAAAATAAAATAAAAATAAAGCATCATTATGAGATAGAAGAAGATAAGGAAATAAGAACAAAAGGAAAAGAAAATTGTCAGGTTGTAATAAAAATAGGAGAAGAGGGGCCTGCACAGAATAGTCAAATGCACACTTTTAAAATTCTGTTATTCAATAGAAACATGGATGTAAATGACAAATCACAAAGGATATTCATCTAAAATAGAATCTCTCATATCCTAGGCTTGTGCCACCATAATGTGAAAGTTTATTCTAGGATTGAATCTCATCTTGGCTTTTCACAAGAAAGAAGATTAAATGCTCGTTTTAGAACTGTTATTCGAGTCGAGTCGAGCCGAATACTTGAAGTTCGACCTCGACTTGAATTCTGACGAGCTAAAAAACGAATTTGACTCGTTAACGAGTCTAATGAACCTATCGAACTAAGCCGAACGAGTCTAATGGAATTAAAGAAAAAAATACTTATAGAGTCCAATGAGTCGAGCTCAAGCTGATTCGTTAGTAAATCGAGTATCTAACGAGCTCGAGTCGAGTTGATCTCACAAGAAGCTCGATTCGTTTAACAACACTATCGACACTACAAGAAAACTGACTTTTAGTGGCATCATCCTCTCATTATTGCTTCTCTAGCTAAAAGTCTTTAGTGACAGGAATTTAAGAATTAATGACAGAACCTCTCACTAAAAGTCAATTAACGTCACTAAAAACCTTTAGCTAGAAAAGCTATAATGACAAGATTTCTATCACTAAAAGTTACTCCCTCCGTCCCACAATAACTTTCACACTTTCCTTTTTGGGACGTCCCATAATAACTTTCACACCCTTAAAATGGAAAATCTTTTATAAACTCCACCCTCACAATAACCTCAATTTTACTCAAATGTCATTACTTTATCTCACACATACATAAAAGTCAACTCATTTATTTACTTTATACATAAAATTTTACAAAATTACCCCTCAAAACTTCACTCATTATTAGACTTTCTTAATTTACGTGTCCATCTACCAATGAAGATTAATATGGAACTGAGGGAGTAATTTTCTTGTAATGCGATTTGTTTGTTTATTTGAATCTTATTGACTCTCTAGTCTCTACCACCATCCTGTCATTTAAATGCCTATCAATATACATCACACCCGACCCATGGGCCAATGTTAGGGGTGCGGGTGAGATGAAACAAATTCTTATAGGTTGCGTTTGGTTGGGTGGATTTGGGCATATGGATTTTAAATCCACAGTCCAAATCCGTTCTACATGTTTGGATTATGAATGGATTTCAAATACTTAGATTTGTGTTAACACACTTTTTAGTTAAAACTGTGATATATTTCAAATTCTCACTAAAATCATGTCATTTGAAATCCATGCATTTTTAATTCCATTCATTTGAAATGCCTCCACAAATCAAATCCCTCAATCCAAACACAACCATATGCAATTGAATTTTTAAGGGCATGTTTGTTTTGGGATTTTGAGAATTTTGAAATTCGGATTTCAAAATCCAGTGAATTTCAAAATCTTAATGATTTTTGTGTTTTGTGTTTGTTTTGGGATTTATGTAGGGTAGGGTTTAACTTTATAGTATATGATTATAGGTTTTATAGGTGGTTTGTAGGTATTTATAGGGTTGACTTTTATAGGGTTTATAGGTAATTATAGGGTGGGATTTTGAAATCCTAAATCAAAATCCCAAAGTGTAACGAGGGTGGAGTTTCAAAATCTCAAATCCGGATTTCCCACCCCAAAACAAACATGCCCTAAGTGATTTTGAATATAATCTCAATTGTTGAATTAAACTTTTAACTCATTAAATTAAAATCAAATCAAAATTGTAACTAAAAAAAATAGAAGAATGGGGGGTAGAAAATGGTAGACATATAGTACAAGTAGGGTGGTCCTGTGGTTACAGATGTAATGAGAAGAAGTCCTTTTTCTTCTTTTTGTTTTTGTTGGTATGCTAAAAAGCAATAATAACATTAACATGCAATTCAAAATCAGAATCAGGACATTAATATTGCAGGCCTGCTCTGCTCTGTTCTGCTGCTTCTATCTCTATTTTCAACCTCCCATTTATATTATTAACAACTAATTAATTTGTTGTCATCTGCCAGCTGCCTTACACATACACACAGAGTAGTAGGGAGTCAAACAGACTAGCCCCTATAGTTGCAGCACCATCTCATTTCTCAACAGCCTGCACACAGTCACAGACAGACAGACAAAGAAAGATTTGTGAATTGATTTTTTTGTTAAAACTTGTTAAATAGCCATATATAAATTTTTCGTTACTTCATAAAAATTAAGAAAAATGATTAAATATAAATTTCTCGTTACTTCACATAAATTAAGAAAAATAATTAAATAATAGATATACTACAAATAATATGATTGAAAGAAGGAGAGAGATAAAGAGAAAAAGTAAAATATAAAGTGAAATGTCAGAATAAAAAATTAAAAAATATTTATAAAAAATTGGTATGAGAAGCTTATAGACAAATGAACCAAAATGTCAAAATAGAAAACTTATGGGTAGGTCTCCTATGGAATTGAGTCCATATAAAAAATTGAGTTCTTTGTTACACTTTTTAATTATAGTGACTTGCATTTTTTTAAATAATATTTTAAGTTATATTGATGTGCACTTTTTAGTAATGTTATATTGCACATTTTAGTTATATAGACGTGCACTTTTCAATAATATTGTGTTGAAGTAATTTTTAGTTATAATGACTTACATTTTTTATGAAAAATTGTGTTGCACTTTTTAATTATAGCAACTTACACTTTTCAATAATATTGTGTTGCACTTTTTAGTTATAATGACTTACACTTTTTAATATACATTTTTATAAAAAAAAAATGACTTTTGTCAACTCAATTCCTTATAAGGAATTCATTCTATACAAAACTTTACAAAACTTATAGGCAGACGAAGAGAGTAATAAGATTTACTTTGCATAAATAAGCTAGATATATACTCCCTTCCCGTATTTATATTGTCAGAGCTCCCAACACCAGGTCGATTTCGACACGAACCCGACCTATCACGATAATTGACCATTATTTTTTTTACATAAAATACTTTTTTTTGTTTTATTTACTTCAATTGACCATCATATCCTTGTAAAAAAAAATAACTTTATCGCATTTAAAATCAACAAACAACTCTCCATTGGTCAATTGAGTCAGGGACGAAAAGAGCAGTATATTATAAAAGCAAACAAATCGTGTGTTAAAAACGTTTCTTGAAAATGCTTGATATATAATTTACTAAAATCTGCTGTTATACACAATAACACAACTCAATTTTGTCAATTCTCAAATCAAATTATATGAAAACCATGAAGGAAGGCTTTTCTTACCAATTTAGTGATCAAGAAATAGTCTCAAATCACCAGAAATCTCCACAAGAACAAACACCATTTTCAAAATGATGAAATCTGTTGGCATCTCTCACAACTATCTCCCTTTGAAAACACTTTGAAACGAGCTTCGTGAACGTATGGCAATCGCCACACACTCGCAAGTTCTTGGTCACCCTAATCGGCCTACTCCTCGGACTAGTAAGAAGACCATAAGCCAAAGCAAGCCTTTCACTATGCCCATTAATCATCCTCACTTTTTCCTCCTCCACCACATTATGTAACACATAACTAGTGTCTACTCTATACCCTTCTTCCCTCTCTAACTTCTCACACATCTCACTCAATTTCTCGTATATTTGATCGCACTCTGGGTGCGATCTGTCCCTCGTGATGAACGTATGAATCTTGTTTCCAACTTCAATCCAACTACACCCCGGATCCTTTTTCAACCCCTTATCTCTCATTAACTTCCTAACTTGTTCAACTTCTTCCCATCTTTCAGCTGCAGCGTATAAGTTCGAAACAAGCACATAATTCCCTGGATTCTCCGGTTCCATATCTAGAAGCTTCCTTCCAGCTGTTTCTCCTATTTCCATGTTTAAATGGGTTCTACAAGCACCAACAAGAGCACACCAAACAGCTGATGTAGCCTTTATTTTCATGCTTTTGATAAGGTCGAGCGCCTCGTTCAAACGATTCGCACGACCAAGAAGATCAACAACACAAGCGTAGTGTTCGGGCCATGGCTCCAATTCATACTGGCATTTCATAGAATTGAAAAAACTTTTACCCTCATCAACCAATGCAGAGTGACTACAAGCACATAGAATTGCCAAAAAAGCAATATGATCAGGAACAATATTACAAGCCTCCATCTTTCTAAATAATCTAATAGCATTCATACCCTGCCCGTGCATTCCATACGCCTTGATCATGCTCGTATACAACACTAAATCTTTATCCTTCACACAATTGAATACTGTAAATGAGTTATCTACAGCCCCACATCTCTCATACATATCGACTAATGAACTTGAAACAGATTCACCTAAATGGAGGCATCTCCTGATTAAAAAGGCATGAATCTCTTTACCCTTCCTAAGTGCTGAAAAATTAGCAGCAGCTGAGAGGATACTCAAGATTGCAATAGAATCTAACTCAATGCCTTCTCTAATCATGTGAAAAGAAAGTTCAAGGGCCTCGTGCGCAAGCCCGTTATGTACGTAACAATCAATCATGCTTGTCCACGACACAACGTTTTTTATTTCGATCATTTCGAAAGCATTTCTTGCATAATCAATTTCTCCACACTCTCCATATACATCCACAATAGTGTTCTGCAGGAGGAGATCAGATAAAACTCTCCTTACTATGTAACCATGGATCTCTTTCGCTATTGAAATGCATTTCAACCCACGACAAGCTAGGAGAACGCTTTCGATCATCATTATATCGATAACAATATCAATTTCTTCCTTCAGAACTTCCCTCATTGATTGCAAAGCCTGAATGTAGCAAGAGTTTTGAACATAACCAGCAATGATTGTTGTCCAAGAAATTAAGTCTTTACGGGGAATTCTTCGGAAAGCAGAGTTCATAAAGACTGTCTTAGAACACTTTGCATACATGTCTACAATTGTGTTGCCCACTTGAAGATCCAAATCCATCCCATTTTTCAAAGCAAAGGAATGAACTTCCATTCCTTTCAACAAGTTTCTTGATCTTCCACAAGCTGAAAGAACACTAATAACTGAAACTTGGTCAGGTTTCTTCCCATCTCTTGTCATCTCTAAGAAAAAGTCAAGTGCTTTATTGTAAAGACAATTCTGCACATAAGCAGCTAAAATTGAATTCCAAGAAATACCATCTCTATCACCCATGCGGATAAAAACTCTTTCAGCTTCATCTATCCTGCTGCATTTTGAATACATAACAACTAAAGAATTTAAAACAAATCTCTCATAACAAAGACCATATTTCAAGGCAGCCCCATGAATCTGCATACCAGATGATAGCTCCTGGCAGGCCTGAAGAGCAGCAACAAACGTGTACGTGCTGGGGGTAATACCAGCATTCTGCATTTCTACAAACACATTCAGTGCATCATTGCTCAAGCCGTTGGAAGAATATGCAGAAATCATTAAATTCCAAAGCACAACATCTCCTCTTCCGCTCCTATCAAACAACAACTTCATCGCCCCTGTATTATTGCATTTGGAATAGAAAGTAACAAGAGAATTCAAAACGATATCATTACAAACAAGCCCACATTTTATCATGTATCCATGAAGCTCCCCTCCGCAACGTAAATCATTATCCCCAGAACACGCCTTTAACACGCAACTACAAGTATGTGCATCAATAGGAACGTTCAAGAACCGCATATCAGCATACAGTTCAATTGCTTCCCTAGGCTCCCTATTTGAGACATAAGCACCAAGCATGGCATTATAAGTAAAAATACTTCTTTCAGGCATTTCATCAAACAGCTCAACTGCATCCAACAAGGCCCCGCATTTCCCGTACATGAACACAAGTTTAGTGCCCAAGAACACTAAATCATGCACATGGCTGCGCTTAATTATATGGGTATGAATTTGTTTGCCAAGTGATAGGGAGTTTTGGGTAGCACAATGATCAAGAATTGACGCATAAACTTCATCTAAAGAATTGTTTGGGGTTCCACAAACTAATTTATCAGTGAATGACAAAATGGGATTTTGTGAAATTTTGAGGGGTGGGAGTTTGGGGGGTCTCTTCAAAGTGGAAGGTGGGGCGATGGGGATTGAAGCAGAGCTAAAATTTACGTGCTGGATTAGTGTAGCCATTACTGACTGATTTTTTGCATGAGAATGAGAAATGAGGATATAATTTTTTTAACAAGAAGATGGATATAATTAGGAAACATCTAATTAAGATTTTATGGTAATTTATTGTGTTTTTAATAAGAAGATGCATACAATGTTATTTTATTTTACAAACAATAGAATTTTGACACTTGTCATATAAATCTATAATATTAAATGGGTGACCTTAGGTTGGCCATCCAACCAATGTCACGACATTGTGGAAAGCTTAACATTATTTTAATATTAAAAGTTTTGTCTTTTTACTGTGACATTTTGTGCCATGACACCAATGAAGATAGTCTTACAACACATAGATTCAATGACGGGAGAGTTCTGTGCGTGCAGAAGGGTGTTGATTTTTATTTTTTTTGGAGGGTGTGTACATAAGGAGATCTGAATCCTTGTTATACCCATACTTTTTGGTATGTTACATTTGACACCATTCAATTGTTAATATCAACACTTAAAAAAAAAAATACTTACAATGTTAATTTGTTATAATAGCACTTTTCGGTATGTTATATTGACACTTTTCAATTGGTAATATCAACACTGTTTGGTTTGCATCCCTTCCATTAGGTCGATGTCTTTCTTATGTGAATTTCGTGTATTTCTGCTATTTATTTAAATGGACGATCTGAATTGTAAAATGGGTTAGTATGCACCGTTCTACATGAATGAGATGTGTTAAGCAACATTTTGAAGGGAATACGGGTTCGAGTTTGAAATCGTCATCACTTAGATTTAAATGTCACAATAGTTGGAATAGTTTTTGTAAACTATGATGATATACATTTAAAAGAAAAATTATACTCCCATATACACACAACAATCAGATTAGATTTAGAGCAATTGAACACAGAAGGGGGGAAAAACTTTGGCCCCATAGTTCAGCAATATATATATATATATATATATGCGTGTAATATACGAACCCAGAAAAGGTTCTTGTACATTTCACAACAAAAAAAAAATGGAGCAGTTTATGCCCATAAAAGCACACACTCTATCTCCTCCATTGCCATTGGTAATAAATTTAGCTAACAGGGACTTACTACCATTTCACTTCTTCAAACACATATTCTGTACAAACTCATCTTACACACGGCACCCCTCCCCTCCCCTCCGTCCACACAAAAACCCCAAACTGTCCTCCCGATCACCAAAATTACAACATGCCCACCCGAGCCATACTCGTCAGTCAAGCCATGGGACCGAGGAGGAACCAACGCACGATTCTTCTACTGCACTGCACACTCCCAGGCTAAGCTCCTCTCTTCTTAAGCCTCTCTCATTCATTATCATCTCAATGATGACCAGGCCAACCAAAGGACGTAATCACGTAGTAACTGAAAACATCGATCCAGCCTCAGCTGTTAATATACACATTTACCCCTGCTGCTGGTTCATGGAAGTTCTCAAGCTCTCATCTGGTAATGTCCATGAAAGCAGGTGCCCTCCTGAATCCCCACTCAGCATATGCTTTAAATCGTTCGATAGGTGAAGGGCTGTCACAGGAAATTTGTGGGACTTCAACACCTTATGCATGATCAACTTGTACTCTGGACATTTACCCCCTAGCCCTAGACCACCCGTAGGACTTCCCATTTGTTTCGACTGAGCAGATTCCTCACTCGAGGAGTGAACCATTTTCCACACTTTGACCGCCCCACTTTGGTGACCTGAGGCATACCAACAGGTGTCCGTCCAATCAGAGAAAACTGAGCCTGTAAGTGAGAGAATGGAATCTGATGGGAGCTGTGATGTGTTGACTACTGCAAGGCAATCACCATTAATGCTCCACACAGCGAGCATAACCCCTGCTGCAGTCAAAATATCTCCGGTCAAATCGTTCACGTAGATTGCAGAAACGGGACAAGGGAACTCGGGAAGCTGCCTAATGAAAACCATTGAGCTAAGATCCCAGAATATTACTGTACAATCATCGGATCCACTCACAATCATCATGTAGGGCTGGCTAACATGAAGGCATGTGATTTTACCAGTATGCCCACAGAGAGCCTTCTCCAGCTGCAAATGTTGAAGAGCACGAGGCCCGTCTTTCCCGATTCTCCATACACAAACCATGCCATCGTCTGCCCCCGTAACCAACATTTGACCATCATGGCTTGCACCGACACACTGGAGTTGGTTGCCCCCGTGAAGATTTTCATGGGTTGAAAGAAGTCTCTCTTGATCATAACTCAGAAAACGTAAGCTTCGGTCGGGAAATCCCCATGCAACAGTTTTGGTAAATGTTCTTGGTTTTAGTAAGTTATTTGCCCCAGCAATGAGAACCTTGTCACCCAAAGTAACAATTTGAGATATAGAAGATGAGCTCTTGCGTATTTCATGAGGAACGAGCCACAACGAGTGGCGAAGAGGATGGGGTGGAATCTTTCTATCAATTCGTCTCTTGACATGGGACTTCTGGAAAAGTTGTTTTGGTGTTTGTCCAAAGTGATTAATTTGGGCTAGTATTGAAGCTTTCATAGCAGGATCAGTAACAGAGTCGATGTCAACACTGCCCTCGTATGTATAATGGTAAAATACATTTACAGCTTGCTCTGCTGCCTGAAAAACACAACACACATAACACCAGATAATTAGAAAAATGCATGAAAATTTAAACAACAAGAGGAAGGCATGTGATAGATTTAAAAAGATGTGTCAAAGTATAATCCATGAAGGGCAACATAACTGGCATAAAGAAAAACATCCTAGAACATCACGAAGAAGAGAGAGTACGGAGAATGGAACAGATGCTACAAGAACAGAATAAACAATCTTTCCACACATCTGAGATCAAGAATGTTGAAGAAGTTTTTCATTCTGTCCATCCAAGGTTATTAAAATGAGACCAAATTATTATGCAGCATAGAGTAAATACACAACTACAAAAAGATGGCAAAATGATGGTTGAACCATAACTTGAAAAAATATATTCCACCTTACCAAAAATACAATAATTGGACACTAACCTTCCCTCTCTGTTTATATCCAAAAATAAGGTCTATCCAATGATGCAGATGCTCAGAAACATAATCAGACTCCAGAGCTTCCCTATGCTTCTTAATAAATTCCCGAACACTTCCCTTGGCCCATGGTGGCAAGACAACATCACCAACCTGGTACAAGATGATGATCTGTTAGCAAACTAAGATAAAAAAGAAGGTTATACGAAATGGCCCACTTAGGGACCAAAATATTCAAAGAAGTTTCACTAACCTTTTCTCCTGATTGTTTCTCGCCCAAGTCAAGGCCGAACCTATTCTCCAGGAACTCAGGCATATAGAAGAACTCTGGTATTAGTTCCTTAACATCAGACGTGTTACCTTTCCCAGCAGCACTCAACCAGGTATCCTTCATACTGTTGAAAAGACGATCAGCATGGTCAAATTGTCCGCCCTGCAACTTTAGATTCTCGGTACTGAAGGGAGGCAGGCGCAAGAGGTAGAAGAGAACAATCCCAGCACTAGAATAATGAGAACCATAATGGAACTTGGGTACTTCTGGATCATCCCAGCTCTCGTATCTGCATGTGCATGAGAGAGAGAGAGGATTAGGAACACTATGTTTGTGTATCAGAGGCATGAATGAGGGGCAGGGGACAGATTTAACTCTACACAAGCAAGGATCATTGAATTGATAAAAAATATAAAAAATCATTGCCAACCTTTTCTTGAACTCCTCTTCTCCTTCTAATGTTTGGCATCCCATTGATTTATCGAGCTTCCGAAATGTTTTTGGATCAGAAAAATTAAGATTCTCACTCTCATAATCTGCCAGCACCCATGGGAACACTGGATACTGAGTAAGGTCACTGTATCCTCGACCTGCCAGTGTATTGAGATGCATGATATACTGAAAATTGCTAATTTCTCCATTTTGCCACCTCTTGGAAAAAGATTTTGCCATAACCTTGAAAAGACGGCTGCCTTCATTGCTTTCCTGTTTTGTTGACCCAGATATCGTGGCATCTAATCTGTAAAATATGTACAGAAAAAATGTGAGGTCAAAATTTGATTTAAGAGCACCATAAAACATAACCTAAGAAAAAAGACACATGCAAATGCTGCACCATAGTTGCTAGAGATGAGAAATGCCAAGTTAACGAGTTTGTAATGATGTTGAGGAGACTTCCAGGGACAATAATCGACACAAAGTAGGAAATGGACGCATATATGTGAATTGTTACCTGATGCCATAAGTACTTTCATTTATTTTATTTTATGTAGACATTACCCAAATTAAAAGAACTATGCAAATGAAACAACACCCTTCCCCACCTACACATACTAATGAAATTTAACAAAAGAGAATGTTGTTAGCATCGTAAAGTGGACACCGAGAAATAAGCAATGGAGAAGGAGTCAAGGAGGGCATCTAACAACAATTATTAGGGTTAATCCAGTTCAGCACAGTGTCAGCAAAGATAAACAACAACAGTTATTCCTTTTCATTTTTTGGTAAGTCACAAAGTTTATTATCATATTAAAGTTAGGGGAGCAAAGGACATGTAATCCCTTGTCTGAATATATAAAACAAAAAAATAGAACTATAAAACATAACTCTAATCCTTAGCTGTCTGGCACGGGAAAACAGTAGATCATTTGAGATCTACAAGGCTCCTCTAAACCTAAGCCTATCCCACACTATTTCTACAGTGTGCTCAATTGCTCATTATGTAAATGGTGTTCAAAATTTAACCACTGCAAGCGAAGCTTGAAAAAATCTTCATAAGGCAATTACAACATTCACCACCTTCACCCATCATATTATACGGAGTAATGATTTTTTTTAATTTTCTCATAATGCATCTAGTCAACTAAGAAGAGATGTCCATAATAAGGTGCCTACATCTCAATAACAGTGAGGCCAGCAAATTAGTTTGAGTAATTAATTGAACTACAGTGATATGAAAAACACACTATTTACAAGAAGCGGACCAATAGTCTGCTAGATCATCATTTCTGGCAAACTCAACACATAATATAGAGAACAAATAATAAATAGCCTGTCAAAAAGGAAAGTATGAAGCCAGGAGAAACTTAAAACTTACATGCTGTTTCTAGGTAGATTCATGGCAACCAAATTTTTGAAAACTTCTTCCCTTTCTTTTTTATGGAAAACCAGTAGGTCATTGCAACCATCCATGCTGAAAATCTCGATAGCAACCGGGCGAAGCTGATACTCACGCTTCAGAAGCTCATGGACACTGTCAAGCTTCCACATACGCCAAAGATGAGGCACGTTACCACTGTTGCCCACTCTCTCCTTGCCCCAAGCACCACCGTTGTATGCCCAGGCCCTAGCCCCAGCATATGCTTTTGCTGTAGCACTCCATGATGAAGTTGACTTGGAATGAGAATCCATACTACAAGAAAAATCTTTCTTCACACCCAAAGCCTGATCAATGATGGAGAGTTCATCTTCACTCTCTTTTTCACATATACACCCAGAATCATCAATGTAAAAATTCTCAATGACATAAAGCGACAATTCTCCAATCAGAAATATACCATCATGCTTGTCAAGGCCTACAACCCTTTCACAATTGTACTTATACTTGATCTTTTCAAGATGTTCCAAATAAGGTCTGATCAAGTAATCACCATTATCATTTAGTTCTTTATCTGATTTATCATCTGCCACTCTGACTTCATCAATTCTCGATGAAGAAGATTGCCTAGGAGATCCTAAATCAGACTTCCCTGGAGCACCAGTGGATTTGGCACCAAATTCAGTAGCTGAATGCAGACTTGCGTCGTTTATACTACTCTCTTGATCATCATTCCATCCAACCCCAGCAAAAGCTATATCCCGAACATCATCTGATTCTCTGAAAGATTCATCAAATATGTCAGCAGTGAAAGATTCATCCTTTGGGTTCGCAGTCAAAAGATTGAAATAGGAATCTGATTCAACATCAGAGGCGTGATCATCATCTTCAATTTTATCATTGTGCAGTTCTCCTTCCCCAAACAAAAATTGTCCATTTAGAACATTTTGGATGGTATCAATCTTTGGTTTGCACCGTTCAAGCTTTTTGCGCATCCTATATGGACCTTCAATGGGGCAAAGTTGCCACTCAAGCTCCTCCTCATTTATAGAATATTTACTGACTGGAAATATTCCTCGGTCATGCACAAGTTGTTGAAGATGAGTTTGCCACTCACTCTCAGCATGAAGCACCCATCCATACTTATCCTGACGAATAACACGTAATTCTGTAGCCATGGCATCACGAACCAATTCAAGTGCAATCCTTCGTTCATTTACCTGATCCCAATGTCTTTGCTCCAGTTTTGGCGTGTCCTTCGATTTTCTCCCCATTTCTCTCTTACGACGACTATCCATGCCCTTTATCCTCACTCCGGGAAACTTTGCAGAGCCTGCTATATACTGCACCCACATAATGGCAGCACACTGTTCCAATGCCTTATTGATGACAGCTTCAGAACTGTGAAACCATTCAAAAAACGCCGATAAGTTTCCAGTCAAAAGCTTATCAAAACCACCATGTAGAATATTTACTGAAGAGCCTTGGTTTGGTTTAGAAACAAAAAACTCTTCAAGTGCAGCCCTACGATGTACAAGAAGATACTTGAGAATATCGACAGCTGCATTCTGGACACTCTGTCTGTGGTCATGGAGAATGGATATTAAATTAATACAAAGACAGCAATTCAGATCTGTTTCAAAATTACTGGGGCAAAATATTATTCGCCTATGAGCAACCAATAACTGTAAAACCGCAAAAATATCAACCCCTTCCTCCGTTGAAGGGTTAAGAAACAATCTTTTCTTGGGATCATTCAGCAAGCCCAGACGCAAAAGAAGGTCATCTTCGCCTATGGTGAACAAAAATGGTGGAAGGAAACAGTATAGTATCATACGATTCGTATTCTTGAAAAGAGTATGTATGTAGGTATCAAGTTGCTTGCTTCCTCTCCCGATAGAAAGGAGTCCTTTTCCAGTAGGAATTATTTCTTCAATTCGACCATCTTTATTTGCCAATTGCAACATGGATAACAAGAACTCCAGAGTCTTCAATACACCAGCAGGCTGAGGAAAAGCTCCCATATATACGCGATCAACTATCATGCAGGACAGTGCATCTAAGTTTAAAGACCACTTGGCCTTGTCTAACTTCTTATCATCTTCCTCATCATCACGCAAGAGACGTCTTTCGAGAAAGTTCATTAATCTAGTAAGGCATAACCCCTGAAAAACTAAAACAGATTCAGCATCAACATACAGAGGCACAGTTTCCAACACAGCCTCAACAACTGATGAAGCTTTCATCTGCTCAGTGACAAAATCAGATAGAACTTCTGCCACAAAATCGAGAACTGCGGTGGCAGCAGCAGAACATGGACCGCCTCCATAGCCACAGTCATCCACTTCCAGAAGAAGCTTTGGACTGATTGCGAACAATACGTTTGAATCAGATTGACTCTGAGTACCAAACTTCAAGTCTGAAACGGTACTGCCATCATTCACAGACCAAAAAGACTCCACTGATGGAGTTGAAATTGACGGGGTTTTCGAATCATTTCGACTGCTACCACCCAACCAAGATGTCAATGCTAAAACTGGAGATGAAGACGGAGTCGGTGACATCATCTTGGAATTAGATCTCTCAGACAAAACAGGAGATTCCAGCACGGCTGAAGACAAAGAACTCTGTGAATCATTATGATGAGGATGATCGGGTGAATTTTTTGTATCACGAAAACTGAATTCAGATGTGGCATGGGATTCTGGCTCAACAGCTTCACCATCAAAATTCCTCACAGGCCGTGTTCCTTCCTTCATCGGTTTGTCCGGTGATGCCACAATGCTAATCTCTGATTTCTCACCTGCCATGTTATTTGAAAAAATAGGCATATCTTCTGAACTAGCACTAACATTGCCCTGGGCAAAGCTCTCTATACTGATAGAGGTCTTTGCTGAAAGCTCATGGTCTTGAGGCAAGCTAGAGAAAGTATTTTGGGAGCTACTGCTATCGTCACCATCATTCAAAATTTTGTCTTCAGTCTTTACAGTGAGTTCTTTAGCCATCCTCACAGCATGTGCAGCCCTGCATTGACAAGTGAGCCATTTTAAGCAGATTTAACATGAATGCAGCATGTATAGAACTTAAATAATAGCTAAGAAATGTTATTTTCAATTATCTTAGGGGTAGATATGAAATATGTACGAACCTGACACAGGAAAAATAGAGGTCGATACAGCTTTCAAGAAAGTCTGAACGTCTGCAGACAGCAGAAAAGGGAAGACACATTTTCGCAAGATCAACCATAAATCTGAGAACTGAAGTGGCAGCAGCAGGTGCTGATGCTTCTCCACCCATTAAACGAGCAGCGTATGTTTTGTGCATCAGAGCTTCACCTTGGAGCTCCCCAGACATGTCTACATGCCCGTCTACAAGCTCTGCCACAAGGCTAGCACCAACATGAGAAAGATTGCCAGTTTGATGTGCAAGCATTGATTGCATGCATAACCTATCAAATGTTGATTTTGCCATAGCAATAATAGATTCCAGAAGCTCTACAAATTTCAACTCTGCGTAGCTACTGTCATTTGGCATGAGTGCATGAAAATCAAGCATGCGAACTTCCGGTAATCTTGGATATACGGGCTTCCCAAATATCAGACAAAACAAAATGTAATATATATCAGGAGAATCATAGAAACTCGGAAGCACTCTTGCCAAACCTTGATAACCTCCACTTGAGCGAAATTTAAGTGCAAATGTAGGAGAAGACGCAAGACACACACCTAAAAGAGTCATGATCCATCTCATGCTGGTAGGGTGAACAGCCTCATCAAGAAAATAAGTAATCAACTTTGATGAAACAATTTTATGCCATTGCTCAAGTATCTCGTCGGATTGAATGGTCACCTGCAGATCAATCAGCATTTCAAGCAGCATATTTCTTACAATAACATGTTTCCCCATTGCTTCTCGTATAATATGATCACGGGATGTCAGATCAGGGGGATCAAATGTCATAATTACAAACCTCACAACAAGCTCCAATTCAGAAGGAACAAAACCATCCTCCAATATGACACCTAGTAAGACAACTAATTTCTCCAAAACTGGCACTTCAACATCACCCCTCTGCAGAGTAACGAGCAGATGCTGTACAAGATTAATTCTGCGAAGAATAGTGAGGTTGTGATTTCTGTACCAATGCATGGAGACAAGATGCTCAAGAAATCCAAGTAACGAAATTTGAATTGGGACTGGAGCAGTCACCCAAATAGTCCAATCCAACAGCACATGCTCAACCATATCAGCATTAGACAGAACAATGCAATTTGATGTCTCTGTCTGCATATCTGCATTTTCCAACTCTGACATATGACTAAATGTATCTTTTGTTGCTGAAAAATCATCCATATCTGCCTGAGATCCAACTGACGAAAATTCATCACGAAACTTAGATAAATTGAGATCTTCAAAGCTGGTGTCATTAACGGCAGACGGGGGTGACAAATAGTTTTGCACTGTTTCAATTTTTCTTGGTTCTGAGAAAGAAGCCTCACATGCAGCAATTTGGAAGAAGATCTCAAGTGAATGCATGTCGAACAATGACATTCTGCGGTGAAGGAAAAGAGCTAGCAAGTGGTATCCTCGGTACTTCTGCATGTCACGCACATTCTGAGGATTCTGATGAAGTGCACACGCAAGCAAAGTTAATGACATGTGAAGCATGTCCCTAGTTTCAGCAGCTTCAACGAGTGCAAGTACAACAGTCATTCCACCAATGGGGCTTATCGTATCACCAATGACACATTGCTTACAGACATAAATATCCCCAAGAAGGCGACCAAAGCGTGGTATCCCTGCAATAATTTCAGAAAAGATTACAAAAACATTAAGGGAAAACATGAATATATATACACATGTATAGCTAATAAATATAAAGTTACACTCAGTAGATGATTGAACTACATAGATAAAGATAACTATTGATTCACTCACCGCCAATCGGAGAAGCAGCAGCTGAAAGAGGATCGACTAGATTGAGCATGGATAAGGTCCCAGATGCTCGGAATATTTCTGTACTGGTCCCATCAAATGCAAATATTAGTTTCTTACCCAACAAGTGCAATGATAGATTTCCTAATTTAACAGAATCCCAAACAATTCCGCTGTGATCCACTTTAGAGATCCCTTGTTTACCAGCATTCTCAGGTTTTTGCACGTTAGAGGTCAAAGACAAGTCTGTGTCTAAAGAATCTAAAATAGCCATACTGCCTCCTCCACATGCCTGGTTTGGAACAAACTGCAACAGATCGGTGTCCTGGAAAAGACCTCTATACCCTCTTCCAAGAATGTACATAAAGCATATGGAGCCTGGTGAGAGTACCTCTTCGAAAAGGTGGCAAGATCTGAGTTTCCATGACAAATCACTAACTCTGGCACAAGTAACTGGTGTTCCAATAGTCACCTGTAGAGACTTCCCCACGGGAGAGGGGGAGTATCCAAGTTTCCCAGTGTGACTTAGTTTTCCATTAAGATATACATAAGCAACACTAGCTTGAAATAGTCCAGCCAAAGCATTTGGTTTGCTGTGCACAACTGCTAGATGATGCCACCTACCTTCCTCCATTTCTAGCCCGCTAAAAGTCAAGGAGGAAGAGTTGCTTGTTGCAAGGGTTAGAAGTCCATCATCCTGCAGAAGCAGTTCTGCATAGAAAGCATTTCCATTATCTACAGCCCCAACAGAGAATATTCGAAGAACCTGGGCTCCACTTCCCATGCCATGCCTTCTAGAAGATCCTGCTTTGGGGGCTTCGTTCTCCCTTGCAGATGATTTAAGAAGATTTCGAAATTGAAACCAACAAACAAAAGAATAACCAGCAGCAGGAGGCCATGACCTTTCCCCTAATGGAACTTGAATAGAACCATGTCCTATCTTGCTCATGTCTAACTCCACAAATGGTGCGAGAGCAACATCCTCCGAGCCCATATCCTCTAAAAGAATCAGCCTCTCCATCATTTCAACAAGACAACGGCCAGAGCTTGCAAGTCTCATTTGAAAAATATATCTAATAAGAATTCGGAGTTCGGGTACCGATAGCCTGTCAAGCAAGAATTTCGTATTCTCAGAACAATACGGTAATTATGATATACAGCATCCTAACATTAAAATATGAATGAACATGAATGTGCTTTATGGTCTAATTCCATATAATCATGCAATGTGATATCAAACTCATACTCCATGACTTGATATGATCTTCAAATATCCATGTCAAATAATCAAATTAAGCAAATACTGCCGTAGAGAAATAGAAATCAATTAATGCTCCAAGTAATAATCGTCAGTACCTATAGGCACCAAGAACTTCAACTATCTTCAAAGCTTGAGAAACCAATGGAGAAGAACTTGACATTAAGGGGTATATAGTCTCCAAAATTAGCTGCACACAACCTAGCAGCAGTGGAACAAATACTATTACCATGATTACTAAAATCGGTAAAATGAATTGATATTTAATTGAGCGAATTCGCACCTACAGATGTGAGGTTTTCTTTATTGAAGGAGCTTGCGCAAGCAAGCTTTTCAATAAGATTCAGCAATTCTAGTTGAACCTTTGGAGTAAACAGCAGCAGACAGCGAATGAGCACTCTGATAGCCGCAGCATTGTATACGCGTTCCTTGTCAGGGACAAAAGCACCAGATGGTGTAATCAAAAGAAAACTATCTGTTTCATTTTTCACATCATTAGATACTGATGAAGCTTCTGATGTCAAAATTGGTGGAAGAACTATCTCTAGTGCAAGTTCTAGAAACAATTGTATTACTTGGCGTTCACATTCAACACAGATTAACCCAGATTCAGTAAGAAGATCAGAAAAGGTATGTGAAGCAAGAATAATGTGCAGCTTTGTCCGGTTAACAGCATTATCAGAAACTCCTGCTGTCATTACATGCATCATATACATAAACACCTTAGCACATATTGATATAGATGGTTGGTTTTTTTGTTCTCCATCACTCTGAAAAGAATGAAGTGTGGTCAATAAAAGAGAAAACCCAGTTGCTTCACCAAAAACCCTCTGAGCCGATCCATTATTTACAATTATGCGCCATAAGTATCCAAAGGCATCACATTTTGCATCATCTTGGAGTGTGTATTGAGATCCTGAATCGCTTGTTACCATTCCACTCTTCAAAATCTCAACCAAAACGCCCAATTCTTCAGGATGAGTCTGAATTAAATAAATTGAAGTGAAGGCAATTTAAATACAACACAACTTCAATAAAAGATGTACAACTTAAATATGACAAAGTTGAATCATAGTATACGACAACGGGTTATGAAAGCACAAATCAGAATTGTCATGGTCTAACATGAAAAAGACATTATCACAAATAAGCATCTCACCACCAACAAACTCTAAGAAGTTCTTTTCAGCACGCAACAGGCAGCAAAATGTTTCAACGAAATAAATCATTTGAAAGCTAACTCCTAAACAATGTCTAAACAAAGCATAAAACAATAATTTATGAAAATGTAAAAGTGGTTTGATATATATGCTGCTCATTACTCAAGAACTTCTACATGATACATAAATTAATAGTGAGTATGGCTGAGTGATACAAATCGATCTTTCTTATTAAGATAAAACCATGAAGAATCAGATTTAGAACACGCACCAAAATATCATTAGACCGAAAAATACAAGCACATACACAAAGATCCATCTCATTTAAAGTAGTTGTACAGGGAAATAACAACACAACCTTTAAAGCACTATCACCAGAAATGCTGATAAAGGACATTTCAAGATATTTAACCAAGCAAGTTATAAATCAAAACCTCATAAATTAACAGGGGGAAGAAAAGATAAACATTGTGTATCTTCCATTACAGAGGAGACAACCTTAAGGTCAAATATAAAAGGCAATAAGGTAGTAATGGGAAAAAACAAAAAAGAAAAGAGAAAATAATGAAACAATGTATTTTTTCTTACCTGTTTTGTATCATCAGTAATCAAACATGTCAACACCCGAAGGGCACCTTGGCGGTGTTTATCAGAGGCCAAAAAAGGAAGTGCAGTTGCCACACCATTAGCAGAACGAAATGCTGCTTGATTAGTTTCTGTTTTCTTTAGTAACGAAACTAAACAATCCCAGGCCACTGAGATCGTCCCCTCTTCTTCAAATAGAGGGAATTTACCAGAACCAGATTCTATGAACTTCGGAGAAGAAAGAATTGCATCCTTGTTATCAATGTGCTTCTTAAAGCCGCTGGGGCTAGTTTTTCTCTCCAATGGTCCATGGTCACCAGTAGGGTGCTCGGCCCCCAACAGAAACTTGTGCTGCTTCAGATCATCTAACAGAACCTCCAGCACACCAACCTCTCTTAGAATTTTCTTGTACTGTTGATCAAATGACAAGAGTTTCTCGAAAAAAGACAGAATTGTATGCTTCAATCCAGAAGTTATTGGTTGCTGCAGTAAGCAGCAAAGTGAAAGCAACTCTTGTTCAGGGATGATATTCACAACAGTAACTGCATATTCAAGAATCTTCAAGATTATCTCTTGTAGAGACAAAGGAAAACCAGCCATATTAAGAATCAAAAGAGGAACAGTTCTCAATTGCTGACATAATTTATAGTTTTCAAGATGACTGGAGAACATCTTAAACATTCTATTCAATACTTCGGCCTGCAGTTCTGTACTTTCTGCTTTGATTAAAATGTCTTGCAACATTTGTACAGCTTCTAAATCTTTGACTTTGTCATCATCCTTCTCCCAAATATCATCAACTACTCGGTCAGATGATGATGTATGGCTCCTTCCATGGCCATTAGGTTTAAAATGGGAACTTTTTGAACCTTTTAGTCCAGATGACGAGGAATCTGAGGGACCAGTCCGAGAAAAATTAATTATGACATCGAGAAGTCTACAAATTGTTGGGGAGAGGCTGTATTGAGAGTTGTTTCCTCCTTCTTTTATGTTTCCCCTCTCCTTCCCTCCAGCCGTATGTATACTGTCTGAAGCAGAATCATCAGAAGGTATGGAATAGAAAGTCTGGCCACCTTTATTTTTTGACAGAGTCAATGCAAAGTGAACCAGGTAATGATAGCCATGAGCATTATGAATATCCTCCTGGAGCCTGATACCACCAGACTCTACATGAGAAAAGGGAAGGTCAACATTCTTGTCTTTTCAGCAGTTCTATATATGTCTGTTGTGAAAACCCATGCAGTGCCAGGAATGGTCACATACCAAATTTCTAGCTCAAGATTACTATATCAATTGAGTGATAGATGAAAAAAGTGAAAGAATCCAAGATGGAAAAAAAAATCTCACAGCAAGTCCCTTTAAGTTCAACAGGAGATATCGTTCAAACTTACCAGGTCTATATGACAATTCAACACATTCAAGAAGCAAGTCCACAATGCCCATAGTGTATGCTGGATCACCACAATCAGGATTGAAATCCCTAACAGCATTTAGAAGAATTTTAATCTGCCAAAATGAAAAATAAGAAGCAGCATTAAAGTCAAATGGCTGGATTTTCTAATCAAAAGGAAATAAAAAAATAACTAACCTAAGCGACGCAAAAGACAAGGTACGACATTTGAGGATTTTTTTTAAAGTAAGAAACTTATACTTTTATTGCATATATAGGTATGAGAAATCCCTAGCCTGATTACAGATTCAATTACATAGCATAATTCCAATTCCTAGATACATCAGATATAAGAGTACCCCTAAAAACACTATGACTAAGAGACCATAAAACCACTTTATACTTAATTATATCCCACATCTCATCAATCGATTCAGATCCACCCTCAAAATCCGTTTATTCTTCTCGCCCCAAATATACCACATCACCACTGATACAGCAATCCTCCCTAATCTTATTATTTACTAATTTTTGTACGACATTTGAAGGATTACTAATCACATTCTTGTTTTTTTTTTTTTATAATAGGGGTACCAACTCAAGCCAAATCTTACAAAAATTTGGGTGTTAATCTAAAATGTAACAATTGGGTTATCTGGAATCATTCTTAATTAGCAACAGAAATTTGAAGGTCATGTTTTGTTCACAAATTCAGTATCATAAGGATTAAAGAGATTGGAATAATTGCTCGGGCATTCCTATACTTATATGTGTAATTCTTGAGGGACATATCATCCCTCTCAACTTTACTTATTATTAATAAAATTTCTGATAAATATTTACATGTGTAATGAAAGTCCAAGTCAAATTCGATATAAAGTGATTACTAGTATCAACATATCAACTTATCATGGAGGCCCCGGGATGCTATAAATCTCATGTTCTAGTACCACCAAGACAGATTAGTTTTCTCACAAAAAAAAAAGACGTATCATGTGCTGGCAATAATTAATTATCCAAAGGAAAATATCTTTAAAAGATATATCAATGACGGCTCACTGTAGTCTATAAATCAGATACATCAGGGTTTCAAGATTACTGCATATGCTGATGTGAGGAACACCTCTAAGATTTGACTTATATTTCACGGAACAACGCCAAATTTGCTCCAAAAAAGATCAAGACTATTGGAAATTATTAATTTACAAATCCTCTCTTGATGATTGAAGAGCTGCTCTAACAAAAATTTAAATCAAGGATAACAAGATATTAAACCTAGAACGCCATTTTTTATTAAATTAACTGATGTCAAACATGTTGTATGATTAATAGCAAGAAACAAAGAATAGGTTTGTGCACACTAAAAGTCTAAAAGTAAGTCAAGTGCATATTTGTATACCAGTTGATGCCTGTGTATGTACTTGGCAGTGCAGCCATTTTCATTAGCCAATAGAAGACTAAGGATCTGGAACAACAATAAAACAGAGGGCCATCAGTTCACAAGGTTAAGAAAAATGGGTACATGCTTCCAAGAGTTCAATGTGCAAACAACTAATTGCATTTCAAATACCAAACAAACTTTATTGTTACCTGCATCGCATGCCTATGAAGCTGAATGGCATGCAAAGGAACTAGACCCTCTTTGAATTGAGTGAACACCACCAGAGAACCATTTGCAACCATTTTAAACAGTATTTCAAGTGAATCATCCTCAATCAGACTTTGAGCAGCTGAAGGGTGGCTAGCCAAAGCTTTCATAATATGTACAACACTGCCCTCAACCTGATAATTTTAACAGTGGTAAGAACTTCTCAAATCACATATCAAGTACACATGTTATTTTTAGGAACAATAATTTCATGACCAAGAATATGCTTCCTCTGTTAGCATAGATTCTTTTGATTATAAAACCACACACAGAATAAAAGGCACTATGTCTTCCTTTCTGAAATTAGGCATTAGAATATACAAAAAAACAGCAATGCAAATCAAGGAGCATCATTATATAATATACACATCAATGTGTTAATAAAACATCTAAACAAAAATTTAACAGCTAAATGTTCAGAAAGCATGGAAGATGCAATTTAACATTCCAAAACCAAACTCAAGGACAACAATATCAACAAGAACACATAGAATTCTAGTTCCTTAAGATTTTAACCATTTTTTGACGTCATAGACATCCAGAAACAAAAATCAATAATCACATTAGAGGTGTAGACTGTCGAGGTCAACAAGTTTTGTAACATTAGAAGGAGAGATGTGAGGAGTATTTTAACTGCTGCAGCCTTATTTGACAATTATTTAGATAATAATTGGAGGAACATATTAAAACATCACACACTTTCCACCTTACGCCTGGGGGAAAAGATGTGTGGATCTTATTAAACCTAGATCCTGAAGCAGCAACAGGCAAAGCCTGCTCTCACCTGTGCCTCAAAATCAGCCACATGACCCAATAATTTTCATAACTATGCTAATCACTGTGCAAAACTGACCTGTGACACACTAGGGAGGATTTCTGTATTTTTCTTCAATAACATTTGAACTAACCTAAAGAATAATCGTTAACACGTGATTGGTATGTAGGAATGATTTAGGAATGGAAGGATCATTCCTTAATCCATTCCAAATACTATGATTGGTATATTTTTAATAGGAATGATGGTCATTCCCAAAAGTTATGGAATCGTGATTCCTTCCATACCCAATGGTTTTATGTATTGCATATCATGAGGAATTAGCTTTTTTATTATTGTTTTATAAAAATGTCATCACTTTATTTTTCCCAATATTATTTTCAACTCCCAACCATTACAATAATAATAATTATTATAATTTCAATAATTATTATTAATAATAGAAAAATAATGAAATCATCAATAATAATATAAATACAATTATTAAAAATTCTAAGGGTCAATAATATTATTAAAATAATTTCAAAATTTAATAAATTAAGATTTAATATTATTATTATTAATTAAATAAATAATTATGTATCATCAATAATAATAATTCGACAATCAAAAATAGAAATAATAAATTTTAAAATCAATAATAATAAAATACTACACATATTAATAATATATTAATAAAATATTACTAATAAATAATAATATACAGTAAAAAATGAAAATATTTATCAATGATAAAAGTAATTCAACAAGCAATAATAATAATTTCCTGTATTAATAATAATATATATTACTCCAATAAATAATAATATTTAATAATAACAATTTCAACTATAAATAGTACTCCCTCCGTCCCAGGGAAAGCTCCCCATGAGCTCCGGGCACGGAGGTTAAGAAATATCAATATAATAAGTAGATGTATTAGAGGTGATGTGATTGAGAGAGAGAAAATATAAGGAAATGTGAGGGGGAATAGTTACCAAAAAAGGGATGGGTAGCTTTCTCTGGGACGGACGAAAAAGGAAAGTTGGGTAGCTTTCTCTGGGACGGAGGGAGTAATAAATAAAAAAACAATTTCAATAATTTAAATAATTTTACCCAATACTTACATTTCATTCCTGATTTATACAAATCATAAGAATTGTCATTCCCATGCCATTACTTTCCTAACTTCATTCCATTCATGAAATCCCTTAAGTTTTTGTTTTATGTAAATCATTTAGTTTCAGTTTGATGGACTATGTGTGGTTTTAATCAAAAGGAAACCGGAAATATAGTGGTGCAGGGCTATATTAACCGCTACCACAGCGCAAATTGCATAAAACGTAGAAACTTGAAAGAAGAATAGAACAAAGTAATATCTGCATTAAAATAAAAGGCACCTCAAGCTGGCGAACAGGTCTGATTTCTGCATTGTTGCTTTCATTGACTGCCAACAAGTCCTCACTTTCATTTGGCTTTTTTAAATGACTGTCCCCACCAGGAGCAAGAAGAGCATTTAGGACATGAATGAGACAGCACAAGATCCCAGAATCAAGGAATGATTGTTTATCAATCGGCTGCAGACACAAATTCATCTCGCGTGAGTAATAAAATAATTAAATTGATAAATAACTAGAATAAAAACAAATATGACCCACTCAGACAGGCAACTGCTACTGAAAATCTTACTCATGGCCATAATTTTGATATCCCTAGATCGCATCAATCCAAAATTAATTATGGTGAATGTGAATCATCACTTATGATGAAATCTAATTTATGCTTCAAACATTAGAGCATTTCATTCAATAGAGCATCCAAATGATGTGGTATGAATACCTAGTTCATTGAGAAACATTAGGAAATGTATACTCCACTATTAAATATAATACCCTGATCACCCAAATTGGAAGTCCTACAAACTCCTCTTTGCTAATTCAGAACAATATTCAATGCATCAGATTTCGTTCAAATTCTCGATTCAAAATAATGATATTTAAGAGATTGAAAGGTAGCATAGAATGAGAAGTTCTGAATATTAAAAGTACTTTCATGCTTTCCTATTGTGTCTGACAAACTCTTCTCAAGACAACTTAGGGAATAGAAACAAACAACTGAACCAAGACTTGATGTAATCATTCGGAGTAGAACATCAACAGTGCACAAAGCCAAGAAACTGTATTGAAGTCTTAAGATAGATTGAGTGCACAAACCCCAGACACCAGGAC
The DNA here is from genome assembly GCA_963675135.1 of Galeopsis tetrahit. NCBI lineage: Eukaryota > Viridiplantae > Streptophyta > Magnoliopsida > Lamiales > Lamiaceae > Galeopsis > Galeopsis tetrahit. Next base: position 3,406,304 of record OY776122.1, read on the forward strand.
TTTTACTGCATGTAACAAGTTTGCACCAGGTTTAATGTCATCCTGCAGAAAACTACGAGCATGAGTTTCCATGGTGAAAGATTTCTATTGTTTAAAATAAAACAGGAATAGATTCTTCAGAAGAAACATCTAAAAACACCTTTGTAGTTTCTGAAAAGAACAATAAAACTTTCTCAGCTTCCAAAGCTCTTGTTTTACTGCTAAGCTTCACCTTTTCTATATCAGTTACAAATGCTCTTCCCACAACAAAAGAAAAAATGTGTGTCTCTACTAACCTGCATAAGTTGCATTTCAGATATCAGATAATAACATTATTCTGACTACACCTAGTTGGAAACTCAAGTAGCAAGAGAAAGATAATTATGCTCAATGTGCTTAAGAGTTCACATTAGTTTTAATCTCATAATGCATCTCTAGAAGTGAAACTGTGAATTGCTGATGAAAATACAAAAATATTTCACAAAGAATAATACTCCCTCCGTCCAATTTTATTATGCCCACTTCTCCGGGCACGGGTTTTAATGAATATTAATTAGTTTATGTATAAAGTAGATAGGTTGGGTGTATGATGGGATGTTGTGGGGTCCATTTATAGATAAAGTAATTGTTTATGAATAAAGCTAGTGGCAATTTAGGTAAATAAGTGATGGTTGAAGAGTGGAGATAAAGTAGTGTGAATAGTAAATTTTCCAAATAAGGAATGGGAATAATAAAATTGGACAGCCCGAAAAGGAAAGTGGGAATAATAAAATTGGACGGAGGAAGTAATATATACAGATAATTAATTTTTTCTTATCAAAAAAAGATAACCATTGAAGTATTTTTCAGGCAGTTTGTATGAGAGACGGGTTTGGTTGTTCTATTATGGATGTCTCAGAGGGTATGATTGATTTGGGATTAGAAAACAGAATTTTGGATTTCAAAATCTAAATAATGTTCTATTTAGGGATTTTAGAATCCGGTTTTAAAAAACTCAATACATCCACCCCTACAAACACCTATAAATCCTACAAATACCAGTTACTCTCTATCACACTCTCTCCAATGACTCATTAACGCAAATATGATTTTTTATTCTCACTCCCCTTTTATTCATCACTTTTCACATTCAACTTCCAATAAAACATAGTAATCACTACTCAATCATCTAATCCTCACAATTACAATCAAGAATAATATATTAATACAACATCAAACACTTTTACACATCAATTTTACAAAAAGTTAAACTCAAATCGCAAAGCAAACCCTCCATTACTATTTATCAGGATTTTGAATCCACTAGATTTTAAAATCCAGATTACAAAATCACTAAATCCCAAATCAAAAATACCCAAAGGAAAATTTCATCAGCTAAATAAAAGCTACTCCTACAATTAAACCTTTTCAAATTTGGTCTATGAAGAAACATAATAATTGGCGGCGTAACATATTTAGCATGTATAAAAGAAAGAAAATGGACATCCATTTAAAAGCATTTTGAGACATATAATAACTGAAAATGAAGTGAAGAAGAGAAATTTCCCCCTTACATGGAAATCAATTGGGCAACATTTGTGTGTTGCTTCTCTAATCTACAAAAATATTCTACAGCCCAATTTAAGGCCTTCTCCTTCTCCTGTGACACAAATAACATGGTGATGAGTATATCAATAGCAGTATAACTATTAGCGTCCAGTATTAATACTTCTCAAGTTACAGGACGAGGTGAAGCAGAAGCAGGATTATTAATCAAAACAAGAATAAGTTTACATCGAGAGCATTTTAAGACATACTACAATACCTTTTCAGAACTAGATGAACGAAACTCTTCCCAGTATCTCTTGAAATCCAACTCCAGTTCATGTTTGTCACTGCTTTTAAGGATTTGAAAGGGCAAAACCAAAGAACTTATATTACTGTATTGTACTTGAACAGCCAAATACAATCAAGCAGAATAGGCCAAATTCATGGAAGTTCCAATGCAAATGCTTTAAGAACATTAACATAAATACTATGACGATCGGCAGTATTGTAGACATAAATCCCAGTTTAACAGAAACACAATATGAAGATAAGCCTCCCGGAAGTGATTAATATAATCAATACTCTTCTCAGAATCTCCATCAGATTATATATTACTAACTTTTTCATCCGTTACAATTTTTTTTGTCTTCATTCATAAAATTTATGTTTCCTAAAAAAAGGTCTTCCATCTGCAATTCTCTTTATCTTGAACCTCCCAAGAATTGTTTAGAGCTCATAAGGATTAGAAGAACCCAAACAGTTGTAGAAAATCTCAAAATTCCAGAAATTTAGGCTTTCCATTCCAAACCAATATGACCAAACCCATAAGTATTTTATGCGATGATACATTCCAGCAATTTACCTTATGAATCCCATATCAGCACTCTGTTTACTGTGGATAATGACACATAATGTACTAATTGCTCTTTCAAGGAACCCAAAGGCTTAAACAAAAGATATTATAGGCTTCATTAAAATATTGCACATTTGAATCTCAAAAAAGTCGCAATTGCAGTTATATCCTAGTAAATGACATCGTTAAAATAGTAAAACTAAAAGCAGGCATATTATGTGACCTTTTTATGGTCAAAACTGAATTTAAACTAGAGAAGAGAACTTGAGGAAAGCAAAGAAAAAGAGGTTTAAGCACAACTGAAAAAATATGGAGAGCTTAATGCATATAACCTCCAAGAATACCAGGTCAAGCTCCAATCAAGTATTAACAACCAAAGTTTTTTTCTTTCTAAGGCATGTCACCACCATCAAACTGAGACTGAACACTTGAAAGCTACCTAAAGGGCTAATTCAATAAATAACTTCACGCAATTCAGCTCATAATTCTTAACGATTCATTACGTTGTTGTCACTGAAAAATAGAGGTTTATTGAGTATTCAATCCTAACCCAGAAATGAAAAACTCGTGGTATGAGCATTATTTTTACTGTAACACGTGCTCTTCTCTGCTAATGGGATGTTCAAAACTGCTAACCAATAACGAAGTTCTCTCTATGGAACTAAGTTCTCAAAAGAAAACAAGCAAAGGCCTCAAGTGCATCGCATGTCCTATAAACCAATCTTAATACCAAAGTCCAATTTGATTAGGGCGCTGAAAAATGCCTATATATGAGTGAAATTGCATAAGTAAGCTGCTATCTGGCCAAAGCATGACATTTCAAATTCCCCATCTCCTTCGTTAGACAGATTGTAAAATTTTCAAAACTAACTACTGGAAAAACAAAACCTCCAGCAAAAGAAGCAGCTACGACTTTTACCCCCAAAAAAAGCTGGATTATGTTAACAATATGTCACACTTAGAACATGTTCCAAATCCTCTACCATGATTTTGAGCAAACACGTTTCTAGAATTTGACGCATGTACAAGTAGAATAAGAACTCAGCGATTATCATTTTAAATATACTTATACTCATCAAGTTAATGAGCAATCATCATCAATAACATAGACCCCCTTAACATTATATAAAGTCTCCGCCACAAACTCTCATGGAAGAAACATTGAAAGTGAAAAAATTTATCCCGTACGAGCTAACCATAGTTTGTTCATACCTAACTATCAAAAATGGCCAAACAGTTAATTGGTCATTTTTACACCCCGGGGTGGCAGCAGCAACAAAAAAAATAAAAATACAAGCGAGAAAAAAAAAAAAAAAAAAAAAAAAAAAAAAACAGGAAAAAGAAAAACAAAAACAAATTGAGAAGTCTTGGTAAAAATTATTTTTTTAAAAAAAAAAACAAAAAATCTACCTTGAAGACGATGACCAGAAATCTTGAACGGACGAGGATAAATTGTTGGCATTGTTGCTACTGCTGCTGCTTTCTTTTTGGGCCGGAGAAGATGGAGTTGACGACGACGATGCGGGAGCCTGCGTTAAACCAACTTTTTCCTTGAAGTCTTTAAGCAATGTTACCCATTTCATCGTTTTCTTCCCACTTGATTTCCCAAACATAAACGAGCAGAAATCTCAACTAAACACAACAGATGATAAAAATACACATAATAGCAAGAGCTCCCTCATACGACTTCGGCGATCAGATCCCAAATCGCAACCCTTCTAGATTATGTCTAGAAGGATCTCCAGCTCGTTTCCCAAATTTATATACAGGAACAACGAAAACGAAATTTGAAAACACAAATGTGATGAATTGGACTGGAATTAGGGATTCAGAGCGGCAAGATCTGTAAATACAGACGTGCGTGAATACGTATATTCGATCGAATTCTGCTAATTTTTCAAAATTAATCTAATCTATATTATTATAATATGTGGTAAATCAACAAAAATGTAAGTCAAACAATATAGTAATCGTTGTTTTAGATAATTTGAAACTTGGATTTGCCCTAGAGAATGGGAGTGGAAAGAAATGCAGCGTTTTGTGTAATTGTTTTCGGACGGCCTCTCCGCGCCTTGTTTCTCGCTCTCTCTATATCTTTTTCTTTCTCTCTCTAAAAATGTTATATACATACACTGTAATTGTATCTATAAACACTTGTTTATTTTTTCCTTTTTATTTCTTAAACCCTGTTGTTATTACTAAAACTCACGATTTTCCACGTCGGCGTGGGATCCACGCCTCACGATCTTCCACGTGGCACGCTGAGATCGATGCTCACAACGTGAAGCCCTGTCACTTTTGCTTTTCTTCCTTTCCTTTTTTATTTTTGTTTTAATTTTAATAATACTTCTTTTAATAGATTGTTCATTTATTATTTATTAATATTATTTTTTTTATTTTAAAATATTAATTGTTTTGTTATTTTATATAGAATTGTCCATTTATTAATATTATGGACATAATTTTTTTACAAATTTTCTTGGAATAATTAAAGATGGAGAGAAAAATAAAAAGAATGAGTAAATTAAAAAAAACGAATAATAATTGCTTCAATTATTCTGGAAGAGAGATTAAAATTTGTTTTAAATGAGAAATTATATTAATTTACATATGGATAATTTAGAAAAAAGTATGGTAAAAATAGGTAAAGTAATAAACTTTTTGAAATAATATTTAAGATTAAAAGTGACAACCTCTTTGAAATTGAGGGAATATATATGGTAGGTAATTTGATTGAATTCAAAATTGGTAGGAGTATCAATTTATGAGATTAAAATCAAAATGTATATTTCATATTCAAATTTAAAATTAAAAACTTAAGGCTCCATTTGGGAGGGATTTTATCTATAGATTTTAATCCACCGTCTAAATTCTCATTTGTTTGAATTAAAAAGTAAATAAATGAATTTAGCATATTTTTTTTATTTAAAATTAAAAAAATTTTAAATACTCACTAAAATCATATCATTTAAAATCCAAGTATTTTATCCAAACAAGTATTTTAAAACTTTTCAATTGAAATACTTTCTCAAATCAAATTTCTTCATCCAAACACAATCTAAAACTGCAAAAATTTTAATCCCTTTAACTTGTGTACAAAATTTAATACGTATAAGAGTTGTTTATGAAAACACTGATTTGGATGATAGAGCTGAACAAAAAAATTATGTCCATTTTTTCGAAAGGACAATTTAATAAAATGATGATGTAATTAGTGGTAAATTTTATTGGTGATTTAAATTGAATATTTTTAGCGGTTTAATAAATACAGTATTTAATTTTTCTGTTTGGCGTTTGGAGAACTTGTATGATTTTGGATTTTTTATTTTATTTTATTATTATTACTACTTTTTAGGGTTTCTTGATTTGATCAATTCGGATTAAGCTTTGTTTTCATTCGTGACATGGACTTCTTCTTTTGTTTAAATAGTGGGATTTCATTCTTTTCTCTTTTTGAATTGAGAATTCAAATCTTTTACGAGGAGAAAATTCCTTACGTATTTTCATAATACAAGAAAAATAATTTTACTCACCTTATAAGAAAAAATGTTTTTTATGGTCATGATAATATTCTTGTTATAAAAAAGCATTTCTACCTCACAATAAATTAATTTATTTTAGATTGTTTTTCATTAAGACAAAGTTATAGTATTCGTGCAATCCTACTTTTATTACATCACTTTTTAATGACACTTTTAATTGGTAATATCACATCTTTTAATTTGTTATATTATCATTTTTGGATAAAAATAATAATTACACTTTGATTTGTTATAATAACAATTTTCAATTGATAATATCAACAATTTTGATTTATTATTAACATTTCAGTAAAAATAAAAATATATATATATACACACATAGTACTTACACAGTAATTTTTTTGATTTGCTATATTAACATTTTTTAGTAAGTTGCAAATGCAATTTTTTACGATGCACCCTTCAATACATAAAATTAATCAAACAATTTTAATATATTTTACATCCGTAATAAATTTATATAAAATATAATATACAATATTATTTTATATTGATATTTTCAAATATTTTCATCCACCCTTTAAATTTTACTATGTGATGTCTTTCTTGTGTGAAAGCTTGTGTTTTTTGCTATATATTTAAATGGATAACTCGGTTTACAACAAGAGAACATATCAAACAAAGAGTGCTAATAACCTAATCACAAGTTTCAAGTTCCCTTTTCTAATGATGTTGGCAATATATATACAATTCATTTTAATAAATTCTTACGCAGTTTGTTGTTATGAAGTGTGAGAAGTATTTGCTCATCCATTAAATCAATTTGTATTTGTCTTTTTCACTAAATTAATATTTTTTTATTCGACTTACATGAGATAATCTTACTAGAAAATGATTATAATTTTTTATTTTTTTGGGTGGGGTATAATTGGATTGAGTCAATTTAAAACACCTGCAATTTTTTATTTTTCTTATTGCCAATTGACGATGTAGAAGGTTAGGTGTGAATTAGTCTTTTTCTAAGTAAAAAAACACTCTAGAAGATTAATTGTCAACTTTAATTTTTTTGTGGGTTTCATTCACACTTCTTTGTTATGATTATTGAATAGCCAAGTGATATATTTCAAGTCTCTTTCAATAATTCAAAATTAGTGCACAATTACGATCTCGCCACTTAATAAAATTACATGAGTGTTTTTATATTATATTTAAATTACTATAGTGATTTATTCTTAATTTATAGCAGTATTATTTGCATGTTGTTGTATTGTAGACTCCTAAATTACATTTTCTTCCTCTTTTTTTTTTTTTTTGATGGAAAGTTAAATACCCATCCCTTTTTTCCCCTCCCCATGACTCGAACCCAGGACCTAAGGCCTAAGTAGTGGTGCTCTAACCACTTGAGCTATCCCACTTTGTCACATTTTCTTCCTCTTAAAAAATGATTATATGCATGTTTTTAGATAAACCAGTATTTCACTACTATATACTCCCTTTGTTCAATTGAAAATTTCTCAACTTTTTGTTTCGTCCATTTTAATAAAAGTTATTCATTTCTTTTGACAAATTATTCTCTTCACATTTCATTATATTTTTTCTCTTTTTCAATTACATACCCGCTCATACATCTACTTATTCTATTATATTTTTTAACTCTACTCAAAACTCATATGTATGAATTATGAACGTTGATGTCATTTCAGCTCAAGTATATATTACTATTAGATAGTAATTATTACTCCCTCCGTCCAATTTTATTATGCCCACTTCTTCGGGCACGGATTTTAATGAATATTGATTAGTTTATTCATAAAGTAGATAAGTTGAGGGCAGGGGCGGATGCAAGTATAAGCTGGGAGGGGCCTTGGCCCCCCTCAATTCAATTCCAACTTCTATATATTATAGTATTGATTAGATATTAGATGTAGAAATTTTTAATTTAAAAACCTTACTTAAGCGTGTTTAAAGTCATAACAAGGCTATAAGTAGTTTATAATTTATTCCAGAATAGTTGAAACTTTGAAATTAATAATTTCAGTTAATTTTTATTATATAAAAACATATTTTATGTTCCTATAATTAGTTTTTTTATTCGAAAATTATGAATTAAATAGGGATACTTTATAAAAAAAATAAATACTTTAATTGATTCGTTCTAGTAGAAGTTTTCTATTACTTTTGGCACATAAATTATGAAATATGATAGAATAAATAGGTAAAATAATATAATGAGATGTGAGATAGAATAGTCTACTAAAAAAAGGAAAGAAAAACTTTTATTAGAATTGACGAAAAATGAAATGATTTACTTCAATATGTCAAACAAGCCTATGATGAAATTAAATCATGTTTATTATTAATGTTGGATTGGGGTGGTATTATTAAGTAATACAATTATTTTTTAAAATTGTGTGAAATATTTATTACTCACGAATTTGGCCCCCCTCTCGAGTCAATCCTGGGTCCGCCCCTGGTTGAGGGTATGATGGGATATTGTGGGGTCCATTTGTAAATAAAATGATTGTTTATGAATAAAGTGAATGACAAAGTAAGTAAATAAGTGATGGTAGGAGGGTGGAGATAAAGTAGTATGAATAGTATTGTTTTTAAAAATGATATATGCATAATAAAATTGGACAACCAAAAAAGGAAAGTGAGAATAATGAAATTGAACAGAGAGAGTATTATTTTTTTGGAATTTAGGTGTATGGGAAAATCGTGACTTTGAAATTTCAAAAAAATTATATAGAATGGAGATCATAAAATTCCAAGTCCGTACATGTAACCGTGTGAGTCCTGAAAGAAACATAGGGACTTCTTTTTAAAATTGATATGTACATTATTGATTTTCGAATTAGCCGTAACTTGCACATATAAAATTTCGAATGTAATCAAGACTTCATCATTTTTCTTTTTAAAATCTTCATGAAACTTGCAAATTCGAATGACTCTTGATATTAATTTCAAATCAATATTAATTATTATTGTCCGTGTCGCTTATGTGTGATATAATCGGGTTTTTTTTTTTTTATAGTTTTCTTTGTATTTAAGCATAAACTTCATATTATAAGCCTTAAAAGAGATTTTAATTTTCAGTCTTACCTCAAAAGTTAAAACGTTGTGAGAAATTTTTTGTTTAGTTGGAACCATATTCAAACACACATATCGATCTCGAAATATTGAGAGATGGGCAGTTTGAAAAGTTCTGAGTAGTTTGAGTTGAATTCATTCAAAAGTTGAGTTTGTAATAAGGGTTTTTCGGATGTTAATCCCACAAATGGAGATGTGGCCATTAAAGTGTTCTTTGACACTTTAAATTAAACATTCCTTGAAAGAAATTAATATCACAATTAAATCGATGAGAGTGAATGTAAAAACTGGATCTTCAAATGATTGGAGTATAAATCTTTGTGTATTTTATTGGTTTGATTATAATTAACTATCGTATTCATAGTTTTCACAGTATAAAAACTCATTCATCTTTATTGTCACTCACATATTTTTATTGTGTGTCTCGAATCTCGATATCCAATTCAACGATCAATTAATTTAAGAAATCAATTCCATTATTTATGACCGTTTAAAATTAGAATTTTGTGTTTTGTTTGAACTATAACAGCATGATTGTTCTTTAAAAAAAAAACATTTAAAATGGACTTGTTTTAAAATGAGAATAAATTTGAGTGTGACGAAATTGAGAATTCAATATATACGTGTGATGGCAAGCACCGATAGAAATAGAATGTCTATTACGCTTTCTTGTCCAATTCAATACTAAATGCTAGTAATAATTATATATTGCTTTCAAAAAAATATAACAATAATACTTGAAAATGATGGAAAATAAAATAAAACATTCATTATTTCAAAGTAAAGAGTTACTACACGTAAAAATGAGGAGAAAAAATAAAACAAAACAACACATTCATTAAAGTAAATAGTTACTATACGTAAAAATGAGGAGTGAATAGAAGGATAATTTTTTATTCTGTCATAATTGATATAATACGGTGTCCATTTATATATAAATATATATATATATTTGTATCTACGTGATGAGAAATTAGAAAATTATCCAGATTGAAATAGGAGTGAATAGAAGGATCGTTTTAACACTTTAATATAGATGATACAGTTATAAAATTAAACCTTATATAGTCTTGAATAAGATGATCTAACATTGAAACGAAGTATAAACTGAACATGTTGGTTTAAGACTTTAATATAGATAATGTTAATTTTGTACTAATTTAGATCTAGACAAATCTTTTCTCTATAGTTAGATCTAGAAAAAGATGTAGATCTGTAGATCCGTCATCAAACGCCTCCCAAATCCGCCCCATTCAAATTCGTTGTTGTCGTCCTTCTGATTTTCTTTTCAGTGATATTTACTCGTTTTATGTAGGTTTTCTAGGGTTTAGTTGGGTTCAGTGGGTATGTTATTCTGACGGAGCCACGATGATCATTTGAGAGAGTGTCCGTTGATTTTTTTTTTCTTGTTGTGCTTTGCTTTTGTTGGCTTTTGCGCCTCGTGTACCTTTGTGAAGCTTTAAGTTACTTTTTGAACTCTTTTCTCCTTCTGTGATTTTTTTTTATTGGGCTTATGATTGTTAGGGTTTTGATATTTAATGAATTTTTGTTTCTTGCTTTTTGATAGGAGAGCACCTTAGTATGAGAATGCTTCGTATTAAAATTGGAGATTCAAACGTAATCGTGAGATAAAAAGTGCACTCGTATTCTTTTTTTCACGATTGAAGGGGACAACTATACTATATTATGGATCCAATTTAGTTTGAAAATCACGAGTATGAGTTTAAAGTTGTGTTCTATGATATATCGAGTAATGTGTTTATTATTTTTGTTGTCTCTCTCTATATTCTAAAACCTACGCATAAAACCAGTGGATTATAGGCTTAATTAAAAATGCCAAGAAAAGTGGTGGCCCTACGCGGTTTAGATATATAATTTGATTGACTAATTAATTAAAACTTCAAACATGGGATGGCGCGAATCACGCAATGAAAAAAGCAATGATTAATTTTTTAATTAATGAGGGAATTTTTTTTATTTTTTTTTGTCTAAGTGATCAATTTTAGCTCACTTTTTTTTCTTTAAACAGATTTGGCACATTTTTTTCTATCAAAGGTATAAGCGTGCTTTTCAATTTGTGTATAAACCAACTTCTCTTAAAAATTATGCCAAAACGCGTTTTACGTGGATAATTGAAATTAAGTGTAAAAATAGATTATAAGTACTACTTAAAATCGGATTACGACTTGACCTACTAAAAGTCTAGTCTGGTTTACTTACTAAATGAGTCGAACTAAGAGCATTCATATCGGTCATTTAAAATCACACTTGATAATCTAATTGATTGAAAGTGAAGTTTAAAATCACCGTAACATTTTGTTAAATTGGAGAGAAGCTATTTCGTCCAAAGGGTTGAATGGTGTTTTTAAACTCTACAAACTGCTTCCAAAATCACTTTTTTTAAAGCTGCTCTAGCTCTCACAACTTTTACTTTTGAGGAGTGTTTTTAAACTGTTTATAGAGTTTGCAAACACCCCCTTAGTGAGAGAAACTGCTATGGTAACTCTAATCCTACGGGCCGCAACCGACTAAACGAGCTAAAACTTTATCCAGTTCACTCTTAACGATTCAACAAAAGTGGAGATTAAAACTTAATCCTAACAGGTCACATGCTACAACAATTTTTTTTTTTTAATTTAAATTCCAAAATTTCATCTTAATGCATAGTTATGAAGTTAAAAATTGATAGTTGTTTACCTTTTCCATATTTATAATTAATAAAAAAAAATTCCATTATTGGGATGTAACAATCAAATTTCATCATCTTCTAAATGGTAGGTTTTATAGAAAATATACGAAATATGATTTCTTGATTAGTTGTAAAGGTAATTTACAATGGGTATTTATACAAGAGATATTTAGGTCTAACCTAACCTTAATGGGCTTTAAAAGAGAGAGAGCCCATAGGAAACTAAGATGGGCCTATATAATAAATAAGGGGCGCGGCTAAAGGCACCCGGCGATCCTATGAGTACACCCACCAATCATTTTTTTAATCTTCCCGAACATGTAAATTGTCTCATATACCCCTAGGGTAAAATCTATGAAAAAAACAAGGATGAGTACACCCACCCATTCTATTTCACATAATTATCTCCACCAAATTGGGGTTCCCAATGCTTCTCCACGCTCAACGAGATGCGCCAACCTCGGGATGCTTTACTCCTAACCCCACAAGGTTCCGAGACGGAGCTTAACCTGAGTCTCGGTTAAGAACGACGATGATCTACGTTTCACACGGCGCACGATTCCATGGATAGTTTCATTCGACATCGTGATGGAGGACATAGCTTACGATCATCGGCTTTGATCATGCCACTAGGCATTTTATTAAGACATTGCACAATGATCCGAACAAACACCAAAACAAACACCATTCTTAACAAAAAAAACTTCAAAATTTCAACAAAAATAAACATGTTCGAAAAATTTTACAGAATGTTCCAAAATAACAAGATGTTCGAAATTTTTTCCAGAACAAACATCAAATGTTCGAAAAAAATTCCAAAACAAACATCAAATGTTCGAAAAAAATTCCAAAACAAACACCAAATGTTCGAAAAAAATTCCAAAACAAACACCAAATGTTCGAAAAAAATTCCAAAACACATGTTCGAATTTTTTTCCAAAACAAACCCAATATGTTCGAAATTTTTTCCAAAACAAACTGAATATATTCGAAAAAAAATTCCAAAACAACTCAAATTTATTCGAAAAAAAAGATCGAACAAGATGTTCGAATTTTTTTCCAAAACAAACACGGATTGTTCGAAATATTTTCCAAAACAAATTCAATAGGTTCGAAAATAATTCTCAAACTTCTAAAATACCAAAATTTTCCTAAAATTCCTAATTTTTTAAAAAAACCCTAAATCAAGAAATCAAAAAACTAACCTACTTGTCTTCTTCAAAGGCCGCGTCCACTGGCCGGCGACGTGAACGACGGCCGCTTCGCACTAAGGAGAGGCGACAACGGCCGCTTCGCACAGAGGAGGGGCGACGACGGCCGCTTCGCACGGAGGAGGGCAACGACGGCCGCTTCGCACGGAGGAGGGGACGAGGGAGGAGGAGATGGGTTGCACACACCTCCAGCGGCGGCGGCGTTTGAAGGAGGAAGGGGAGGGGGCGCGACGTCGCTTGGAGGAGGGGCGGCCGCGTCGCTTGGTCTTCTCTTCAAACGGAGGGGTGAGGAGGTGGGCCGCGGCTGCGGCCGCCTGAGAGTGGGAGGAAGGTTGGAGGCGGTGGGAGGAAGGGAGAGAGGGAGAGAGGAAAGAAATTTGGTGGGTGTACCAAAATGAGAAAAATTAGGGTTATGAAGAAGAAGGAGGAGGGTATTTTAGAGTTTTCCACGTGGGTGTCCTCATTCGTTTTGTGGGTGTCCTCATCGCGTGGGTGTACTCATAGGATCGCCGGGTGCCTTTAGCCGCGCCCTAAATAAGAGTAAGTGAATATTTAACAATATAGGTCCAATACGCCCCCTCAAGATGGAGCACCATTGGTGAGTCCAATCTTGGACATGAGAAGTTGTAGTCGTGTGCTGGAGAGAGGTTTCGTGAGGGCATCCGCAAGTTGATCGGCAGAGGAGACATGAGACACACGTAGTTGCTTTGTCTTGATGAGACCACAGACAAAGTGAAAGTCAATTGCAATGTGCTTCATTCGCGAGTGAAAGACTGGATTCGAGCACAAGTAGGTGGCACCAATGTTGTCGCAGTAAAGAGCTGGTGTAGGCAAGGTGGGGAAGTGGAATTCCTGGAATAGAGATTTGAGCCATTGAACTTCAGAAGCAGCAGCAACAATTGCCCGGTATTCAGCCTCGGTCGAGGAGCGAGCAACAGACTTCTGTTTCTTAGACGACCATGAGATAGGATTGGATCCTAGAAATATAATGTAGGCATTGGTGGAAGTTCGGTCGTCTTTGTCACCGGCCCAGTCGGCATCAGTGAAGCAGTGAAGCGATGAGGATGGACTAGAGGTGAGGGTGACCCCAACATTCCTTGTACCATTCAGATACCTCAGTAGACGTTTGGCAGCACCCCAGTGGGTGGTAGTGGGTGCATGCATAAATTGCGACAACTTGTGCACGACAAATGCAATGTCCGGCCTGGTGAGTTGAAGATATTGAAGCGAACCAAGGACTTGTCAGTATTGGGTAGCATCTGTAGGTGGGGACCCATCTGAGATAGATAGGCGAGCACAGGTTGGTAAAGGGGTGCGAGCAGGTTTAGAAGCAATCATGTTGTACCGGGCGAGCAGGTCAGTGACATATTTGCGTTGAGAGAGGAAGCATCAGTTTTTAGATCTAAGAACTTCCACTCCCAAGAAGTAAGATAGAGGACCAAGGTCCTTGACCGAGAACTTGGCATGGAGGTCGGTAGACACACGGGCGAGCATGGGTGAATTATTGCCCGTTAGAATGAGGTCGTCGACATAGACGAGGAAGTAGGAGACCACCCCAGTGTTGTTGTAGACGAACAGAGATTCATCCGAGTGAGTGGGGGTGAACCCAATTTCTTCGAGAAATGAGCGAAGAGCATAGTACCAAGTGCGAGGAGCCTGTTTTAAGCCATAGATGGATTTGTGTAATTTGCAAACATAAGATGGAAAAGTCTTATCTACAAAACCGGGGGGCTGGGCCATGAAGATAGTGTCATAGAGTTTGCCATGGAGAAAGGCATTGTTGACGTCGAACTGTTGGAGGGGCCGTTGCTGGGTAACAGCAATGCTGAGAACTGCTCGCACAGTGGCCGGCTTGACGACCGAACTGAAGGTCTCGGTGAAGTCAACACCTGGTCGTTGGTTAAAACCTTTGGCAACCAAGCGAGCTTTGTATTTGTCAAGAGAGCCATCAGGTTTTCGTTTAATACGAAAGACCCACTTGGAGTCGACCACATTCTGAGATGGAGTGGGAGGGACTAAGTCCCAAGTGCCATTCTGAAGGAGAGCATCAAACTCAGCCGACATGGCTGCTCGCCAATTTTTGTCCTTGAGTGCCTGTGAGACACAGCTCGGTTCAATGTCAGTGGTGACGACAGAAGTAAGTCCATACCTCGGATTAGGCTTGAACACTTGATTTTGAGATCGAGTGACCATGCGAGGTGCAGGAGGTCTTGGGGGAGCATTGGTCGTCACAAGGATGTCGGATGTGGTAGCGATCAACGGAGAGGTAGGTGTGGGTGGGGTCGGTCGAGGTATGTCCGGTTGATCGACCAGTGTGGGATGGTGGGGGGTGGTAGTGGTCGGCACTGTGTTGGGGGCGAGGATGGTTGTGGCAGGGTTAGGAAGTGAGGGTGTTATAAGGATGGGCGAGGAGCCGGAATCAGAGAGAGTAGGCGGCGAGGAGTTAGAGGTCGCCGAAGGAGATGGTTGAGTAATGAGAGGAGAGATGGAAAAGAGAAACGTATGTTCAACAAATTGAACATGACGCGAGGTGTAGATTCGGTTTGTGGAGCGATCAAGACAGAGATAAGCGGTTTGTGTGGGCGAGTATCCGATGAAGATACATGGAGTGGAGCGAGGATCAAGTTTGTGAGTGGTGTAAGGGCGGAGCAAAGGATAGCAGAGGCAACCAAATATACGGAGTTTGGATAGTAGGGGGTCGAGCAATGAGTTTTTCATAGGAGGATGCCATGTTGAGATTAACTTTGGGAAGGCGGTTTATGATATAGGCTGCCGAGTAGACGGCATAGGGCCAGTAGGTGAGAGGCATGGAAGCATGGTGAAGGAGAGCTAGGGCTATGTCGACCACATGGCGATGGCGACGTTCGGACATGCCATTATGTTCGGGAGTGTGAGGTGGGGTGGTAAGGTGTGCAATGCCATGGGTTTGAAGAAAGGGGCGAAGAGTAATGAACTCTCCTCCATTATCTGAGTAGAATGTTTTGATTGTGTTTTGATAGTTGTTTTCAACAAGAGTTTTGAATGTGGTAAATGTAGGTAGAACATCCGATTTTCGTTTTAGGGGGTAAACCCATATGTATTTGCTGAAGTGATCAACAAATAACACATAGTATTTGTAGTTATCAGGGGATAAGACAGGCGACGACCAAACATCAGAAAAGATAACATCAAGTGGTTTAGTAGATATAATGCTCGAATCATAAAATGGTAGTTTGTGACTTTTGATACAAGAGCAAGAGTTACAGTTAAAGTGTTTGGATGGTGCACCAGATAAGTTAAGCTTAGAAAGGGTGTGGGAAAGGATTTTTGTCGATGGGTGGCCAAGGCGAGCATGCCAGGTGGTCGTTGTGAGGTGTTGAGTGGTGAAGGCTTGCGGGGAGGTGATGGACATGTGTGCTGGCCAAACATACAAATTATTGATACGACTCCCAACGAGGAGAATGCTCCCCGAGTGACCATTCCGCACCTGAAAGGAAGAGTGACCGAAGACAATGTTAACATTATTATCACGATAGAGGCTTGAGACCGAAATCAAGTTTTTCGAGATGAGTGGGACGACCAAGACATTTGAAAAACTGAGAGATTTAAGTTGAGGAAAACACATAGAGCCAGTGTGAGAAATGTGTAAACCTTTACCATCACCAATTTCTACATTGTCAGGCCCATTAAAGGGCGAGTGGAGAGAGAGGTTGGCGAGGTCGTTAGTGATGTGATGAGAGGCACCAGAGTCAAGTATCCAGTGGTCGGATGGATGAGACGAGGAGGCTGAGTGTGCCGAGTAAGCTGGGCGAGCATCCGTCTTAGGTCGACGAGATGGAGGTGGTGCAAAGCTGCCCTGTGGGTTTGGCCTAGGGGTGGGCATAAAACCGAAAAAACCGAAAAACCGAACTGAACCGACGAATTTCGATTTATTCGGTTGTTCGGTTCGGTTTGGTTGAAATTTTTTAAAATTTCGGTTTTTTCGGTTCGTTTCGGTTCGGTTTATATTTTCTAAAAACCGAATAAACCGAACCGACCGAACTATAAATAAAAATTAATATAATTAATTAATAAAAAATATATATATAAATAAAACCCTATATTCTAAACATTCATTTCCATTTCTGCCGTTTCTTTTCCATTTCTGCCTTCCCTACTTCCATCTTTTCCATTTCTGCCTCCCCTACTTCCACCACCGCCGTTAGTTCCACCAGTGCCTTCTTCGACGTCTGCCTCTCTTCGTTGTCTTCGACTCTTCCACCACCACAGTATGTTCTGCTTTACTTGAATGCCTTTTTATTTAAGTTATATATGCTAGTTTTGTTTTGAAATTTTTAGATTATGTTTTTAGATATTTGATTTCATTGAATATAAATAGGAGATCCACTATTCTAGTGCAACATATTAATTATATTTCCAGATTTTTTTGTAACATATTATTTAATTTGTTTTACAGTAGATTATTTAGCATATTTAATAACAGATTTTGTATATTTGATAAAGATTGCTTACCTTTTGTATTATTGTTTTGATTTACAACAGATGTCTATTTCTCAAGAGCAAGCAAATGAAATTACTCAGCGTGAACCGTGAAGTGAAGAAGGATCTGAACAGCCAACAACTCCTCGTACTTCCGCTTCAGCTTCAAATCCCCCCAAAAAACGGAAAGCAATTCCTAAAAGATCAATTGTGTGGGATCATTTTGTTCCTTTCTTGGATGAGGAGAATGAAAGAAAAGCTCGATGCATGAGCGTAGAAACTAGTCAGACATTGTTAAACTTTAATGAGGCTACTAGTAGTTCTATGGACGTTGGGACTACTTGGAAATTTGACAAAGAGTTGCTTAGGAAATCTATAAGTCGGATGATTATTGTGGATGAGCTGTCTTTCAAATTTGTTGAAAATGATGGGTTTAACGATGTGATGTATAATGCTTGCGGACCTAAATTTAAAGTACCATCTAGGCGGACAGTTTCACGTGATTGCTTTGAGCTCTACATAAATGAAAAGAATTATCTAAAAGCTTTGCTGGAATCTTCAAATCAAAGAGTTTGTCTTACTATAGACACATGATCTTCTATACAAAGAATCAATTATATGTGTTTGACTTCTCATTACATTGATAGTGATTGGAAATTGAACAAAAATATTTTAAATTTTTGTACAATTTCTAGTCACAAAGGTAAAGATATTGGTTTGGAAATTGAAAAGTGCTTGAAAGAATGGGAGCTTGATAGAGTGTTTACTATTACAGTAGACCATGCTTCTTCATGATACTGCAATTTCATATTTGAAATAACAAATGAGTGATTGGAGAAGTACCATTCTTAAGTGTGAATTCATTCATATGAGATGTGTTGCTCATATAATCAATTTAGTTGTAACTGATGGTTTGAAAGAAATTGAGATTTCAGTATTGAAAATTAGGGTTGCAGTACGTTATGTGAGACAATCCCCGGCTAGGTTGAAGAAGTTTAAGGAGTGTGTTGAACATGAGAAAATTGTGAACAAAAGTTTGTTGTCTCTTGATGTTGACACAAGATGAAATAGTACTTATTTAATGTTGGAGTCTTCTCAAAAGTTTGAAAAGGCATTTAATAGGTACAATTTACATGATCCCAACTTTGACACTTGCTTACTGTAAGAATCTCAGGCTCTCTATATGTCACATCTAACTTGTTTTTCCATGAAATTTATATGGTGGATTGTTTGTTGAAATCATGGATGGTTAGTGATGATGATGAGTTGTGTGCAATGGCAATGAGAATGAATGCAAAATTTGATAAGTATTGGGGAGATCCAAAAAAGATGAATAAAGTGATATTCATTGCAGTTATTCTTGATCCTCGATACAAGTTAGATTGGTTTCACTTTGCTCTTTCTAATATGTATGAGGGTGAGTTGGGTGCATCAATTGCAAATGTGGTGAAAGATCAATTGTATTATTTGTACAATGAGTACAAAAAACAGTCAATGCCAGAAAATTCGAGTGCACCAAGTGTTATTCCTGAAGTGGTAAGTGGACTAAATGTTGGTGATCCAAGTCCGGTAATGAAACTGAAAATGATGATGGATAGTCAATATAAAAAGTTCAAGTTTGAGGTGGGTGGGGGCAAAAATAGTAAATCAGAAGTGGAAAAGTATCTTAATGAAGAAACTGAAGAAGATTGGCTTCGCAAGAAAAAGTCTTCTCCAGTTGAGGTTGAAGAAAGTAGTGAGGATATTGAAGAAATTGAAAAAAGTAATATATTTATATTTTATTTGTTTATAATTTCAATTCATGTTATAATCTTTTAGATTTTGATCGTTGTGTTTTCTTTTGTAGGTTTTCGAGAAATGGCTTTTGAGGATTCAACCGATCGATGCATGAAGATTTGTACTGTTTTTTAAAACTATTTATGTAATATTTAAGGACTTGTAATAGAATTTTATTGTGTGGGATTTGTGATGTTATGTGGAATTTGTTTGATTATGATTTGATTTTATTATGTAGAATTTGTTGTGTATAATTTTGTGAATGAACTTTTATAAACTGTGGCTGAACTTCTTTCATGTAGAATTGATTTTTTAAAAATGTTTATTTGTTTAATTTTTTTTTTTTAATTTTAGGCAAAAAAATTCGGTTCGAACCGAACCGAACCGAACCAACCGAATTGTAATTCGGTTCGGTTCGGTTCGGTTCATTTTTTTAAAACTTCAGTTATTTCGGTTCGGTTGAAAAAAGGTCAGAACCGAACCGACCGAATGCCCACCTCTAGTTTGGCCGATTTGTCCAACCGGCGGTGTGAAGTGCGAGGGTGCCGAAGGGATTTCGGGACAGGTGCGAGCAGTATGACCTGGTGTTCGGCAGTATTGACAAGTGCCAAGGTAGGGTCGCTGGGCGGACTGGCGAGGGCGAGCATCAGAGGATCTGGGCCTAGAGTCCGGTCGCGAGGAGCGATAGTGTGTTTGGCCAGCGGCTAGGGCAGTCGCGGGAACTAAAGCCGAGGACTGTCGTGAGGCAATTTGAACTTCGGCACTTAGGAGCTTGTCGCATAGCTCGGTAAAGGCGATGGGTTGTTCGCGAGCTTGGATGGCATTTGCGATGTCGTTGTAAGATTTATCAAGGCCTGTTAGGACTTGAAGGGTGACGTCCTCGGCGTCAGAGGTAGTGCCGAGGAGGGCGAGTTCGTCGACCACCGAGCGTACTTCCATGAGGAAGTCAGAGATCGGGCGAGCACCTTTGGACAGAGAGCGGAACTTAGTTTTGAGGGCAAGAATGCGACCACGCGAGGGTTTTCCAAACATGTTTTCAAGCATCGACCAGGCTTCGCAGGAGGTTTTTGTCGATGCAACAAAGGGGATGAGTTTCGGGGACATGGAGCCAACTAAGGTTGCAAAAATGAGATTATCCTGACATACTCATAGTTCGTGTGCAGGATTTGAGATGGTGGTGGTGGTGGCGCCATCGGCAGCTGGAATTGTGGGAGGTGGACATGGATGTGTGCCCAGCACATAGCCAAAGAGATTGTGTCCTGTGAGGAGATGGCGGAGTTGGAAGGACCAGGCTCCAAAGTTGGTGGAGGTGAGTTTCAAGGACATTTGTGCAAGTCCTTTAAAAGTGATGAGAGAGGACATTTGAGATGGATTGGCCATTGGAGCAGTAGAGCAGCGGAGAGAAAGGGGTGTCTGAGACGGGCGGCGGCGGCGCTTCAGAAAGCGAGGGCGGCGGCGGCTAGGGTTTGAATCAGGCGTGAGCCAAATGACTCGATGATACCATATAGAAAATATACGAAATATGATTTCTTGATTAGTTGTAAAGGTAATTTACAATGGGTATTTATACAAGAGATATTTAGGTCTAACCTAATCCTAATGGGCTTTATAAGAGAGAGCCCATAGGAAACTAAGATGGGCCTATACAATAAATAAGCGTAAGTGAATATTTAACAATATAGGTCCAATAGGTTTAACATAGGGTGATGGGTTAATAATAAAATTCTGGCAAAAAATATTAAAATATGTAATAAATTATTTGCTCCGCGTTGCTAGCATGGACATATTGCCACATTGAGCTTGTATGTTTAAATAGTTGGTGTCAAGCCTTATGAATTATGACTATGACATTACAAAATTTACCATGAAAAATAAAAATAACTTTTTCGTCCTCTTTAACAATCTTCAAATTACGAACTTAACAAAACCCGTAGAAGTTCATCAAATGAAGAAATGACAAATTTTGATGTTATGGTGATTGGTGAGTGTGTAACTGACTTGAACGAATTTTAGACAATATATTTTGACTAACTACTTCCCCTCAAGCATAAGTGATCGCAGTAGTATACACGTAAGTATTTTGACCAAGTAGTATCGAACCACAGGAGGTGGGCTAGTGCAATGGATCCTTAGAGTTGTGTGTTGTCATACCTAATGTAGCTACGGTTTCGGGAGTTGGATGCAAAACTAAAACTAAACAATAATCTAAAGACAATAAATTAAACTAAACACAATCCTAATAAGTAAATTAACTACTAACCAAGAAAACAAGACAATGACAATTAAAAGAAAATATGAAATTCGAAGAAGTGCGAGTGTGGGAATGCTTCGCGTGTTCTCTACCTAGTGAAATCGAATGGGATTGTTTATACCGTTTTTATGCTTCAATTTGGACTTGCTAAGAGCATCAAGATGCTAGGATGAAAAGCGTTTCCCTTCGGGTACTATAGCCTTACGTCTAAGGTGTTCCCAAACCCGGTAATAAGCCATCTTCATAATCCTCATCAACTACCCAAATAACTATTCAAGTAATTAATGTCTCTTAATGAGGATTCTAATACAATTAACTCTCTCTCGACGAATTAAAAGTATAATAAACGCATTTATATATCAACAACTCACACCATAAATTTAAACATGTTCATGTAACTCTCGTCTACGCTAAACATGCCTCAAAATACGGATTAATAGAAGTTAATACACAAAGCACCAATAAAACCCAATAAGAGAAACAATAATCCAAATATCAACAATAATCAAAGCATAAACAATTTCAACATTAAATATTCACATGGTTTCAAACACTCAAAGCATAAAAAGTTTAGCCCATAGTGTTTGAGAAAACACACATAACTAACACAATAAGATAAATTGAAATAGACATGAAATTTACCAAACAAAACTTAAATAAAAGAAAAATATCACATTTAAGTCTTCTAATCCTTCAATTCATCAATCAAATAAAATAAACTATTAAATTTATCTAAGAAATAAAATAACAAGCTAAACTAATTCATTGAGTGGAGTGTGGAGGGGTAGGGTTTCCCCCGATGAGTTGCTCCGTTTTCTCCGTCTTCCCTACTGCTCCCCCCATTCTCTTCCAATTCACTTCCTTTGGTATATATAGTCGCATGCGTGGTGTGGCCTCCAAGTAATATATACTGTATATTGTAACCTTCTTAAATTAGTTGTTTTAATTTCAGCAGCTTGCTTCCTCTTTGACAGCTGCCATAATTGGGCCAATTCCATCGAGCTACATGGACTGCTTGCTTTTTAATTCATTCCTTACAACAATTATCAAATGGGCCCACTTGGTCCATTGCAATTCTCGTACAACTAAATTAAATGGGTCATCAATTAAATTGTTGGCCCAAATAATCTTCAACTTCCATTTTTGCTCGACTCAATTCTCATTTCATTTCTTCAATTGATGTCACAAAATAATCGAGGCGTGTTTCACTCCAAATGTGCTTTTTTTCCTATAAAAATAACAAACAACACTTTTTCTCCAAATCAAGTGCAATAAGTCAATTTAGTGTAAATAATGCAAGAAATCCTATCAAATCATGCGAATTAAACACATGAATTTCGAGCAATTTTCACACTAATCAACCCCCCCAAACTTAAAGTGTTGCTCGTCCTCGAGCAACGAAAGAAAAATAAAACAAGTGGGAGGATTGCGAAGAAATTCACTCAAGCCATAATATAAATGATTGTCAAGTTCTATCAATCTAGTCAAGCCAGGAGGTAGAGACATCAACACATAAGTTCACAGACTATGCTCAAATCAATGCAAGATTAAGTGCTCAATTCACAATATCCTCACAAGTAAGTGTATCTCTCATCACTAAAAAATGTATATCAAGAAAATGTATGCTCTCAACATCAATTCACACAAGTGCACTACCATGCACTACCATAAGCTTGCCAAATGTCTAAGTTCTCCGCCACATGAAAGTGTTCAATCAATGAATCAACAAAGGGCTTTTCATTTGATTGTAATGTAGGCTCTTTGGTTAAGGTAAAGAAGATTTGGATAAAGTGACTCATAAACTAGTGAAGCAAGAGGAAAGTTGCAAATGATCAAGTTGCAAATCAAAGTTCTCCATCTCACACAATTTACTTGCTCTTTTATTTTTAAGCACATTCTTCACCATCAACCATTGAACACTTTTGAACTTCAAACTCTACCAAATTATTGTACTCGAAAGAGTTTTCTTTTTCAATTTTTTTTTCTTTTCAAATCAACTCAATCTTCTTCATGTACAACTCACAATTAATTTTTTTCTCATTTTTTTTTTTTTGATCTATTCACTTTTCAACCAAACAAATCCACCAAATTCACATTACACCTCAATTCAACCACATTTGTCAACTTTCAAGCTCCACTAGTTCATAGGAAAATTTAGGCTCATACAAGATGGACAAATAGGCTAAATTTGTAGGTTGCCAAAGAAAATGGATCAATAGGCTCAAAGTGGCTAACTACGGAGAAATTTCATTTGGTATGGAAAATTTGGCCAAGTGACTATTCAAAACAAAGATGACCTTATATCACTTTCAAAAATCTCACACAAAAAGTAGTCTCAAACAAGACAATTGGCAAGTTCTAGAGTACACAAGCATGAATGATACTCACATGAAGAAAAATAGACCATAAGATATGAAAGTCTAAAGGTTTTTAAGCTCACAAGCTTGTCTAATCATGAATTGAGAGCACCAAATCAAGCACAATCTTCACATAATCAAGTGAACAAGCAAGCATCAATCAATACCACAAAACTCAACCAAACTTCAAAAGCCAACAATCACCATCAATTATGCCTCAAATACCAACAATCCACAAGATATCTCAATCAACAAAACTAACAAAATATTAGGACGAACGGTGCAATAAAAATGAAGGTAAACACACGAAATACCCCCCCCCCCCCAAACTTAAATGAAACTATCTAGTTGAATGCAAAGTTTGAGGATGAGTGTCTTACCTTAGAATTTGTCCACCAAGTGAGCTCACAAAATAAGAAAGCTACCGCAACCGATTGTCCCTTGAACTTCTTAGCACCAAAACATCACTACCCTTGAGCTCCACCATGCATATCTCTCATCCTTGACCACCAACACAACACTCAACCTAGAAAATAAAAACTAAACAAAAGATCAAACAAGCTACTGTTGGTCCTGAAAGGAGTAGATAACAAGTGTATGGGGGGGGGGGAATACACTTGTATGCAAATTGTTTTCAACTAGATCAAACCAGAACTCAGCAAGGTTGTCTTGGACAACTCTGCTGAAGATGATTAACTCTTCTAAGATAATCAATCCACTAAGTACTATTGAGTACTTAGTTGAATAACTATCTAGGGGAGTTATATGTGCGGAATAGTGGTTGGCCCTTTAAGTTTAGACTCCTTTAATTTCTGAAATCACTTAGTCAATGCAACACAGTTCAGTTTAGCTTCAGGGAACTTGTCCAAAACAGTTTTGCACAGTCTTTGAGTATGTATCTTTGAAAGATCAGTTTAGTGTGCAGTGTTGAATGAATGTAAGTACTTGTAAAGTAAATCAACACAAGAGTTTATAGTGGTTCAGAGACTCAAGCTCCTACATCCACTTTCCCTGATTTAACAGGATAATTCCTTCACTCTTGGAATTAACTTGTTTTATAGTGCCAAGGTGCACTTGATCAAGAACACCACTCCTTGGTGAATTGATCCCTAGGATGTCTAGAGTCCTAGTACCCTCTTCTCAACTCAGAACTGAACTGTTATTCTCTCAACAGTCAGTTCCTACCACTTCTACTACTACAACCTTCTCACTTTCACTCTTGAAAGATATAAGGGTTGAAGTAAGGTTCCAACTAATGAGATATCCTTTACAATGAAGATCAGTGTATAAGGATAGGATATCTCTCTAAGCTTGTGTATGGATATACAATTTGGTTCAGCTTAGAAGAAGTGTTTGAAGACTAAGATAGTCTTTGAAAGCTTTGAAAGCACTCTAGCTTGTAAGAACTTTGAGCTTAGTTGGATTGTGTTGAGGTGCTTTCAAATGGTCTTCACACTTCTGTATTTATAGACAAAATGGAGGATTTGCCCGTTGGAGAGGCAGCCCCAAATTGCTATAAATGTCTTCCTTGAGTTCTTCAAACTGGAAGACAGATTCTTGATAGTGACATGTCCTCATTTGGGTAATAAACGGCTGTAACAGTTTTGTCTTCATTCTGCAGCACTTTTCCCAATGTTTGACTTCTTGTTAGGACTTGGACATGGCTTCTGAAGGTTGATCCAATGATAGGACAACATTCCTTATCATCTGGACAACTCTTCTTATCACTATCAGCAGTTTTGCTTTTCAGCATGGTTGACTTGCTCTTCTTCAGATGACTTGGCTCTTTCCCTTTGTTTCTCTTGTGTATGGTCTTAGCTCATTCCTTTGAGGACCTTTAGGGACTGGTTGTCTCAATCTCTTCAGCATAGTTGATCTTAGGCTTTCAGAGCACTTGATCTTGGTCAATTTAGCTGAGACAACTCCTCTGGACAACTATCCTGATCAGCATGTTTGGTCTTTTTGCATCAGAGCACTTCATGCATAGAGTTGGCTTCTCTGGACAACTCTCCTGATCAAAACCTTTGAGTAACTTTGTCCTTTTGAGCTAGGCAAACTTGTTCTTGCATATGGCTATCTTCTTTGGACAATTCTCCTGATCAGAGCATATGAATACTTTCTCTGGACAACTCTCCTGATAAGAACATCTTAGATTTCATAGAGTGTCCTTGCTCTTAAGTGATTGTTCCAGATTTTGAGCCTTGAGGGGAACTTGATCTTGATCATCTTCAAAGCATAGGTTCCCCCTCAAATTGTGCATCTAATTGTCTAAGAGCTGCCTAACATTTCAACTTCTCATCTAGCCTATAATCTATATGTTCTAACATTCTTAGAACACATTTATATTGACTTAGGCATGTCTCAGGGGGTTTTTGGTACTCAATCAAAACATAGCTCATTTTATTCCCAACAGCTACAAATCTAAAAAATAAAAGAAAGCAATAAAAAATGGGTTGCCTCCCATTTAGCGCTAAGTTTAACTTCTTCAAGCCGGACGGAAATGAAATAAGCTCATCGGAATGGCCATGGATATCGGTCCTCCTTGCCATTGTATTTCAACCTTTGAGCTTCAAACTCAAGGAGGCTCTTATGAAATGAAAACCAATCATCCACATTTTTCTTCCATGGTTTCAACAAAAAATGTTCTTCTTGTTCCTTCACCATCTCTTGCCATTTCTTTCCTTTTTCCTCAAGGATACCCAAGCTCTTCTCAACTTCTTTCTTAAGATCAAAGTGATCAAGAGGCAAAATAAAATCAATAGAAGCATCAATATCAAGTAAAGTGCAAATTGAAGAGTTTAAAGGTTTAGAAATGCTCATTTCGCTCTCCAACTCATTTTGTGATGCTTCTTGATTTTCTTGTTCCTTGTAGCTCATGTCCATTAAAGGACATTTCTCTTCATCTCTTTTGACAATCACCATTAAGCTCATTCCCGTGCTCATGTCTTCAAGTGGATATCTCTTTGCATCCATTATCTCTTTCATGTGTGCAATGAGGAGCTTTTCGGTAGTAGTCATACCCTGTGGCCAATACTCATTCCTTTCCCACTCTTGATAATGATAATGAGAAGGAGCTTGTTGCATTTGATAATCATACTCAAAGCTCTTCTCACCATCATAACAATTTTCTCCTGAAACTCCATGGAATTCAAATCAGTTGTGTGGATCATATTTTTATTATAATTCACATCCATGTAGACTGGGGTCCTCTCTTGAAAAGTGGATGCATCATCATTACTCCAATCTTAATATGAGGGAGCTTGTTGCATATGATAGTTATAATCAAAGTTCCTCCAATTATCGTGTCCCATATCTCCATGTTGTGGAGGATAAATCATACCATGGGGATCATAACAATGATTCCACGGGTGTTGATTATATCCATCCATCTAGTCGATGAAGTTCACACCTACAAAATATCAAAGTATCAAAATTCTCAAAATAAAAAGAAAACAAAATAAAACAAGTAATGTAGCTAACACTAGTACTCAACTAACTCTAAGTCCCACTTATAGCACTACATCACCTCCCCGACAACGGCGCCATTGACTTGAACGAATTTTAAACAATATATTTTGACTAACTACTTCCCCTCAAGCATAAGGGACCGTAGTAGTATACACGTAAGTATTTCGACCAAGTAGTATCGAACCACGGGAGGTGGGCTAGTGCAATGGATCCCTAGAGTTGTGTGTTGTCATACCTAATGTAGCTACGGTTTCGGGAGTTGGATGCAAAACTAAAACTAAACAATAATCTAAAGACAATAAATTAAACTAGACACAATCCTAGTATGTAAATTAACTACTAACCAAGAAAATAAGACAATGACAATTAAAAGAAAATATGAAATTCGAAGAAGTGCGAGTGTGGGAATGCTTCGCGTGTTCTCTACCTAGTGAAATCGAGTGGGATTGTTTATACCGTTTTTATGCTTCAATTTGGACTTGCTAAGAGCATCAAGATGCTAGGATGAAAAGCGTTTCCCTTCGGGTACTATAGCCTTACGTCTAAGGTGTTCCCAAACCCGATAATAAGCCATCTTCCTAATCCTCATCAACTACCCAAATAACTATTCAAGTAATTAATGTCTCTTAATGAGGATTCTAATACCATCAAGTATGCTCATGATCAGGACTGACATTTCCTTTGAATTTAATTGGACTCGGTCCTCACTCCTCACAATTGACACTATTAAGAGTTACAGGCCTTCAATTCTTTGGCATCTACAAGGTCTTTGGAGCCAGATTCACCCTGTTAAGCAAGACATCAGATCCTCACATGTCTTCGGAGAGACCAACCAGGCGACGGATGCTATAGCCAAAATAGACCTTGACTGTGTCTAGAGGGTTACCCCAAACTTCTTACTCCCATTCCTGCCCAATGATTTGTACTCTGTTTTTTTATTTATTTAATAAACATTAATCTTTAAAGAAGTGTACCTTTTTTTTTTACTTGAGTTTTGTCTAACGAGAGTTTTCCCAAACAAAATTTTATTGGGTTCCCCTCGACATGTGAACTTATGATCCTACGTTTATTTTCTTTTATATTATCTACTTTATTGTCACATGATGATCTCAATACGTCGTATGAATCCACTTTATTCAACAATGTGTTGTAAGAAAATGCATCATAGCTTAATTTCACAATGAACGATACACAATATACGAAGGTGGTATTACCTATTTAGATGAGACGGTGTCACCTGAATTTTTTATAAAAAAATTGAGTGTTTGATGATGTTATTGAGAAAGTTTAGGAGAAGGGAAAGCGTAACACGTTTTTTAGCTACTTCATAAGTACGCTTTAGAAGCAGAACCTCATAAACCCATCATATTTCCTCTCCAATCAAGCGCCGGAGACAGTGAAAATGGAAGCATCTCCGCAAATTCGCCGGTACAATGGAATCCCGTCGCCGGAAGAATTCGCTTCTCAGATTGAACGGAAAAATGTCCCCGCTGTAATCACTTCAACCTGTTCATACGTAGTTCGCGTTCGATTTCGAGCGCGCGCGCACACACTGTGAATACATAACTCATTTATTTTTTTAACAATTTGTAATTGTTTTTCGGTTGAAAGGTGTTCACTGGATGTGTGAAGGACTGGAAAGCATTTTCTAAATGGAACGTCTCGAATGGCGGCCTCGACTACTTGCAGGTAAGTTGCATGTGCTATAGTGGTTTAAAGAACTTCAGGTTAAGATGAAATACTTATAATTGTCTTCCTGATCGAAAAAAAGTAAGCATACATTTGTGAAATATAGAATAGTGTGAACTACCGATGCCAATAATGACTCAATTTTGGAATCTATGAAAATGAATCATATGGGCTCTAGATATTAAAATTGTGACTTCCGTATCTGCAAATACTTGGATTGATGGAAGATTGGAAGAATGATAATTTTTCTTTTTAAAGAAAAAGATGAAATGGTGGAAGTTTACCGAATCTTGATATCTAGAATGACAGTCCTATGTGGTTCAAGTGTAGTGTCCTTCAATGTTATTGCAGGGGTGTTAGAGGAATGGCTCATGGAACAAGCACAAGAAAACTGTATCTTTATATTTCCAAGTAGCTCACTACATAGGTTCACGTTCTCTTTAATCTCAAATGTTGTTTAAGATCTCCACTTTGCAATAGGTCTGGGATCAATTTCACGATTACGTGTTATTTGAGATTTAGATGTAGTTATGGGATCAATTTTGTGATTCGGTGTTTTAGTAGTTTAGATCTTTCGTTAATAGGTTATAGGGTGTATTTTTTATATTTTTTTTATAAGAAACAAATGTGTTACTATTAATTAGCGAGAAGGTAAGGATGAGAGATCCCTTCCCCTAAATACAAGCATTTATAAGACTTAACTAAGTTCGCCATTAGTATCATAACATGAATGTATTAGCCTTGCGGAGTGTACAATATACAATGTGAACATGACAGCTTTTCGAGATCAGTTATATAATTTGAACGTTACATGTAATATTTGGATAAGGTTAAGGTGGCTGTGTTATTGTTGATTTGTCTGTATCCTAAACATTATCAATTCTTATGTTTTTTTTTGATAATCAATTCTCATGTTTTACCTTAGACATCAGCTTTACTCTTTTTTACCATGACAAATAGGAATTAGTGGGGTCCTCGGTTGTGGAAGCCATGCTATCCAGATCTGCACCTGTATTTTATGGAGATATTAGAAGTCATGAAAGGGTAAAGTTTTCTTCTATATTTACGGTAAAAGATAACATGAAACTAGAAACGCTGATTCTCATTATTGAAAGTTATTCTGATTTTCTCAGGTTCCTTTGCCATTTTCTACCTTTATTGGATACTGCAAAGATCTTTTACAACGTGACGACGCTGATGGAGACTCCATTTCTCAATCAAGAAAGCATGAGAGTTTTGGACTTACTGCTCAGCATGGTGACAATGTCATGGGAGGAGAATCCCCGCATCAAATCTATCTAGCACAGGTTGTGAGTCATTTCCCAACAGGTCTCGCTATAGCCCAAATACATGCTTACACAGGAATGGTTAGGCTAGGGTGGGAGGTAGGGTCCATTTCCAACCAAACCCGATCCTAAACAGGATTATATATAAAATGTATGTAAATATAAAATCACACACAAATTAAACTTGGGAATTAGAAACTCATGCCATTTGAGAGACTAGAAATTAATTAAGTGAATGAAATGAAAATTGGACTTTCTGTGGATAGTGTCATGAAGAATACAATGGGGCTGCTGACCTTTGCGTTACACATTTTAGTATTTCTACGTGCTTGTTGGGCAGTGTTTGCATGTTTGACAAGAAGTGAGAAAGAATCATCAAGTGTGTGCTTTAAGCAATTAATGTGTCATGTCTGGATTCAACCTAATCATTTACTGCAAAATGGCTGCTTAATAGTTAATAACAAATAATTTCATCTTAGAAGTACCAAGGACTCTGTGTTTGAGTGTTGGGATAGGATTAAGATTAGTTGGCCTTACTCAAAAGTATAAAGACTTTAGGCATCTACATGTTTAAGATTCTGTCAGGGATTGGGGCACAGCTCTTTGATATTTTTCATTCAGTTTGTAGTAGGTTTTGAGTGGATGCCTTGTCCAATTTGTAAATATCTATGTATCGCTTTATTATTATATACCACCTCCGTCCCGCCCTAAGCTTGCTTTTTGCACATTGATTAAAGAATATAATATTATGAAACCTCACTCAGGTATTCTAGAATTCCCGAATGAATGCACGGAAAATATCTAGTGATCAGCAAAGGTGTTGTAAATTCAATAATACTTTTCAACGTGTCTACAATCCATTCTACTTCTGCTCTAAATAATGCTACTAACAACTAGGAAGATAAATCCGAAATAAATTAAGAACAATCTAATATCAATTTAAGATTTGGCTCTAATTATTCCCAGGTCTTATGCTATGACTCCCCCTTGATTGTGTTTTTCCCTTCTCTGATATTTCTTGTCGATTGGTTTTGGTAAGTCTCCATCATATTATATGTGTAGTGGGTTGTTGAGGTAGAGAGAGATAGGAAAAAGAAAAGGTAGAGAGAGGTTTTTCAAGGTAGAGAGAGTCAGAGAGATAGGAAAGAGAAAAGGTAGAGAGAGATAGTGTGTGTTGCCAAAAAAATAAATAGGAAGCTTTGCTTGGGACCCTCGTTTTGGCAAGATGGGACGCTCAGCAAGGGACGGAGGGAGTAATACATTTTTTCTGTTTCTTATCAAAAAATAATTTCATTGATATTCGATAACAATCTGCATGTGTATGTAAATAAATTATATAGTTTCAGTATGACAATATCTGATTTTGCTGTTTCACAATGCTATAATCTCTATCTTTAGATTCAGCAAAAGGAGACACTTGTTTGGAAGTTGATGAAATGGGATATCAGGAAGCATGATTTTGTAATATTTCTTTAGTTGGATTAGAAGTGGAGTCTTAGTCTATATCTGTATTCTTTCAAGATTCGAACAAAATTCACAAATAGAACTGATTCATAGATTTGTACCCTGTCTGGAGCTCATGTTTGAAAGAAATATTCTCTCACATAGAGTCGACAATTGATGTGGGTTAATTAAATTCACAAATAAGAAAATGACAAGAAAGATAAGCAAATTAGTTTACTTATATAGCTTCTTATAATTGAAATTTGTTTTCTCATTTATTTATTTAACAAATCTCGATTTGACTTGTATTCCCAAGTATACAGTCCTAGTTCTTCCTGTGTCGATTGATTTAGATTTTTAACCACGACGTGAACACCGGCGATGACTTGTGAACTAAGAAAGGAGTGCTCACTTTATTAAATTAGTTTAATAGACATCGGAATTGTGAAATGAAAACTGTAACTAGGGAGTAGACAGGTCATATGGCAATGCGTGGTTGGAAGTTGGAACCCAATTGAAGTTTGGCATCCTGCTAGTAGAAGATTGCCTTTTCATGTCTAAAACCTGCAGTTTTCACAATTAGTATGATATGTTTGTAATGTTCTTATGGGACACTCTTGATGGATTTAAGTATTTCTTGTTTGTGAAGTCAAATTTGTGAAAAGCATTACATGTTTCGGCTCGAATCCTGTATTTATGTCTGTCCCACATTAAAACACATTGTCACATTTTATGCCCTAGTTCAATTAGGCACATAAAAATTACTAGCATTCCTTCAGCAAAATCTATTAGTTTCTTGTGTCGGTTTCAAACAAAAGGTTAAGTCTAGTACTAAGTTAGTGCTTGAGTTTGGCTTAAGCATGAAGAAGTGACTGAGTTAAGTTTGATTTGTTACAGTTAATACGATCCAAGTGTGGTCAAAGTGAATCAAGTTCAATTTGAATCACCTTAAGGCCTGTCTCATAAGTCTAATTGACAGTCCTAGAATCAGAGTTTTTTTTCCCTTTCTTTCCACTCCTTAAATTAGATAACCATTTTGGTTTAGTTTCAGTCATTCTTACTTTGTCTCAATATATATTCCCCCTTTGGTTTTTATTATAATTTTTTGGCGTGACAGTGTTTCACACTTTACATGATTCAGGTACCCATTGTAAATGCTGAAAATAAGGAAATGGGTCAGTTGGAATGCCTAAGAGATGAGATTAAGACGGTATGCATGTCATGTTTCTGAATTTCTCTGCTCACTTCTTTGTCCAGTTCCGAAGTGCATACTTCTCATGTTTAACCTTGATGAAATTCTGATACTAAATATATTTATTTATTTTGAACAGCCTGCATTTCTGGAGGGCAAATTACTGGCTTCTATCAATTTGTGGATGAATAGTACCAGGACTAGATCAAGTACTCACTATGATCCACACCACAATCTTTTATGCATAATTTCAGGATGTAAACAAGGTATGGAAATCTAGGCATGAATTTAGTGGTTTACGCCATTAAACATGTTAAAAAAAAAGTAGGTGGTGGTGGTAATAATATACCTTCTGAGCTATCACAGAGTTAAATATTGAGCATTTTTGCATTATTGAGCTTCTGTTGATAATATTATTGTCATGTCTGTGAGAATTGGTGGGGGACTGAAGATTTTCCTTTGTACCCATCTATGTGTCCCTTATGACATATGGCCAGTTTCTATTTTTCTGCCAACCGCGGTGAAGTTTCTGTTCACTGATTTCATCAGTGAAGTATAATTTTTTATAGGCCCATGATGTCAAATTGTTTCTGATAGATGATTTCTTTTAAATACTGGTAAAGTAAAGCTCACTGAGGTACAATACAATCTATTCCTCATTTCTTCCTGTGGCTTGAGTCTGAATGTGCGATTTTTTTTATTGGTATTGGTTTGGAGTATCTAGGGTTTGAAATTGGGTGTTGAGGAAACTTGGTTATGATTTCTTGGTGAATGTTGTATGCCCGGACTCTATTCTTTCTATAGGATTATGTATATCATAAAAACTACTACTACTATTTACCCACTGCAGCTGGGTAAAGGTAGTGAACAAATATATTGTCTATTTGT
This sequence comes from Galeopsis tetrahit, assembly GCA_963675135.1. Taxonomy (NCBI): domain Eukaryota; kingdom Viridiplantae; phylum Streptophyta; class Magnoliopsida; order Lamiales; family Lamiaceae; genus Galeopsis; species Galeopsis tetrahit. Next base: position 3,439,943 of record OY776122.1, read on the forward strand.
CTTCCCTTAATTTACAGGAATGTTATCACACATGTACTTTCACCATTCATCAATATATCTTCTAACTCTCTTACATATTTGAATATGACATGTTGGGATGAAACAATGTGTTTCGCCAGTTGTTTTATGGCCTCCTTCTGCATGCCCACTCTTATATCCATTACCCGTGTATGGAGAAGCCTCGAACCACAGGTTACTGTTTACTTAAGAAACTTCATCATCTGTTTCAGAACAGAGTGACCACCTCTTTGCAATTTTTCTCTACTCATCAATTGGAGATGGATTTTTGATGGTCATTCACATTTTTCTCTTTTCCAGTGCCATTCATTTAGAAAACATGGATTTTAGTCTCTATCCGAGGGCAAGATCAATTGATGAGTACTCCCAGAAGGTTACTCTTCATGCAGGAGATTCAGTGTTCATTCCTGAAGGATGGTAATGCTAATTTGGGTTTTTTTATTTGGTCACTGAAGTCTTAGATTGTTTAACAAACATAATCTTTTCACTTTTTTTCCCTTAAAAAAACTCTTCTTCTTGAAACTTAAGCTTGTTGGCTGCCAGTCCAGTTACTGTGGACATCATCAAGGTCTCAATAAGAATGATGACTGTGGGCTTAACGTGGATATTGATGTTTGGTTGTATATTCTAAATTTGGGATGTATTGTAACAAGAGGTTATGTTTACCCAAAAAAAGGACAAGAAAATTTATAGAGTACAATGAGACTGAATATGTTTTTATGTAGGTTTGCCTGCATAAGTTTGGGGAAAGGAAATTTGAAATTTCTTATGGGACCTTATTTATGGTTTTGTTGATACTGTGACACCTCCCTCTCAAAGTTTGACCCCTTTCTGTTCTTAAATTTCTGCATAAAGGATCTTTCAAGATCCATACATGGGCTGACCCTGCTATTGGTGAAGATAATGAATTACACCAATGCATTCACATGATTTTTCTGTCTCATATATATTACTCCCTCCGTCCACCAAATGTAGTCCCATTTGCCTCATATTCTTTGTCCACCAAATGTAGTCCCATACACTTTATGAAAACTATCACCCTTCAACCATCACTTAATTTATCAATTTGCCATCAACTTTATTCACAAACAATTACTTTATTCACAATGGACCCCACAATACCCTTATTTTATCTACTTTATCTACATTTTTCTTAAAACTTGTGTCCTACCCCCATGGGACTACATTTGGTGGATGGAGGGAGTATTATGTTGTTATTCAGTTGTCTATTTTCTTGTTGAATTCGCCATTCCTAATTAACTTAACATATGAAATGGAACAACTGATACTGTAGTTGATTTGTAGTGGAAAAGTTTAGATTTCTTTGCAGTTAATATGTTACAAGTGCTAGAACTGAATTTTCTTTATATTGCATTCCGTGTTATACACATGGGTGAGTTCATTAGCTGTCAGACGAAACATTGTTGGTAATCATTTATGACATTTGATTGACTAGTTGTTTGTATTATATGCTCAAATTGTCTCTCTAATTCCTAATCCAGGTTCCACCAAGTGGACAGTGAAGATTTAACTATAGCTGTCAATTTCTGGTGGCGGTCGGAAATGATCTCTGGCATGGTAGAGCACATGGATGCATACTATCTACGAAGAATAATGAAGAGGTATCTTGTATTCCATATCTTTCAAGGTTTTACTTTAATTTATACAGGAGCACACTTAACTTTTCTCTCCATCTCATGCTTGTTTGGCGTTTGATCTGATTTGAAGGTTGATTGACAAAGAAATGGTACGCAAACTTTTATGCTGATCTGCTTCTTGTGAAGTTTGCTTGGGTCTAGTTTACTTCATTGCTGATTTCCAATAGAAGACTATCTTGTATGAATGCTGCCTTTTCTATATGCTTGTGAATTTAGGTGTTATCTTTACGCATGTCAGATTATTTGGTTCCTGTTTGATGGTCGACCAAATATATTTTGATGGACAAATTATTTATGTTGTTGTGATGATGCTCTGTTGAATTTAATGAATGTTGAGGGCATTCATGTGAGAGGTTCAAAAGATATGAATCATATGATATCTTGATGGTGGCATAATGCTGAAATTTTAATCTAACAATGTCTGTCTCCTGATCCTGTGAACTAGTTGAGCTTGTATTTTGCCCCTTCTTTACGTAATTTTATTCTATTGCATGTCTGCATTTTTTTTTATAGATTCAAGTTGAGATCATGTCTCACTTTACAAAAGAAAAGAAGCCTTCAAGATCCGAATAATGATAATAATCAGTTTCTTGAATTGATAGCACTAGTGTTAATCAATTCCCTGGTTAACATGTATCTAATTTAGCATATCCCACATATAGATCTTTCTTTCCTTTAGATCTTGTGAGATGAATTTGGTTTGATGATCACTTTGACATTAGAAGATCAACACCATAGTTATTGTCACGTGGAATTAAATGCTTACTCAGAGTTTCTACTAAAGAAATCTGAACTTGATAATCACGATTTTAGATATCAAATCTCAATTTCACTTCCTTGATTATTTGCAATCCATCACAATTTTATGTTTAACTAGAACTGTTTTGCTTATTGATCATTCTTTGAACCTCTGGTGCACTCGGAAGGTTTTCCATAAAGCACCTTAACTTGTCATGTGATCAGGACAGGATCGAGTGCTTCCTATGGCTTCAACTGCTGTGGTCAGTGCAAGTGGCCAGTCTAGTAATGGGAATGCAGGTCACAATTGAAGTCCTTTTAGCCTCTTTTTTGTTCTTTTCAAGGTGATGGAAAAAACTTGCCTATTCATTAAGGTTACTTGCTTTGTGAACACAATGTGATGATTTCAGTTAACGAAGATCTGGATCTGAACCATCAGAAGGCAGGTGGGAAAGGAAAGCTGGAGCAAGAGTTTTCATTGCATAAATTGGAACCAAACGCACTTAGCTCTCTTCATGAACTTGTTTCTTTAGTCCATCACCGTATCAACCAGAACCAACCATCAGAGAACATCCCAGTCGATCAGCCTGTAAATGGAGACGAAGACGAAGTGAGGAAAATTGTTAAATCACATTTATTTAACTTGGAAGAAGATCCAATTGCTAATATGGTTTGGAACCTAGAAGTACATACGTTTCAAAGAGTCTTTCTCACTATGGCGGTAAGTTTGTGCTCCCTTTCAAATTTCACATTCCCTCTTCTTTTACAGATTTGTCTAACAACTGAAATTGAAAGAAAATGCACATGGTTAGATACTTAGATGTGCTTTATTCTATTATATGTGCTTGCTTCTCTTTTCTCTGTTGGCAGCTTGTTTTATTTGAAATAGATATGCATTTGTTTTGTAGTCTGAAAATGCTTAATGGTAAGTAAAATGTTTGTTGATGATTTATAGGGTTTCCATTGGAAATGGAATTTGTTTAAAGGTGGAACTAAATTAGAGTTAAGTAACATCTATCTTACATCAGGTAAAGGACATAATCTCCCTGAAATACATTCTTTATGCTGATGATTTCCAAAATCTGATACTATATAACTCCGACTTAGTGGATGTGATGTATGCAATAATAGCTTTAGAAATAACGACAAATATTATTTCGTCATTGGTTGGACTTTCCTTATTTGTACTATGTACAAATGTGTGCAATCTATTATTAGTTATTACTCAGTCAACTAAGTGCTTCAGCTCAGGAATGTTGGACGGAACATTGGACAAAATTGCAGGAGTTTGCTATTTTGTTTTCTTCTATTCTGTATTTATTATCTCACTTTTTGGCCCAGAACCATTTTGTTTGCTTGCTCAACTCCTGCTGTATTTATCGGACAATAATGTTGTCTATAAACTGCTATGTGTGGGTTGCTCCTTCTTTCTTTTTTCTTTGCGTCTCCTACCCACCTGTGTATCATTCTTTTTGTGATCAATACTGTATTTCTCTATCACTTTTCGACCCCAGACTTATTTACTTGTTCAACTCTTGCTGTATAATTGCCCTGTTATTTGTAAGCTGCCACATCATATATTTTCTCTTCATAAATCGCTGTGTATCAAAACCTGCTATGATCAGTCTCTTTTGCAGATTATTACTGTATTTTTCGATGATTTTTATTTGTTACCATCTTTCTCAACTACCAATCCTGCATATTTCAGCACAACTTCCCAAGGACATTGGAGGCTTTGGTATTGCATGCTCTTTCCCCTGTGGGAGTTGAAGTCCTTACTAGGAAATTTGAGCGGATGGATCAAATGATTGGGTCAGATGATAGGTGCATGCTAATTTTCTTTTATGGTGGTTCTTGTGCTTCGTGAAGAATAGGATATCTAATTGAGGCATAATTGATTAATATTTTGATGATTTCAGGAGTCAGTTTTACCAGAAATTTTATAGCGTGTTTGATGACCAGTCCTCTGTTATGGATGCTCTTTTGAACGGAAAAGAGTCATTTGCATCTCAGGTATCTTATTGTCCGTTTCAGTACTCCCCTATCATCTCTATAGGGGATGAAGAAATTTCTGAAGTTTGTTTTCAGTTTATGATGCTTAAATCAGGCAGTGATTGAATTAGTATATGCCTCGTACACTCAAAAGCCATTGTCTTTTGGTTTTCTAACTTTTCCAATTTAACCGCTCACACTACATTTATTTCTAACTGTTAATTATAGCTGTGTGGTTTCATGATGTCTTGTTACTAAATCTATAACTACTTAGGTTGCTCTCACAGACAAATATTAGATGACATGTTGAATGTATAGTGTCTATGATATATTGATTAATTTTCCTCAAAAGGCTGTTAACATTTTCTAAGTCATTGATTCAAGGAAGAAACAGTGATTTGCTGCCATCAATTTTTTTGCATTAAATCAATGAAGGTGATCCCATAGGTGGTCCCTCTTCTATTTTATGCTGATGGAATCTGGAATGCCTCTATGAAAGATAAAGTTTTGTGATTTAATTTGTCTTATATGCATGGTTCATGTGCCTTACATTAAAGATTTATTCTTATTTACTTGTAACGTTAGACACGCAAGTTTACTCTGATCAAGTGTCTTATTCAGATACCTTATCTTGTATTCTTCCTTTTTTCCTCCTTACTGCCTTTTTCTTTTTGTGCATATGCTGATGCATGTATATGTTTGTCCATTCAAAATTATTGTCTGATGAACCGTTGTTTTTTATGTTAGTTTTGCACTTGAAGATCTTTGGGACGAGTATTTAACTGGATATAAAACTTGTTTATTATTTTAAAGGACATTTATTAAGATTTGCGTTTATGCCAATGGCAGCAAGAAAATATTGTCTTATAGGGTCCTTTTGTTGACAGGCATTCAACAATGTGCTGGCTCAATATTTGGGAATTAATATTGATGGATCAAAACCATAGCTGGAATAGGAAGCACTGAGTTATATTATGTGAACGATGTTGATTATCAGTTAATCTTGGCCTTGCAAATCATGCCAAATTGAAATTGATGATTTTCATTCTTGGTTTCAGATTATACCTGTGAGTCCTTTTTGCAACTTATATTACTATGATTTATGTATATTATTTAGGTGTCACTCTTTGTTTTACTTGAAATTCACCTGAAATGTAAGTAATTTACAGTTATATGAATATTATTTATGCTTCACTCTTTGTGCGAAAGATTCTATAGAAATGCATTTTACTGAAGCTAAATATATATAGTTGAACTATTTGCTTGCCCTATGTAAAAAGTAATTCGACTGAATATTCTTGCCTAAGTTGTGAGATCTCCATTAAAGCCATTATGATGCAATTCTAATCAAAGATATTCTATAAAGATTAAACATATGATGGGGATTGTAAAAAGATAAAGAGAGTTTAAAGGTTAGGAATAATTAGGCCAATGTCTTATTGTCTTGGCTCTGTGGTAACAGACAGGTGACTTTAATTTGAAAGTTGTGCTGTTTGTTTGCATTTCAAAATGAATACTGATAATTGTTCACTTCTCTTAACTGCTATATATTATGCTTGTTAATTTTATTCGTTACGGAGTCGACACTCAAAATGCAGTGTGGGCTAGAGGTAGTACTGGGGATTTGCTGTAGAAGGTGAAAAGAGATAAAAAGTATAGGAAAGAAGGTTTGGTAATTGTTTTCTTTGGGAAGAAAGGAGAAAAGGAATAAAAGGTAAGCCTGTGGCTGTGGAGATGAGATTCCCTGATGAAACATGACATATGCAATTAGTCTTCTCTTTAAGAGAGAGAGAGAGAGAGAGAGAGAGAGAGAGAGAGAGAGAGAGAGGGATGATTGTGATGGAATAGAATAGAAGCTTTTGGGTTGTCTGGTTGTGGTGAATAGCAAGATGGGAAAGTTGTGAAGGGATGCAAATGGCATGTAATTGTACTCTAAGACCTGCTGCTGCTGCCTACTTATTACTTTCTAAAAGCTTTGGATATACCAAAGTATCTCTGCCTCATGTGATGCTACTGCATATACCTCTTAAAGCTAAAGCCAGTTTATTCATATTCACCACTACTTTACTTGTATCCTTATCTTTTCTCAACTCTTGGGTTTTGAATATTCCACCAAAAAGCCACTCTCCCTATGAATATCTATAGGACTGTTTATTGACCATTTAATAATTATATTAATGATGATAGTTTGTTTGATTCGTAGCTCCCTTTCCAGACACTGTCAATTGCACCAATATGCATTTAGGGCCACATTCGATAAAATTGGAACGATACAGATTAACATGACCCTTGTGCGAAGATGACACACATAAATCAAGAAATGGTACAAAACCATACTAAGAATTGAATTGTTGTATTTTGATTAGGGCTGACTTGTGTTCACACCTAATTCTAGCTTGTTTCACATTCGATCGAATTTAAATTCTCTCATCTTGGGATACAAAGGTACATCCATTGTGACCCTAAACCCTTGTCTGATTTTAGGATTGTAAACTATAAATTTAATGATTGTGTAAACTGAATCAGATTCAAGAGTTGAAAAAATGCACATAATCCTCTTGCACATGACAAAATATACTTCCTTAGTAGCAATAGATATACTCATTTAGTCCAAACTTTGTGTGCACAATTCATTTTACGGGTTTTAAGTATAAAATAGATGAGCGGGGATTGTGTATGAATAAAGTGAATGATAAATTGAGTAAATACGTGTTATTTCCATTTTAAGACATCTATTAAGTTTGAACAGATAAAAAATGAATACTTACATACAAAGTTTGTAAATTACGTTTTCTTTTGAAGGAGCAATAGGGATATATGTGTGCACAAAATTTGAGGAGTGCAAAAAGAAAAAAAGAGCTAGGACCGGGATAGCAATTGGTAATCCCAATTAAAAAAACTTTTATTAGGTAGAATGATCTTTTTGGTGGGCGTTGACATTGTTGTTCTTTAATTAGTGTAATATCTTTTTGGGTTCTTTGTTAGTACCACTCACTAGCTAATTGTTGGACCACCACTAACCCTAAATCAAAGCCCCATGCACGGAAACACATAACATATATACATAGAGCATCAATGTCTTTTACGTTCACGCTTACACTCCCTCTAACCCCGCTTTTAAGATAAAGCCTATCACGCTTTTAATCTCCCCGCCTATTTCTTTTTCTCTTTTCTTATCACATTTCTCTTTTATTACTAATATCTTACAATCGAGAGGTTTATCAATTGGAGTACTACATAATTTGGATGGTACGTGTAAGACTTGATTTTCTTAATTCACTCTAACATTCTTCATCACTCGTGGGCCGTATTATCAACACTACGTATGCCCTCTGTGGAGGAGGTTCATCGAGTGAACAATTTAATATGAGTGAAGTTGCTTTCAATGAAAATTGAACTCAGAACGTGTAAAGCTCAGATATCATGAGAGAATTCAGTCTCATCTAAAAGTTTGAACTTTAGAGAGGTGTAGAATCAATCAATTTATATTAATTTCCTAATACTCCATTCGTCCTGATGGGAGCTTTGAGCACGAAGGTTAAGAAATATGATAGAATAAGTAGATGTATTAGAGATGATGTGATTGAAAGAGATGATAAAAAATATAATTAAATGCGAGAGTTGTAGTTTGCTAAAAATGAAATGAGTAGATTTCATTAGGATAGACGAAAAAAAAAGGTTGGGTATAACTTTCATTGGGACGGAGGGATAGTTTATCAGGTTGAGGTGTGCTACAAATCAATTCAATTAATCTATGCCACTTTTCATATATATTTCATTATATATGTGTTTTACGGTTTTACCTCTTGAATCTTTAACATGTGTCAGTGATATATAAGAATTATGGATAGTTGAATATTTTTTTAACATTAAACATGTCAAGTTATATATCTAGATGCTATGAATCAGCAACAATGCATAATTTCATGGTTGTAAGGAATCTTTTGGTAGGGTGGATGGATAGAGTCTCCATCTGCAGACGTGTTAAGAGGACCAAAATGGAGTGTATACATACACACATATATATATAATTTAATTTCAAATTCAAATTATATATAAATTTTAATTTCGTAATTTAATATATATGAACCCTTTCAGTTGCAGTGGTTTAATTATAAAATGTGACCGCATATATATTGTTTTCTTTTTGTGCGTGATTAAAGTTCAAACTCTAACCGTGGCCGTTTTTATTAATATTTGAATTGCAAAATATATATGACAAATTTCATAAAGTATAATGTTTGATATATTTATAAAAAAGTTTCACAAATAAATAAAATTAAAAACTCCTTGCAAGAAATTTACAAAGTAAAAGTATACTTGTTGTACCTCATGAAGTAATCCACAATATATCAAATATTAAGCCTCAAAGAATATATTGTACATTTGTACTTATATATAATGATGAAATTCTGATTTGCCCGTTAGCTATAATTGCACTAAAGGTAATCTCTTGTCACATTTTGCTTTAGTGTAAGAAGTATCTACTTCATCATGGATTCATGTAATGATATCACCAATTTTAATGTTTCACTTTGTATTATTACTGTACTGACACGTGATAACACGTGATAAAGATTCAGAGATAGTGACACGTGATAAAGATTCAGAGGGTTGAATATGATAAATTAAAAAAAAATGACACAAATGAATATTCAACTGAATACCTTATTAAAATAAATCCACCATTCTCATAAAAGAAATCAAACTTCAGTCTTGCAAAACTCAATTAATTAACACAAAATGATCACAACAAACAACTCTTCATTCTTTCCCCTTAATTTCCCATTTTCCTTGTAATTAAACTTTAATTAAAAAACCTTAAAATTTGTCCCCCTTCCCATATCTTCAACAATTGCTCCAGCCAGAGCATGTCTCAGTAAACCCAAATCCATGGTGCTTAAACACCGAGCTCCGATCCCGATCGTATGCCGCCGGAAACTTCACTCCTCCGGTGAACGGCATCGTCATCCCACCGCCATTGCTGCTGCCCTCACTGCCGGTCAGGCCAAGAAAGTCCCGGGTCATCCCATCACGACTATTCTTCTGCCACGTGTGCATGTCCAGGTGGCCGACCATAGTGGACCCCACGTGGCCTTCCGCCGCTCCCATAGTGGCCGCCTTCTGGAGGAGGGCGGTGGCCGAGAGCGGCGGCAGGGTAGTGTTGACGTGGAGGTTGCCAAAAGGTGGGGTCATGAGGGCCCCACCTTGGTAGAGGGGTGAAGATGATGAGATGGGAATATTGTGGAGGGTTTCATGTTTCAAGTTTTCTTCATTGGGGTTAGGGTTTTGGGACATGTGTGGGGTCCACGGGTTGCGGAAATGGGCAGAGGAGAAGGGGAGGAGAGCCGGGAGGTTTTCGGGGGCGCCGGGGTTAGGGTTTGGAGGTAAGAGTGAGTTTGTGGCTGCGGATAGCCTTGCACTTTCTTCAGCTAGTGCATCACAAAAAGCCCTATGAGTGATGAAACTGTCCTTCCTACACATAGATTATAGACACGTGTAAAGTGAAAAAAATAATCAATATACAATAATAATTATAAAATTCATGAAAAATGAAACTGATATTTAATTTGGAGAGGAAACAGTCAAAATGGAATATTAATTTATTCAATGTCATGATGATACATGCATATTCATGCATAGACTTTCAGCTTAATGTAATAATGCAAGCACTGAAAAATTAAAGCTGCAATTTTTTAGAACTTTCAATTTTATGTTTAATTACATGTTGAAATTGTACTCTATCATACATATTTCTTTAGAAAATTAAAGAAAAAAATGTGAAAATCAACTATATATATAGGACATTAATAATTTTGAAATGAATAAGTCATACATAACGGAATATTAATTTATTCAATGTCATGATGATGATACAACATGCATTGTTTTCACCTTAATTCAATTATGTAATAATGCAATTCTTGAAAAACTTTCAATTCCATGTTTAATTACATGTGTGACATATATGAATATACAATTGGCCCAATAATGTATGAGTGAGATACTAGAATTAATATAAAAACTTTGAATTTTGGGAAATGTGCTAAAAGGCATAAAGATGTTTAATAATTAATTAAACTTTTCAAAACAAAGTGTGGAAAATGTTGTGAATTTTTCTAAGCTTGTGAGCCCCAATTAAAGTGTGTGTCAGTGTGTGAGAGAGAAATAAAGATTTTTGCATGCATAGAATTGAAATGACGAAAGGTTTTTGGAAAATCATGCACGAATTACCACACACAGACACGTACGGGTGTGTGAGTGCATGTGCAAACTCTTAAAAAATTCTACAGTGTAAGAAAGAAGAATAGCCTTTTTCTGCAAAGATTTTCAGTTTTGATGATTATAACATGAGAAATTATATATTTAGTGTCAGTAATAAATAGTACTAACATGCAAAAGTATTCAAGCTTCCATAACTTTCTTTTAGAAGTTCATCATTTTTCACAAGACCCTTTCTTTCAACTACACCAAACTTCAAATGCAAATGCAGACGAGACCCATCTATACAGAGCTTTTGCTTTCATTACAAGAAAATTGACATTTAGTGACATAAATTCTGTTATTAGTAACTTCTCTAGCTAAAAGTTTTTACGACAACAAAATTGAGAATTAGTGACAAAATTTGTCACTAAAAGTCAATTTATGTTATTAAAGACTTATTAAGAAGCTATAATGACATAATTGAAGTGACATCGTTCAGTTCATTGATTGAAGCGACGTCGTTCAGCTCAATTCAGCTCAATTACACCAATTGCGTCGTCTCAACGCTACCAATTCAAACACATATTCCACAAAAACAAATCAAAACACACAATCAAAATAAAATAAAATAAAATTATGTACCTTGAGAAAAGGGTTCCACAATCACATCTATACTCTCTAGTTCCACAAGTTTTTGAATGAGCTTTCCAATCCGATTGAACTGCATAAATCTTCTCACATTTCTCACACTTCCACTTCTTCTCCCCGTGCTTCCGGCAGTAGTGTTTCTTGATTCCGGTCAAGTCCCCCAAGGCGCGCGACGGGTGGTGGTGGAGGCACGTGGGCTCCGGACAGACGTACGCCCTCTTCCGGTTGTCCTTACTGCTCCTTTGTTTGAGCTTCCATGGCAGATTATGCCCTCTCCTATGAAGCTGTAGGTTTTGGTCTCTCTGGAAACCCCGATTGCAGATCTCGCAAACGAATCTGTTCGTCGCCATTAGGGTTTTCGGAGACAGAGCTATCACTTCTGCCTCAGGATCTGCACATAAGAAACTCACCATCTGATTTCATATCAAAACTGTACGTTTATATAACGTACAAAGATTAATAGCTATGTTTATATATATATATATATGTACCTGGATTTCCCGGGAGATTTCTCTTTTTCTTGGTTTTGATTGGTGGGAGAGAATGAGATGGAAGAATCATTGAATCTAGGGTTCCAAATTCTTGAACCCTAGAGTTGCTACCTTCATCACATGAAAACATTTTTTATTTTTGTTGAATTAATTAGAAAATAGAGACAAAAGCTCACTACAAAATTCGGGATTTAGTGAGGGAAAAACGCTCGCCAGTGAACTCCCCGGGTAACAAACCCTAATTAAAGCCCTCTAGGTAGCTCACACTCAAGAACCTAACATTAATCTAATGAGAAGTGAATTATAAGCTCGATCAAGAATGATTTTTTGTTAATTTGATAATGGGTATCAATGTAGAACAAGAAGTGAATAAAGGAACAAATATTTATAGTAGTGTTGAAGAAACCCTATGATAAGATGGGCA